>JALPQD010000163.1:26638-447486 GCA_023101885.1 Typhlomys cinereus
TTTGAAGTCCGATTCGGATTCGTTGCTCCCCGTCCTATACAAGGGGGTTTGCATGTTGCAGCTCCCAGTCCCTGCGTGAAAGACCCATGGCCTTGGAGCCCTTCAGTCTGATCCTTTGAATCTTGAAGCTAGAACTTTGTGGTCTCAACATCTCCAACAAGCAGGCAGTGAAAATTGGGTGTCTGTCAACATGGTCACCAGACTTGGCATTTCTCTCGCCAAATGACCCTGGTGTGCAGATATTATTTATTTAAATCATTGTCAACACTCACAGGACACGGAGATGGAAATGAGCACACTGAACTATGGATGCGAAGTTCATTTGAAATTCAATTCAGTGACAACATTCGCTTTCAATTAGCCTGCCCAACAGCTGGAGTGGCCCTGGTCTGTTTAGATGGAGAAAGCTAACAGGTGCAATTCCAGTTGCTGCTGAGTGCAACAATATCCAATGCCGGCTCCCTGGGTCCCCAGCCCAGTCATTAAGTAATGAGTCATTAAGTGATGAGTCAGGGAGTGGCCAGAAGGGGGGCTGTCTGGGCTTGCCTTGGGGACTGAAGGTTGAGGAACATGAGGGGTGCAAGGGGTTGGGGTGATGGAGGGGCTAAGCTGAGGCTTCCACTTGTCCACGTTCTCCAAGACATCCCTGAAGCCCGGGCTCTGGATTCCTTGCTCCCCATTCTATGCAAGGTGTCATGTTAGGCCCAGGTGTCAACTTGACTGCTGAGGGTTTGAGCTCTGGGCACATTTGTAGAGAATTAGTGGTTAGGTTAAGCCCAGAGCAAACCTGCAGGAGATTGTCTAGCTGGTAGGGAAGGCCCAGCTCATGGGCGGGGGGGGGGGGGGGGGGAAGGGACTAGGCCCTGAACAGGTGAATAAAATACTGAGAGCTAGTTGAGGAAGTTGGCATCCTTCTGTTCACTTGGCCAGATATGCTGGTCTGGCACGTAAGGATCGTCCCTCTCTCAGCCCTTATGTGGTGATGATGTGGCCAGTTCCCTCGGCCTTGGTGTTGGTGCGTGCTCTCCCGTCAAGCTGGACTGAGAACTGTAGCCAGACTGTTGTAAGGAAATAAACCCCTTGTTCCCTTAAGCTGTTGATGGTCATTTATCAGCAACCATGCAGACGAACTGCAACACAAGGACTTTGCTTATTTTTTTACAGGTCCCGCCCATTGTCCCAAGATTTAACCCCTCTTACTGTGATCTTAGTAGTCTCCTGGTTCTCTGACCCCTCTTGTCCAGGGGCTCTAACTTCAGGATTCAGGTCCCCTCGCCCCCGTCCCTCTGCCCTGGCTCTGTGGCTCCCGGTCAGACCCTGAAGTCTTCCTGCTGGACTCTGCCCACTCCTTCCTGCCCCGCCCAGTGATTGGCTGCTTAGAGCGCTGGGCCTTCATCACACTATCAGTTGCTACAGTCTTTGTGGTTGTTGTTCTCTTAACAGTTTTTATTTTTTTTTTTTACTGTTTTATTTTGTTTTTCCATTTTTCTCTTCTTTTTTTTTGGTGTTGCATGCATGACTGTAGTGAATTTATGATATTTTCACCCCTTAGCCCTCAATTCCATCCCCCCCTCCTTTTCCCCTTAACAACTCGTCATCTCCCCTGCCAATCTCCCTGGAGTTACAGGCTTACCTCTCTGCAGTCCACACTTCTGCCAGCCTCTAAGAAGCTATTCCAGGGGCTGGACGGATGGCTCAGGGACTAAGACTTTGCCTCACAAGCAAAAGGACCCAAGTTCGGATCCTTAGATTCCATAAAAAATATCAGGTGGAAATGGCAGTGGATTGTAATTCTGGCCCTAGAAAAGGGGAGCCCAGGAAACCCCAAAGCAAAGAAATAAGGAGGTAGAGCAATCCAGGATGATTCCTGAAGTCACCATTGGACCTTCACAGACATTTATACTCAAGTTCCCTCTTATACACACACACATACACACACACACACACACACACACACACACACACACACACACACACACGCAGGCACGCACACACACGAAGTCATTCCATACTCAAGCTCCTGCCTTATCTCCCCACTACCTGGACAGCCCAGCTCAAAGCCTCACACCAAGGCTGCCCTCCACCAGCGACCACCACCTGCTGGCCACAGCCTCCCGATGTCCACCCTCTCTGCTAAGTGTCCAGAGCTGCCCGTTTCTAATTGGTGGCCTCCTCCCTGTCTCCAGCTCACACCTTTGCTCACAGCAGCCTTGGCTTAGGCAGAAAGCCCTTTCCCTTTTCCTCTCTTCCTATCCAACGTTCTGCAAGCCCTCGCATCTGCGGGGACACTCGGCAGGCTCACCCCAGGATCTAGTCATCTGTCAACTTCAAAGGGCTCAAGAGCTTATTGTCGGGGACATTCCTTTTTTTTTTTTTAAATTTTTAATCCTTAACAGCATGCTTTGTGATTTTCTTCTGCACACTCAGCCTCTAGCACATTCCTAGAAAGCAAGGGCATGCCTGGCGGTCTCTGCTGCTGGCCGTGTTTCTGAGCCTTCAAAGAGAAGGGACGACACCCACTTCTGTCATCTAATTCAGCGAGATTTGCAGCTAGATCACTCAGATGTACCAGCCAGGGGATGCGCGGCTCGGAAGGGCTGGGGCATCTGGTGGGGATTTCTGCCGGTGGGGGATGTCGCCTGCGGACATGGGTCTTGCAGTACAAATGGTCTCCTCTTGACTGGGGTCTTGAGCCACATGCCTCAATGGTCCAAATTGCCCCCCTTGCTTTCTCTGAGATAAAAGGCGTGGACACAGCTCCAGCGGCCTGATGTGGACGTGGATTCACCCCATTTCTTCATGAGCACCATGGGGTCACACAGAGACATCAGATTCTTCATTCCTCAGTCCCCTGGAGGCAAAATTCTGCAGGAATGGAGAAGATCCTACAAATCCTCGGACCCAGATGGCGAGACACGTCCCTTCTTAGGAGTGAGGATGGGAAGGCATCCCAGCGACCCCCTAGCTGTGCTTTCTCCCCAGCGCCCCAAGTCAGTCGGTATCTCCTTTGCACTAGCAAGTTAGCATTACTACTACACAGAAGTAGAGGCATGCGTGTGTGTGTGTGTGTGTGTGTGTGTTTTGCATGTGGTGTGTTTACATGTGTGTAGGCATGTGTACAAAAGGGCATTTGTGCCTGTGGAGGTCCAAAGGTGACACTGGGAATCAGCAACTGGATTGGTGACTCTATCGCTCTACCTCCTTATTGCTCTCCTCTGGGGTTCCCACTCTGTCTTCCAGGGTCAGAACTACCAGCTGCTACCATTTCTGCCTGAAAATTTTTTTATGGGGGGATGTGGGGATCATGTGAGTGCCAACTCTCCTCCCTGGTTTCTCTCTAGCTATGAAATGGCTTTGGGTGCCGATCCTGAGTGGCTGAGAGAGGTATGGATTTGGGGGGTCACCATGCCACGGTCCCCACCCACTGACCCAGCAGTTGGGACGCCCCTCTGAGACGAACTGGCAATTTTTTCCTTAGGACAGTGTGCCAGTTAGTCTCAGCTGTCCCCTTGTGAGCCCGGGGCTAGGGACACCTATGTGGAATTGTTAGTTAAGGCAGGGCTCTTGGCGTGCCTATAGGAGACTGTCTTAATTGAAGTGGGAAGACCCGCCCTTTGGGGGTGGTCTGAGTCCCGAGGCAGGTGGCCTCATGAAGATGGCTGGATAGAGATGGCTGGATGAACTGTTTCTCCCCTCTTGACTCTGGACATGACGTGGCCGGTTTGCTCGGCTCCTGCTGGTAACTTTCCTACTTCGATAGACTGTGACCTGGAATCGTGCCCTGGAATAAAAATCCCTGTTTCCCTGAGTGGCTTGCATTAGGTATTTATTACGGCAGCAGTTATGAAACTAACGTGTTTTCATACAACTCCTCCATCTGACTGGATGGTGTCAGTTTCCAAAGCTGACCGTGCGGGTGTGCAATAGTCCCTCATTCCCACACGAACCCTTTCTCCAACGTAAAGTAACTTATTTTCTAGATTCCTGCCCTCTCGGCTGTCTGTAATGATTGCCTACCTGAAGAGATGATTATCTTTTGCCAGACATCCTGCCGGCCCCCAGACCCTGCTTCCGGGCAACTCTTTAGCAACATCTGATACGGGTCAGCTACAGGAAGAATTTTAACTGCCTCAACCTCCTTCTCTCTTCCCCCTTCCCCACCCTATAATTCTCCTCATCTGTGAGTGGCAGATGGGATTCTGGTTATTTGCTGAATGTCAGAGGACTCCCTCCACAGATTTCATTCTCCAACAAAACTTGTGTCGTTGGAGATCTCTGTCCTGCCCACCTTACATAAAACAGACATCAAAGCACAGAATATGATTCTTGGGTTCTAGTCCCTACGGCCTCTGGGCTGAACCTTTGCCACACACACTCTTTAGAATATTGTATTCAAGGCGGCGGAGAGGGATGGAGAGATGGTTCAGGGGTTAAGACTCTGCCTCAACAAAAGGTCTTGAGTTCAGATTCTAGGTCCATGTAAAAAACGGAAATGGCGGTGGCCTGAGCATCTGACCCTGGTGGGTGGAGCCTGGAAATCCCAGAGGGAAGCAAGAGGGAGGTAGAAGCAATCCGGGATGATTCCAGAAGTCACCCTTGGGCCTCCACAGGGACACACACACACACACACCAACACACACACACACACACACAACACACACACAGAGTAAATTAAAACAAAGCCCACCAACCAAAGTGCAAGAATAAGTGAATGTGAACTGCTCGGCCTTAAATGACACATCTAAGTCACCTCCCGCCCCAGGAGCATGAGGAAGAGAGGACAGCGAGAATGTAAGTGTCTGAAAGCCAAGAGAGGTGCAGCGGATGGTATCTTCTAGACACAACCCAGCTGCTGCATCCCTTGAACTCACCACAGCTACCTCCGCTTCCAACCGACCTGCCGAAGACTTGGCCTAGTAACATTTCACCATGGAAGGGGAATGACCCCCAGAGGTCCTCGCCTCCCTCTGAGACTAGTGAAGCTGAGGGCTGGGTGGGAGAGAAGTCATTCCCGCCAGTGGTATGTCCACTGGTACATGGTCCTTCCTGCTCCAGCAAGTCCCCAGACACAGATGGGATTTAGGACATCGCACATGCATAAAAGGACACGAGAGAGGGTGGGAGACAGGTGGGGAAGAAGAGAGTTTGGAGTGGGAAAAGTAGGAGATGGGAACTGGGTAATAAGGGGCAAAAAAGACACAATAGATGTGTAAACCCCTAAAGGAACAGAAGTACATTTTAAAAAGCAGGCCTAGCTCCTCCTCTACTCTCTTTTTCGACTTAAGTTCTGGCTTAGCCTGGATGGGTACCTAGGTAACGGCTTCTCCTCTCTCCCTCGCTGTCATCCAGTGGAGGGCTAGACGTCCTTCCTCCTATGTATTCCTCGAGAAGGAGATGGGATAAAGAATGTGAGCGAGCACAATGTCAACAATTGCACGCTTTTTTTCTTTTTGAGAGAACTGACTTTTTATTATATTTTATTACTTTTGCATGCATGCACGAGAGTGTGTGTGTCTGTGTGTGCGTGCCTGTGGAGGCCTAAGGGTGTGGAAGCCATTGCCATTTCTGCCTGGCATTTTTACGTGGGCTTTGGGATCTCTGCTGTGAGGCAGAGGCTTACACCCCTGAGCCATCTCTCCAGCTCTGATTGCGCGCTTTCTGCAAGTGTCAGTTTCTTCCCCATCCCAAAGAGTAGCCTTGCGTGACAAGCAGTGTAATGGTTACTCTTAACTACTGCTGTGAGAGAGCACTCAAAGTCAATCACTTTAGGGAGAAAAGGAGGTTTATTCAGCTTACGGTTCCAGAGGGAAGGTTACAGTCTCTCAAAGCAGAGGCGGCATGACTGGCTGGCCAAAGCTGGAGGAGGCTAAGTCACTGCAGACATCTTGGAAGCTGAGAGCTGCAGACTGCTTGCAGCAAAGGCAGACCTCTCCTAGTGGTAGGGTGGGACTCATCCACCTCAAGGCCCACCCCTTGTGACTGCCTTCCTCCAGCAAGGCTCCACCTCTCAAGGCGCCATGACCTTGCCAAACACATGAGACTGTGGGGGACACATTTCAAACAGACAAGCAGGCTTGGAGGAGGATTAGAGTCTGAGCAAATACATCCCCAACAGAGCATCCTGGTCTCCATCGAATGGGACCAGGCCTGTCCTTGGAGCTCAGCCTCCTTTCCCTGGACCCCTCTTTTGCCTGCTCTAAGCGGCTGCTCTTGCCAAGCCTAGACTGAGGAGACTGAGAGATTAATGGAAGAAAGAAGCAATTACCCCGCACACACACACGTGTTCTCATCTTTAAAACCTCCATAGACATATCCCTACCCAGGAAATCCCCTTCTCTGCATCTCAAGGGTGAGATGTGAGCTCACCTTGCACACGTGCTCTTGCACTCACACAGACAGCCATGGTGTTTTGCAGAGAACCAAAGCAGTCATTGGAAGGGTGGGGTGGGGGGAGTCAAGGGAAAGCTTTCCAAAGAAGAAAAGGGCCACTGCACGTGTTTACAGATGGAAAGGAACGAACTGAAACATCGAGAGGAAAAAGATTCCACTAAGCTAGGGCCACTTTTCTTTCCTATCCTTTGAATGAAGAAGCTCCTCTTAGTCAATTCAGATTCCCCACTCGTCTGGGGAAGCTTCACAGCCTCGGGGAACAGCCTTGGGATCTGGGTGCAAATTATGATTCTGGCTATCATTGTCTAGGCCAACAGCTTTGATCTCTATTTTTCTTCCTGAAAACCGGATGTAATAATACCCCCGGAGTTTGGCATGAAGCTTAGGGCAAAGCCATTTGGCCTGATCTAGCACATGGTAAGAACTCAACATCACCTCAAAGGCGCTTCCAGTCTGAAAGCTGTGTCCCTGCTTGGTAGCTAGCCACAGGCCGCAGCTCAGGATGCCAAGAAATGTGCTCTCTCGTTCCACGCCCGGGGTTGGTGTCTGAGGTATGTGTGTGTGATCATATTCCAGAACAGGCCTTGGCATCTGGGCTGCATGCGTGTTCTTACTCTCCACAGGCCTTGGCATCTGGGCTGCATGCAGCTCTCACTGGCACGGCAGCCTTGGCATCTGAGCCCTCGTGGTCACAAGGCTTCTGGTCTCTTGCTCTTCTCCTTCCTGCCTCAAAGCTGGGTTTCCCACCGTCATCTTCAGAGGGTGTGAAGGGACCACCCGGGTGGCCTCCTCTCACGCCTCTGCCCTGAAATGAGCAGCGGTTGCGGGGACCCCCCCCCCCACCCGTCATATCCCTCACTGGGCAGGTGGGGGCAGCTACTGTGCTGGGGTCACACCTGCTGGGGCTTGTCAGCCCTGTGGCAACGTGACCCAGGGGGCACGCGGCTAATGAAGAGCTCAGCGTGGGCCGCCGCCTTGCAGCTGCTCCCTGTGTCTCTCTCCCTTTGGCTCTGGGCACGGGCACCAGGGCCAGAGCTGCGGAACCGTGGCTCCCTTGCCTGGAGGCTGGTGACATTCTCTGACTCACCCCGAAGAGCACTAGAGACTTGAGCCGCAGCAGCTGCGTGCTTAGTGCAACCTTGGGGTCTCTGGAAAAATCCCTTGGGCATCAAGTATTTTCCTCTTATAAACCTGAAATTCCCTCACGAGAACCAACGTATGGTCCATGTCCCTGACCTCCTGCCTCCTAACAACCATGCCACCTAGATAGTTAGAAATACGGGTTCTTAGGGATGGGGGTGTAGGTAGCTCGGTTGGCAGAGCGCTTGCCAGCATGTGGAAGCCCTAGAGGTTGGGCTTCGTCTCCAACACTGTGGAAATCTGACATGCTGGGGCACGCTTGTAACCCCAGCACTCAGGAGGCGGCGGGAGGATCAGAAACTGGAGGTTAGCCTCAGCTGTACAGCAAATTTGAGATCAGTCTGGGTTATGTGAGACCCTGTCCAGTGGGATAAAAGGAAGAAAGGAGAGAGGAAAGGAGGAAGGGAAAGGAGGGAGGGAGGAAAGAAGTGGAAAGAAAGAAGAAAGGAAAGAAAGAAGGAAGAAGGAAGGACGGAAGAAGGAAGGAAGGAAGGAAGGAAGGAAGGAAAGAAGGAAAGAAGGGAGGAAGGGAGGGAAAAATGGAGGGAAGAAAGGAAGGGCAAAGAGATAAAAAAGAAAGAGAAGGAAGAACGATGAAAAGGAAGGAAAAGGAGAGAGTGAGACAAAGATGGAAAGGAAGGGGAAAGAGAAAAGAAAAAGAGAGGGAGAAAGAAGGAAGAAAGACAAGTAAAGAAGGAAAAAGAGAAGGAAGAAGGAAGACAGAACAGAGAAAGAGTGATTTATATATAATATATATATTCAATAAATCCGGGTCTGGGCAAGGACTATCCGCATCTGATCAGCCTAGAGGCGCCTCTGTGCCTTGGGAGCCCCCGTGGAAGAGCAGTTGATCCAGGAGGAGAAAATCCATCTGTGTTAAAGTTCTTGGCTATTTCTCAGTCTGCTGGGTTGTAAAAGGGCCCAGGACAGGACGAGGGGAGAAGACCCTGTTCTGTACCTAGCTGTCAGAAAGCTCTGGAGGAGAGCCCCCAGATCTTGCTGTGGGGCTCCGGACCAATGATTTCACTTCATCTGCTTCTCTCCTCTTACTCTACTGTAAAATTCAGACCGTGTAGCTGACTCACAGCGCTGAGGATGAAATGCAATGCCTATTTGGCATATAGTTGGTGCCTCATGTGTGGGCAGTCACTCTCCCTGCCTCATTTCTCAGAGGAAGAAGCACCAGTTAATCTTCCTGGAGTCGACTGGATTTAGAATCATCATGGAAACAAACTTCTGTGTCATAGCAACAACAACAGTAGCTAATACAGGCCAGGCCTGGGTTGATCGTATTGGTAGGAGGGAGAGTACTGGTTGCTGAGGATTTGGGGATCCCTGAGATGTAGACCAGAAGAGGAAGGCTAGATGGAGAAGGAGCGTCCTGCTTCATAGGGGCTGGTCCTCGGCATAGGGTCTCATCCCTATCCTTTTCCCTTAGTGAGTGAGCCAGGTTCTGTTTGCCTTTCCTCTTTCTTTCTCTTCTTTTTTGGGTGTGCACATCCCTCCATTTTTAAATTTTATTGTGAATGCCCACACACACACTCCAGGGTGCATGTGAGAGAGACATGGGATTTGGTTTTCTCCTTCTACCACATGGAGTTCCTGGGAACAATGTCTTTGTCTATTGAGCCATCTCACCAGCCCATGGACTATCATTTTTATAAAATCGTGTTGTTGCAGAAGAGATACCACATAGGCAAAGGACTCCTGGACAGATGGCATGTGACAGGGCAGGGTTCCTGGTGGCATTTGAAGCCCACATTTGTCTCTGCTCTGGTTGCTCCTCCCTCCTCGAAGGCAGAGAGACAGCCTGTGTGACTCTTGCAAATTACCCGCAGTAAAACTGCAGAAGCCATTACCTGGGCTCTTCAAAGGCAGCTTAGAAAGAACTACTTAGCCTCTTAATTGAATGCAGCCTCACAGGATCGCTCGGCAAAAGGCTGGAGCTGTCCCGGTCACAACACTGTCTTCTTGCTCTTCAAGGGAAAAGTCTTTTTCCTGTGTTTTCAAGAAGAAAGAGAAGACGGCTTCTCACTAGCCGCATCAGACACACATCTGCAGCCAGAAAGATCTTACAGGCCGTTTCATGGAGGGGAGGAGGGGAGGGAGTAGGGGGGAAGAGTGAGGCTTTGGAGGGATCGGAGTCCCATGGGAACCTGAATTCTAACTTCCTGGCTGCTTCGAGATCAATGGCAGTCTTTGTGCTGGAGGGGCCTGTGGCTGGCGGGTGTTTTCCATTATTAATCAGCGTGATTTCTTTCTTCCCTAATAATCCAGTCCCCTGCACATAGATGGAGCCACTTTGAGCATCAACAGCCGGGTCTACAGTGTGTGAATGTGGGCAGAGGGGCGGGACTTCTGCCCGCCCATTCAGCATGTCGGCCCTGTGTCTGTGGCTCATCGATTTTTGAAGGGCCAGGAACATGTTTTAATTGTGGGTTCTTGTAAAAATCAGGAGGCGGAGAAAGAATGCAATCAGAATGAATATGGGCTGATGAATCCGGCTAGCTCTTGTGTCTTTCTGCCAAAGCAATTATGAAACATGCTTCTTAGCATTTCATGATGGTAGGGGGGCCTCAAAGACTAACGTGTGTAGGACTTGTGGTTCTGAGTGTGAGATGGGAAGGCATTTGAGTGGGCTCCTACCTTGGATCCCAGCAACACCCACCATACTGAGTGAATAGTTGTTGGGGGAGCACTTTTCTCTGTGGTCCGGGATGGTACAACTACAGAAGAGCATTTTCCATTCAATCCCAGGCTCCCCGGACATGATTGTAACAAAATCTTTGAATTCAGTAGATGTGTATCTACGCGGGCGGCCGAGTACTCCACCGGAGGGTTAAAGGCTTTCATGACACCCCAAGCCAGAGGTAGGAATGAAGCAGCTTTCTCTAGCTCTCCCTGCCTTATGTCTTTGAAGCAAGGTCTCTGCTTGAACCCGAAGCTGGGATTTTTCAACATGGTAGGCAGCCAACAGACCCCAAGGGATCCTCCTTGTCTCTACTCCCACCACCCCTTAGACTTTGGGGTTCTAAACACATCAATACCATTCCTGACTTATTAATGGGTGCTGAGATTTGAACTCAGGTCCTCATGGTGGAGAAGCAAGCATTGTTTACCACAGGGCCACCTCTCTAGCCCTCAGAGCTATATGTTATAAATCCACCCAGACTGAGGGTAAGCATGAATTCAGGGTCAAACGTTGAAACAGAGAGACCCGGTAGGTGTTTAGAAAAGTAGTCTAGTGGCTGTGGCTTGGAGTAGAGACATTTGAGCCTGTTGGGTGGAAGGATAGGTGTATTGGCTTTTTCAGGCTAGCAGAGAACTAAGCCCATGGTGAAGAGGAGGCAGTGTGAGATCACGTCCATCACTTGACATTGGTCACTTCTCTTCTGTGCCTCATCTCCTCACCTGTAAAATGCAGGGAATGAGTGGAGTCGACTTTTATTTTTATTTTAGCAGTAGGCTCATCTTTCTTTTTCAGTTAGAATCAGTGCAGCCAGGAGACTGAGAACAGTTCTGTAATCAGACCGGACGAGAGAGTATGGAGGCTGCAGCAAGCTAGACTGCTGGTCTCCCCCGCCCAGCCTTGGCTGACCCTCACTCCCACTACGGCGCCCCATGCCAGAGTGTTCCATAAACACCCGTCAGCAGCCACGGATCAGATTCCTGCCAGGCCTTTCCTGCCGCCACGTCGAAATGCTCTGGTCCATGCCCTTCCGAGGCCTGGCAGTCTCTAGACGTTTCCACCCTGTTCTCTGCGCACAAGGTTGCCTGATTGGAAATACTGGGTGGGAGGCCTGGGGCCTGGGCACTGCTGATGAAATCTCACTGGTGTTTATCATCAGATTGCAGGCTCTCTGGGGAGGAAGCTGCTCAGGGACTCCCCGCGGCAAGCGAGCTGGTGAGGGGATGCTTTGCTCTGAGCGCCTGCCTGCGATCAAAGCTGTCAGGGAGAGCTCGCGGCTAAAATCCCTTACTTCCTGACAGTCTCTGATTCCCAACCAAATCCCCCACTTCCTAGCTAGGGGCTTCGGGGAGCTCTCCTTTCCCCCATAGAGTCTTGCTGCCTCTCATCTGTCAGGTGGCTGCTACAGACACCTAGTATGCAACCCATGCACATCGGGTTGTGGATCTCCGCTGCTGGAAGTTTCCAGTACAGTCGTTATAAAGCCAGTGCCTGAGGCCCTGCACCTCCCTTATGCTCCAGCCCTTACCCCTCTGAGGAGCCAGATGTCCACAGAGCCGGCAGCCTGAGAGCCTCATCCGACCCAGCAGGAACTGTGGACTTGGCCAGTACTGGTGTCCAGGCCTTGCTGGTTAACATTAGCATGTCACCCTTGGCTCTGGACATACACAGTCATGTGTGTGAGGACCTCGGCATATCGGTTCTGGGAACGAGAGGAGTGTGTTTATAATCAGAAGCCTTTCACAGAGCTGGCTTTTCCAATTTTATTATTGTCTGTCCAAGTTCAGCTAACGCTCCTCCTTTTCTTCTTCCTCCTTCGCTTTCTCCTTCATCTCTTTCTCTTTCTCCTCCTCTTCCTGCTTTTCTTCCTCCTCCTCCTCCTCTGCCCTTCCACGTCACCCCATTTCCTTTAGCCAGAGCTGAGGCATAGAGGTGACAGGCGCCTCTGTTATGTGTGTTACTTTTAAAACGCTCTTGGATCTCGCTGTGATTTTTTTTTTTGGTTTGATTCCTTTGAGTGACTTCCAGATAGGAGGCGAACAGAGAGGAGCCCATCTGGGAGAAGCAAACAGTACAGAGAAAGGTTTTTCTCAGCGTGTGAGCCGGGAACTCTGCTCTATGCATATTTGGCAGCGGGTGCCTCTGGCCGCATCACGGAAACCCACCCAGAGACTGAGAGAGGCAACTCTCCATCTGGCTTGCCCAGCAGCACGCGGGGGGGGGGGGGCTAACACAAATGCTTTGAAGCCATGTGTCACAGGTTTCCCTGGACCCGCAGCTGATTGAATGGAGCCCCTCCCAACCCCCCAAAATAAACAAAAATCCTTATGAATATGATGTTATTTGGAGCAAAAATGGTATTGGTTTGGGTTGAATTTGCAACCCCGCCCAACACACATTCAAGGTTATACAAGAGGGGCTTTCAGGAAGTATTTGGATCTTGAGGATCTTACCCAGTTGATGGATTACATGTGTTTTTCCCATTGCTGTGTTAATAAAATAAAATAATCCCAATAAAAGCGACATAAGGAAGAAAGGATTTATTAGGCTCACAGTACCAGGTTTCGTCATTATTTTATTTATTTATGGGGGGGGAGAGGTACACACACAGGCCGTGGCACCCTGGCAGAGATCAGAGGACAACTTTCCAAAGTCAGTGCCGCCATGTGGGCTTCTGGGAACGGAACTCAGGCTGCCAGGTTTGCAAACAGGGGCCTGACCACTGAACCATCTCACCAGCCCAAGAAAGACACTAAGACAGCTGGGACTAGCAGAAGGGACTTGTTCCAGTTCAACTTTCTGGGTTTTTATAGAGGATAGCTTAGGAAAGTGACCCACCCACGATTAAGAAGGCTCTTCCCACATCAATTAAGATAATCCCCTGCCTCCCAGGTAATTCTAGGTGATGTCTGAGCTGATAATCGAGATGAGTATTACTTTACCTGTTACGGCTCCATCAGGGTATTTAGCCACAGCAGCGAGAGTTGAGGGAGCCGGTCACGCCACATCTACAACCCAAAGCAGCGAGGACCGCGCTTGATCAGGCTCAACAAGAACATTCAAATGAAATCCGGGTCAGCTTCGAAAAGCCTCCAGCCTAGAAAGGTGAACTGACCCATCTGAGGGCACCCGCGGAGAATGTGCCAGCCAAGGAAGTCCGTCTTGCCATCTCCTCACTGAGAAGGGCAACGGTTTCCACAGAGGCGTCTGGGTATGAGGACATGTGGTGGCTGCGTTATCAGTGACCTTGAAGAAACACAGATTTTTCAGGTCTCACCTAGCTGGGGGAGGGAAGCAGCAATCTGTTTACCAGCCCACCAGTGTTTCCAAGGCGTGCTAAACCTTGTTCTAGGCATAGAGATGACTCTCTAATTGGAAGGTTTTCAGAATGCAAGGCATGTCCCTGGGTCTCTTCTGAATCACCATTTAAGGGGCCTAGCTCCCAAGAGACCCCACATAGGTACCTTGTAGTGGTGGAAGTGATTTCTGAAGATCTGGGGGGAAGGGCTATAACTCAGGTTCTGGGCACTGGAGCTGTTACAGGTCAGCATTCTGACCCAGGACCAATCAGCACCTCGTTTCATTGTCCGGACCCAGATGCCAACCCTTTCTGATCACACTGAATGCCCAGGCTGCCTCGCGCATTGGCTTCTTTTCCTTCAGTTTCTACTCGTCAATTCCCCCGCGTGACAAGTTGAGCAGAGTAAGGTGATGTGTTTCTCAGCAGACCACAGAGAGGCGCCGCTGACCTGCCTCCCAGCGACACCAGCACTAGTTGGCAGAGAGATTCATGGAAGGACACTATTCTGACATACCCGGCCCAGGGCGGAAACTCTGAATTTGAGGCAACTAGCATTGTTGGGAAGGGTTGGCTGGCATTAACTTGTTCCTGTCCTCATGACTTCAGGAAATCAGATGAAGAAAAGAGTCCCTTGCAAGAGTGGGCAGAGAAGCTCAAGTGCCACACACTTAGCCTGTTGCCATCCATCCATGTGTGCACCCACCCATCTGTCTAGCCACGATGCACCCACCCATCTATCCATCCACGCATGCATCCACCCATTGATCCATCCATTCATTTATTATCTATATATCTGTCCACCCATGTATCCACCCATTCATCTATTCATCCATCATCCATCCATCCACCCATCTAGCCATCCATATACTTGTTTTTATTTGTTCATTCATCTAGCCACTCACTCATTGTACGTCTTTTCTTTCTAAAAGTGCTTATGACAGGTATAACGAGGCCAAAAGCTATTTCTTTGCCACTATAGGCCATAGACCATACAATGTGTTTTACTATGTTGTAGTTGGGAGAGAAGGAGGAAAGGGCAGCTAAAATAAGTGACCAACAGCTAAGAGAGAGAGAGAGAGAACTTTTGCTATCTAGCCAAGGTCTACTTAAGGAGCAGGCAACTCTTTCTACTTTTGCTCTCAAAAGGCCTCTGCCGAATGGTATCGATTGGCGAGCTGGGCACAGTCTCTGCTGGCAGACTCCAGGCAGCCTGTCTCCCAGGAGATGGTTTTCTGGTGCTGATGGGGCAGGAGCCAGCAGGTTTCTTGCAGAAGACCATCAGGACTCAGACGTGGCCTCAGGAAGGAGGCAGCTGGGCAGGACTGAAGAACTGTGGTCCCATTTGAGAAGCTGAGTCAGAAAAGATCCCAAGTTCAAAGCCAGCCTGGGCTATGTAGCAAATTCCAGGCTAACTTGGGCTGCAGAGTGAAACGCAGTCTCTGAAAGCAAAATCATAAAATATATCAAT
This sequence comes from Typhlomys cinereus, assembly GCA_023101885.1. Lineage (NCBI taxonomy): Eukaryota > Metazoa > Chordata > Mammalia > Rodentia > Platacanthomyidae > Typhlomys > Typhlomys cinereus. The sequence continues at coordinate 41,627 of JALPQD010000163.1, forward strand.
CAAAAGTGACAGGTGAAAAGAAGCAGGAGAGAGCTTTGGGAAGTGGGTTTGGCTTCCCCTGGAGGCTCCACCGCTGAGACCAGGCCCACTGCCCTGGGTGCCCCTGGAGTCCTGTCCCCAGCTCCTGGGAAGGTTGGTCCACCAATCAACCAATTCACTAACAGGATCATATCGAATATTTCTTACAGAGCCCTGAGGAGGTACCTGAACACTAATGCCATCACACGATCCTTAAAGAGCCACTGTGTGTGTGTGTGTGTGTGTGTGTGTGTGTGTGTGTGTGTGTGTACGTATGTATCAGAAGGCACTGTGTGTCCCTGTGGAGCACCAAGGGTGGCTGTGGGAATCATCCTGAATTGCTTCTACCTCCTTCTTGCTTTGCTCTGGGATTTCCCAGGCTCTGCTCACAGGTCCGGAAGTGCAGTGGGATCTGGGATCCGAACTCAGGACCCTTCTGCTTGCATAAAGGGCCACTCCTGATAGCTGATCAGCGACTTGAAACAGTTGAGGCGAGAGGAATTGCATGCTAGTGACCTTGTGAGGAGAGCAGACCCAGCGGTAGTGGTAGGAAGCTAAATTCTGCTCAGCTGGCCCAAGGTCGCCAAGCAGGGAAATGTAAGAATGGGAAGGGGAAGCCAGCAGCCTGGCTGGGGGAGCTGGGTTCCGGGCCACGCCCCTTCCACCACCAGGACAGGGAGGGCGTCAAAGATGAGGGAAATATCACCCTTGTAGCTGGGACTTGTTGAGCTAGAAGCATCCTCCAGGAATGGCTGGATGTACCCGGCCCGGGAGGGCCACCAATACTACAGAGGCTGGGGAGTGCCTACAGGAGCGTGGTTTATCTGCACTGGAAATGGGAAATGTTTCGCTTCTGAGCTCATAGGCAACCAGTAGCATAGCATTTCTCTCTTTGCTCATATGAAGGCAGAGCAGTCTTTCTGGTGAGTTGATCAAGGCCAGTCTCAGCATTCTTCACACACACACACACACACACACACACACACACACACACATGCACACGCACGCATGCACACACGCACGCATACACACACACACACACACACACACACACACACACACACACACGCACCAAGTGGTCAGTGAGCACTAACAAAGAGGATTTAACAGGTGAACTGCGCTTCCAGGAAACTTATGCTGTTCATTTAACCTTTAAAACACCATGTGAGGGTCTGGAGAGATGGCTCAGGGGTTAAGATTCTGCCTCACAAGCAAAAGGTCCTGAGTTCAGATCCCAGGTCTCACAGAAAAAAACAGGTCCAAAAGGTGGCAGCCTGCACTTCTGGCCTTGGTGGGCGCGGAGCCTGGGAAAATCCCAGAGTGAAGCAAAAAGGAGGTAGAAGCAATCCAGGATGATTCCTGAAGTCATTCTTGGTCTTCCACAGAGACACACAATGCTTTCTGATACACACACACACAAACACACACACACACACAAACATGTGAGGCAGATACTATTTAAAACCACACTCCCTGTGCCTTTTAGGTAAGATGTATTTGGGGATGGAAAAAGGTAGGGTCCGAGGGGCAGGACACAGGGCTGCCGCTCTTACAAGCTGCATTGGGGCTCAGTCTTCTCATCTGCCAACTGGGGACCCTGGGACCACCCACCCCGGGACCTTTTCATTAGCTTTCTGGGCCCAGAATGGCTGTCAGTTCCTACGTTTCCAGCTGCCTCCTTTCTGGCAGGCACAGGCTTGTGCACGCTGCCCAAAAGCTGGGCCCTCTCACCCGAGCCCCAGGGGGGCTTCGTTGTGCATCTGTCATGGCTTCCTGCTTCTCAGCAGGAACTGGGGCAGGGAGTCAGCACCCCATGGGGCCTGACCAAAAGGCTGGGGCACGGCAGATGGCAAACAGAGCTGCCCTGCCCTGGGTCCTGAGGCTTGTCACCTGCCACCCTCATTTTTGGCTATGGTCTTGTTCTCCTGGCAGCTCTCCCTGCCGCTTCGCAGGCCCACCAAATGGCCCTCGCAGACAGGCGCGCTGGAATGAGCTTCCTGCTCTCGACGCTTTTGATTTTTCAAGTTGCCGTTTTCCTTCGGTTGGATGAGGAAGCGGGACTTCTCTTCCACTTCCAGTGTTCCCTGGAGTGGAGTCAGGGACAGAAGAGGCTTGGGGCCCTGCCCCGTCCCCCCCCCCTTCCCCCCCCCCCGTTAGAAGGACTGGATGCCAGGGTGGAGATCAGCCCAGGTCAGACGAGACAGAGCATGTGGCAGGCATGAGGGGGGCAGGCGGGTCACCGGCCAGATTCAGCTCAACTCTGCCTTTTCCTGGGATGGAATGGGATCCAGTAGGGGATGGCTGGGGAAAATTCCAGGGGCTGCCAGCTTTTATAAATAAAGTGCTGTGTGTGTGTGTGTGTGTGTGTGTGTGTGTGCGTGTGTGCGTGTGAGTGTGTGTGTGTGCGTGTGTGCGCGCTCACACACACATGCATGTTGAGGCCAGAATCCATCTCAGTTATTTTCCTTGAGTATTTTTCAAACAGAGAATTGCAGCAGCCAGGGGCACACCCATTAGGTAGACCAGCTGTCTGGTGAGCCCCAGGGATCCTCCGTATCCTCCCAACCCTGGGCACTAGGGTTACAGATGCATACCCCCATGCTCCACTTCTTATGTGGATGCTGGGGTTCAAACTGGGGTCCTCATGCATGCACAGCAAGCACTTTACAGACTGACCTATCTCCTCAATGCTAAAGGAAGTCTAGAAGCCGGAGAGATGGCTCAGGAGTTAAGAGTCTGCCTTACAAGCAGAAGGACTTGAGTTCTGATCCCAGATCTCACGTGAAAACACCAGGCAGAAATGGCGGCTCTGGAGGGTGGAGCCTGGGAACCCAGAGCGAAGCAAAAGGAGGCAGAGCAATCCAGGGCGATTCCCTAAGTCACCCTTGGTCCTCCACAAGGGTACACAGTGCCTTCTGATACACACACACACACACACACACACACACAAAGTAAAGTTTGTTTTTGTTTTTGTTTTCATTTTTTAAGGTTGCTGCCGAATGAGTTAGAAAGGTCACGCTTTGTAATCACAAAAGACCACAGTCTTAGGGGGCCGCAAGCTTAGGAAGCCAAGAGTGGGAAGGCGAGGCTGTAGGCTCCCTGGCTAGCAAAGAGTAGGGCCTAGTCCGGAAGTCTGATTTGTCTCATAGTCCTCTCTCCATCAAGCCCAGGCCGAATCTCTGTACACCTCCTTTCCTCCGACCCCCATCCCCGTACCAACACCTTCTGGAAACTTCTCCAAGAAGCAGAGTCTACATTGAACCCTGATGACATCAACTTTATAGAACGTCACAGTGCATGTGGCCATCAGAGGAAACCCTAGGGTGCTAGTCCTTGCTTCCACCGTGGTACAGTTGGAATATCTTGTGTTTTTTCCACTGTGTTAACTGGATCTTGAGGTTCCACATTCTCATGTCTCCGCCTCCCCTCTTTCTCTAGAAGCACCGGAATCACAGACACGTGCTACTGTGTCCAGCTTTCTGTAAGCGCCAGGGATCCGAACTCAGGTCCTCACGCTTGCATGGCAATCACTTTACCCGTTGAGCCTCTCCCCAGCTCTGTGATTTTTTTTTTTTTTTTGACTCCATGACTTAATGACCTGCTATCTGGTGACAAGATGTCTCAGTGGTCTCATCTGTTTGAGGAGAGGGTCTCTGTATTCTCTTTTCTTGTTTTCCCCACAGGCTGAGCACATGGTCTGTGGTGATGCCCCACTGGGGATCGCAGGCATGACTGATGTCGACATCAGTGGGGTGCAGAATACGGGGAGCCACTGCTAGGTGCATCCCTGGACTAGGGAAGACTTGGAGACAGACATCATAAGCCTTCATGCTCCTTAACCTCAGGGGCTAGATTTGGAGAATGCATACGTGGAGATATGGTATAGCCTCGAGAGCTATAGGTCTGCAAACAGGTACCTAGATCTTCAAGGGCAACCCGTTAGCGGTCAGAGGTGGCCGGTCCTCAGAGCTCAGTGTCAGCAAGATGGACAAAGACAGAGTCTGTATTCAGGGAAAGCATTTAGGCGACTCTCGCCGCTGAGGGCTCTCGTGGGGCTTGGCTAATGCTGATGAATATGTGCGTGTGGAAATGGTCAGGAGGCTCTGAGCATCCGTCACCTCTAAAGATGCCTTGGGGAGCCACTAACCCTTTCTCTGCTGCTGTGAAGTCCAAGCCCTGATGATGATGGGCGCCCAGGCGGCATTGCCACGGGATTTATCATTGTTATCAGCCGGGGCCGCTGATTGGACTGATTGGACGGCCTGCTTGTGTGTGGTACTTGAGGAAAAGCTCTGTCTAGGGAAACCTCATCTCGGCGCTCGGTGCTCTTCCGGCCCAACCATTTCCAGAAAACACACTAAGGGGCTTTGAGGGGTAATGGTTGATAAGGGGCTATGGGGGGTAATGGTTGATAAGGAGCTATGGGGGTTAATGGTTGATAAGGAGCTCTGGGGGGGTAATGGTTGATAAGGAGCTACGTGGGGTAATGGTTGATAAGGGGCTATGGGGGGTAATGATTGATAAGAGGCTATGTGGGGTAATGGTTGATAAGAGGCTATGTGGGGTAATGGTTGATAAGGGGGTATGGGGGGAATGGTTGATAAGAGGCTATGGGGGGAATGGTTGATAAGAGGCTATGGGGGGAATGGTTGATAAGGGGCTATGGGGGGTAATGGTTGATAAGGAGCTATGGGGGTTAATGGTTGATAAGGAGCTCTGGGGGGGTAATGGTTGATAAGGAGCTACGTGGGGTAATGGTTGATAAGGGGCTATGGGGGGTAATGATTGATAAGAGGCTATGTGGGGTAATGGTTGATAAGAGGCTATGTGGGGTAATGGTTGATAAGGGGCTATGGGGGGAATGGTGATAAGAGGCTATGGGGGGAATGGTTGATAAGGAGCTATGGGGGGTAATGGTTGATAAGGGGCTATGTGGGGTAATGGTTGGCTATGGGGGTAATGGTTGATAAGGGGCTATGCAGGGTAATGGTCGAAGAGCTGTCCCTGGAGTCTGTGGATCCAGATGCTGCCATGTCACGGGTGTCTGGATTTAAGTGAATTTCTTACCTTCTCTGAGTCTCGGATTTTCACCTGTAAAAGGGATTGTCATTAACACCACTGTTGCAGTTCACCTGCATGGTTGCTGATAATCACCATCAAACAGCTTATGGGAATAAGGGATTTATTTTCTTACTATAGACTGGTTACAGTCTGTAGTCCAGCTTGACAGGAGAGCATGCACCAACACCAGGGCCAAGGGAATTGGCCACACCGTCTCTACGTAATGGCTGAAAAAGGGACGATCCTTACTTGCCAGACCAGCATGTCTGGCCAAGTATACACAAGGTTGCCAACTTTCTCAAACAGTTTTCTGTATTTTATTCATCTGTTCAGGGCCTAGTCCCATCCACCATGGGCTGGGCCTTCCCCATCAGCTAGACAATCTCCTATAGGTTTGCTATGGGCTTAACTCAACCATTAATTCTCTACAAATGTGCCCAGAGCACAAACCTTCAACTTTCAAGTTGACTTCTGTGCCTAAATATGACGATCACTTTCTTGCGACAGTTGTACTTATATGTATGTGTAAATCCCATCCACTTACTAGTCTACTAGTCTCCAAAGACAAATGGTAACCTAGCCCTGGAAGATCACAGATGTGGCGCACACACACACACACACACACACACACACACACACACACACACACTACCTTTCTCCGTTCCAGTGCACACGACAGGCATCAGTAATCAATTGCTGCATGACACTCTGTTAGAGTTAAATGAGATCCCAGAACCTCCAACCCAGTGTCCTAGCTTTCCCAATAAATTAGGACTCAGATCACTAGCTGTATGACTCGATCCATCCACACATCCCTAGACAGTGGGAGAATCTCAGTCGGAGCCTATACTGGGCTCACAGCAGGTCAAGAAAGATTGATGGACCTGTGCGACAAGTCTAGGAGAAGTTTAACACATGGGAAGCACTGAGAAGCCTGGTGGAAAAGAATTTCCCCTGAGAGAGAGAGGGAGTGATATACAGGTTCAGTGGGCGGACACAGGTTCATGGTATGGGGGGCACGGAAGCAGATTCTCCCATCTGCTTGACCGCTGCCTGACCGTCTGACCTGATGCCAGACCCCTATTTGTGGGAAGAGCTACTAAAAAACAAATTTTTTTTTTTTTGAAGAACAGTTTCCTAATTATGGTCAGAGTCGATGGGGATGTAAGGCTACTGCTTTAGAGACAGGAACAGCTGCAGGGAAGGGCTTCAGGGAGCAGCCATGGGGGTGGGGGGTAGGAAGAGGGCAGCAGTGCCCTAGGACCTATCCCAGGGCACCTGGCTTTGGTAGGTACTATCTTGGTACCTTTTTGTAGTGATCAAAGACCAGCACAGTAAATCAGAGCTCAGAATCAGGGGCTCCAAGACCATGAGTCATCCATGGGGAACCCCCAGAATCACCCAGAGGAGATCTGGAGGTGCCACAGAGTGGACAGAAAGGAAGCCAGAAGAACGTTTTGAAAATACTGTCTTTTGAGGTCCCCTGTGACCCCAGCCAGGAGGCTCAGAAGTTACAGTTTATGTGTTCTGGAGCCGCCAGGCATCTTAGACTGAGATGTCTTTTTGTCAGTCATATCTGATATTATGATATTATGAAATACATATTTGGCCTTTGCTCCCATTTCTTGGCTTACACCTCTGAAAGTCCTGGGAATCTGACTAGATTATCTTTCGTATGCTAACAAAATGACTAGGTGTCATAGTTAGAAGGCTTGGAGCTCTGGGCACATTTGTAAAGAATTAAGTCATCACCATCTCCCCACCACCACTCCCCAACCCTCCAGCAAGAGCAAGCCTGCAGGAGATTGTCTGATTGGTGGAAAGGCCCAAGTCCATCAAGTGGCAGGGCTAGTCTCTCGGCAAGTGAATAAGTTGGAGGGAGCTGGTTAAGGAAGTTGGCATCCTTTGGGATACTTGGCCAAACATGGCAAGTGAGGATTGTCTCTCTCTCTCAGCAAGCTTGGACATAGTGTGCCCAGTTCCCTCGGCTCCGGGTGTTGGTGTGGACTCTCTTGCCAAGCTGGGTTAAGAACTATAACTAGATGATCGTAAGAGAAAATAAAGCCTGTTGTTCCCCACAAGCTGGTTCGTGGTGAATTTATCAGCAACACGCAAAGTGATGACAGCCCCATGTAGCTTCCATTGAGGGCGGGTCCCAGAAAGGCCCAAGGCATGAGTAAGAGGTTTGGAGCTTTTAGCCTCTAGCCTCTGGGGAAGAAGACTCGAAGGTTGAGTCAACCACCCATGACCAACGATTTAACCGACCACCACCAATTTAATCAAGCACACATGTACAATGAAGCTTCCACACAGCCCCTTCCCCCAACTCCCACCAAACTTTTCCAGATTCTGGTAGCTTCTTGGTAACTGAACAGGCAGAAGATTCTGGAAGGTAATATGTCCAAAGGAGACCTGGGAGTTTTGAGTTCCCTCCACATGCTTTTCTCTGTATGTCTCTCCCGGTCCGGCTAGTCTTCTGAATCCTTTATAATAAATGGCTAAATGTAAATAAAGTGTTTTTCTGTGTTACATGAGCCACTCTAGAAGATTAATTCCACCCATGGGTAGAGGATGAACCCTGATAAATAGCCAGTCGATTAGAAACACAAGCCACATACCCTGTGCTTGTGACTGTCATATCAAGTACAGGGTAGATCACATGATTAATTTCTAATCTATGGGACTGGATACTAACACCAGGTAGTGTCTGAATTGAACTGGAGGGTGACCCAGCTGGTACCTGCAGAATTTATGGCTCTGTGGGAGGGGAACTATCTCTATACCTCTGGGATTACAGAAGTGTTCTGTTAAAAGTGGTTCAATTTTTCCTCTGTATTTAAAACATAGACATTAGATGAGGTAGCTGGGTTTTATGCTTCATTGTGTCTTTTGTGGTCTACAATACAGGTTGGTGTGATGGTAGACCCTCAAAAGAGGATTGTAAAGAAAGGATAGATGGATGGGTAAATGGATGGATAGGTTAGTAGGTGGGTGAGTGGGTGGGTAGATAGCTTAGGAGAAGGGTGGGTGAGCAGTTGAGTGTGTGGGTGGATGGATGAATAGATGGATAGATTAGTACGTATGTGAGTGAGTGGGCAGATGGATGGACGGACAAATGGGGGGAGGATTGGGTGGATTGAGGGTGAATGGGCAGATATGTTTGTAGGTAAGGGAGGTGAGTGGGTGGGTGGATGGATATGTTTGTAGGTAGATGAGAGGATGGGTGGGTGTGTGGATGGATGGATGGATGGATGGATGGATGGATGGATGGATGGATGGATGGATAAAAGGATAGACAAGTTTGAAGGTAGCTGAGTGGGTGGATGGATGGATGGGTGCATGGATGGACAGGTTGATAAGTGTGTAAGTAGGTGGATGGATGGATGGGTGAATGGATGGATAGGTTGGTAGGTGTGTAAATAGGTGGGTGGATGAGTGGGTGAATGGATGGATAGGTTGGTAGGTGTGTAAATAGGTGGGTGGATGAGTGGGTGAATGGATGGATAGGTTGGTAGGTGTGTAAATAGGAGGTGGATGAGTGGGTGAATGGATGGATAAGTTGGTAGGTGTATAAATAGATGGGTGGATGAGTGGGTGAATGGATGGATAGGTTGGTAGGTGTATAAGTAGGTGGGTGAATGGATAGATGGGTGAATGGATGGACAGGTTGGTAGGTGTGTAAGTAGGTGGGTGGATGAGTGGGTGGGTGGACGGAGCACCATTCTTGGAGGTTGTTATTGATGGCCTCCCTTACTGACCATCTGCTCTCTGTTTTCCTCCCCAACCCCCTCTCTTTTTTCTTTCTCTGTATAGTCCTTGCTTCCTTCCTTCACATCACACCCCTCTTTTCCTTATTGTGAGCTTCCTTTCTCAGAAGTTTCACTCTTTGAGCTCAAAAAGAAAGGCTGCATCAGTTTTCCATTCATTCGTTCATTAATTAATTGGGTCAATAACTGTTTATCGACCCCCAACTGTTCCGTTCATGGAGTCACTTGACAAGATGTTTATTGAGCACCTGTGGTATATCTGACCTGGTGCCAGCAGCTAATGATGGGGACTCGGGAAGGTCTCAGCAAGATCTGCACTCGTGGGGACCTGAGGCTGGGGATCGCTGAGCTCAGCTGCTCATGTAAACCCCCCTATTAGCTACCCCATACCTGGATTTTCAAGGTCTGGCTGCCCCCAGACTCAGTATTGTTTTGACTCTTGCCCTTTGTTAATTGGTCCAGCACGCTACTGCAGTGGCTGCATGATTAGCATGCTACCAACAGAGGTAAGCAGACCCCCCTCTTCCATCCACTCTACTCCCCACCCTTGTTTTGTTTTGCTTTTTTTTTTGCGTGTGTGTGTGTGTGTGTGTGTGTGTGTGTGTGTGTGTGTGTGTGTGTATACAGGAGAACACTTGAGCATGTGTGTGCCTATAAAGGCCTGAGGATATCAGGAATCATTCTGGATTGCTTTACCTCCTTATTCCTTTGCTGTGAAGTTTCTCAGGGCTGAAGTGCAGGCCTCTGACGTTTCCACCAGCATTTTTACGTGGTATCTGGGGATCCAAGCTCAGGGCTCTTTGCTTGCAAGACAAAGGCTTTAACCCCTGAGCCCCCCTCTGTTCCTCTCTGAACAAGTGCTCCATGGCCCATGTTCCTTCCCAGCTTTGGCTCTCTGAACTGAAGAGACCTTGGGGCCCTCTGCAGCTTCCACACCCTACATGGAGCCCCATCCAAAGGCTCCTCACGGCTTGACCTTGGATGTGATCAGTGGATCCAGCTACAGCGAGGGTCCTCCTATTCCAGCCCCATCAAGGCAGTTTCCCAAGGCGGAATCCCTGTGTTCAAGCAGACCTACTGTGCCAAATCTGAGTGCGGGATAATCTCAGTTCATCTTTTGAGCCGCAGCCTTTCGGCCTTAGAAGTGCAGCTGTCAGATTCCTTTTCAGGAGTTTCTTGTTTGTGATAAATAGGTCTATGTTCTCAGTTTGTTCTGAAATCATCTCTCACAGGCAGAAGAGTTCTCTCTGGACAGACTCTATTTTTCCTATAGATCTTTCAAAATATGCCCTGTCCCCTTGTTATGGTTAGGCACAGGTGTCACCTTGACAGTTGAGGGTTTGAGCTCTGGGCACATTTGTAGAGAATTAGTGGTTGAGTTAAGCCCAGAGCAAACCTACAGGAGATTGTCTAGGTGATAGGGAAAGCCCAGCCCATGGTGAGTGGGAGTAGGCCCTGAACAAATGAATAAAATACTGAAAGCTAGTTGAGGAAGTTGGCATCCTTGTGTACACTTGGCCAGACATGCTGGTCTGGCAAGTAAGGATTGTCCCTCTCTCAGCTGTTATGTAGAGATGGTGTGTCCAGTTCCCTTGGCCCTGGTGTTGGTGCATGCTCTCCTGTCAAACTGGACTACAGACTGTAACGGAACTATCAGTAAAAATAAACCCCTTGTTCCCTTAAGCTGTTTGATGGTCATTTATCAGCAACCATGCAGGCAAATTGCAATACCCCATAATGAACTGATACATTCACAGAGGGTGTGGATGGTTCATCTCCATTGTCAGCTTGGTGGGATCTAGAATCACCATGGAAACAAATCTCTGGGCAAATGCTTGTGAAGCAGTCTGAATGATCTCCTTCTTGGTTCCCTCTGGGATTTCCCAGGCTCTGCCTTCAGGACCAATAGTGCAGGCCTCCGCCCTAGATTAGGTTAGCGGAAGTGGGAAGATGCGCTTTGAATGTGGGCGGTCCATTAAATGAGCTGTGGCCCTAGACTGAGAAAGAGAAATCAGGCTGAGCACTCCCCCCCCATGCCCTGCTTCTTGACCACGGACGCAAAGTGATCAGCTGCCTCAAACTTCTGCGGCCAGGGATTCCTTTGTCATCATCGACTCCCCTTCCACAGTGGACCGAACCCTTTAACTGTGAGCCCAAATAAACATAGGTTGGGTTAGGTGCCACATTGCATCTTTGATGCAGAGGGAGAGGTAGGGGGCATGTTGGGGTTCAATTTGATTTGTTTGGGATCCCAGCTTATGGAAAGTGCTGCCCACAGTTAGGGTGGGTCTTCCCACCCCGGCTAACCTAATCTAGAAACTCTTCCTTAGAGTTTTGTCTCTTAGGTGGTTCTAGATCCTGTCAGGTTGAACATCAATTATAACCACCATAATGTGTCTTTGACTCCATCTTCCTCGTTCTGCCAGTCTCTGGAGCCAGTCTTGATGTCACCAGGGCTTGCCAGGGCAGATTCTCCCTGCCTGTACCAAGCTTTCTTCTCGCTGTTTGCCCTGTGACCTGTACCAGCTCAATCCATCCATTACAAGCCTGGCAAATTCCATAGGACTGACTGCAGCTTCCTCCTCCCTTCTTCCTTTGCTTGACTGTTGCTGTCCACCCGAGTCCTTTTCCCTCCTCCCTACCCCCCCACCCCAGCTTGCCTCTTCCTCTCCTGCTTCTTGGAAGCTCTACAACTCATTTTAAAGACTACCACCAGAATGAAATTTAGGAGGCTGAGGGGATGGCTCAGCAGCTAAAGCGCTTGCCACACAAGCAAAAGGACCTGAGTTCAAATCCCCAGATCCCATATAAAATGCCAGATTTATGTGGCAACCTTCCTGTAACTCTAGCCTTAGATGATGGAGCCTGGGAATCCCAGAGCAAGCTGGCTAGGCAGACTCTATTTTGCCCTCTTAGAAATCTCTGGATTTAGGTAGAGACCCAGCCTTAAAACAATAAGATGGAAGCGCAATTGAGGAGGCTTCTTAATGTCATTCTGGGGCTTCTATATGCACCTGCACCCACACACATGCAAATAGATATACCCACAGGCACCCCTCCACATGGACATGAAAGTGGAAGAAAAAAACAAAATGGACATAGTAGTAAAGAAAACAGATGCTGGTGTATTCCATAAAATGGCCCTTTCTTGAACCAGGTGGCCCCAGACACCACTGTGCTGTCATTCTCCAAACAGATGTGACTTTTCTCTCCTTAGTGTGCTCATCTGTAGAGTGGGAAAGATGGACGCCCCGGCTGGCGAGACAGTGCCTGGCGCCTGCAGCCACACGGGAACTTCTATCCTTTCATTTCATCATTGCCGAGAGCCGGAAGAGTCGGCGATAATATCCCTATTTCAAAGAAGAGAAAACTGATGTCAGCAAAGTTAATTTGCCAAGGATTATGCAGCTGGGATGTGGCAGAGTTTCTTTACCCCCTGCCCTTCCTTGTTGAGTTATTACAAAAAAATCAAATAATTCAGTAATGAATGTGGAGCTGCTTTGAAAAGCATAAAGCACTGTGTACATACAGAGGAGAGTTATTAAAAGACAGAGGTCTCTCTGTGTCTCTCTCTCTCTCTGTTTCTCTCTCTCTCTCTGTCATCTCCCTCACGTATAAGCAGCTGCCGTTGGTCCAGACCTATCAAAGAAATGTCATAAGACCATTTTTCAAAATGTCAAATGCCCGTGTACTTCGGCCCAAAGTAATTAAGCCCTTTTATTTTCTCCAAGTCACATTGCAGAACCCTGGGAGCGTCGAGAATGTGCCCTTTCTCCTCCACCCTGAACTAATGGAAATCCAGGCTGAAGGCTGCGCTTGCCTGGGCATCCTCGGGGGTCTTCAGTGCCGCAGAGGCCTGGCCTGACTTTGGCGGGTCTCCAGCAGTGACCACAGAATACTAAATAATAACAGGGGCGAATTATTTAACCGAGGGCTCATGGCTCACGATGGCACAGTGCACTTATGGCAGAGTCCCAGGGAGGCAGGGTCTCGGGTGAGTTGGGGACCTGGGGATGGGAGGGAAATGAGCCCTGCCTCCTCCCCCCAAGCTCCCAATACCATTTCCTCTCTATACACAGCATGCCAAGCAAGGACACTGTGCCCTGGGCTCGGGAGATGAACACTTGCAAGCGCCAGGACTTGAGTTCAAATTTCCAGCACTGATGTAAAAAAGTCATGTAGAGAGATGGAGACAGGAAGATGTTTAGGGCTTGCTGCTGCCGGCTGAGCTCCAGATTCAGGGAGAGATTCTGTCTTAAGGGATCAGGCGGAGAATGACAGAGCAGCCACCGGAAAACCTCTTCTGGCTTCTGCATATGTACATGTACAGAGAAAGAGAGAGAGAGAGAGAGGAGTGAGGTAGGAGAGAGAGGGAGAGAGATGAGAGAGGAAGAGAGAGAGAAGCAAGAGAGGGAGAGAGAAAGAGGAACAAGGTAGGAGAGAGAGGGAAAGATGAGAGAGGGAAAGAGAGAGGGGGGAGAGAGATGAGAGAGGGAGAGAGATAGGAGACAGGGAAGAGAGTAGAAAGAGAAGAGAGTGAAAGAGGAGAGAAGAGAGAGATAGGATAGAGAGGGAAGAGAGAGAAGAGAGAGTGAGATGGAAGGAGAGAGAAGAAAGAGATAGGAGGGGAGAGAGGAGAGAGAGAGAGGAGCAAGATAGGAGAGAAAGGGAGAGAGGTAAGAGAGGGAGAGAGAAAGAGGAGTGAGATAGGAGAGAGAGGGAGAAAGATAAGAGGGGGAGAGAGAGAGGAGACAGGGAAGAAAGTGAGGAGAGAGGAGAGTGAAAGAGGAGAAAAGAAAGAGATGGGATAGAGAGGGAAGAGAGTGAGATAGAAGGAAGAAGAGAGAAGAAAGAGATAGGAGGGGAGAGAGGAGAGAGAGAGGAGCAAGATAGAAGAGAGAGGGAGAAAGATAAGAGGGAGAGAGAGAGGAGACAGGGAAGAAAGTGAGGAGAGAGGAGAGTGAAAGAGGAGAAAAGAAAGAGATGGGATAGAGAGGAAGAGAGGGAGAGAGTGAGATAGAAGGAAGAAGAGAGAAGAAAGAGATAGGAGGGGAGAGAGGAGAGAGAGATATATGAGAACCGTGTCCAGAGAGCAACTGACATTTTGGTGGCATCACTTGGTGTTGACACTGAGCTAGGCACTTGGACAGACACACATTTTCCTATTTCATTTCACAACAACCAGATCAAAGACACAGGGCTCTGCTCTGGGCGACAGACACAGTCGACGAAGGGCCGATCTGGAACCGGAGCCCAGGCCGGATATTTATTTCTAGGATGCCAGGCGACTTTTTCTCTCTTCCCTGACAATAATTTTTAAAAGCAAAATCCAGGAAGCTTAGGTGGTGCCAAGCACGGACTTGAGAGATCAATGAGCTCTTATTTATGGCGCTTCTGATCTAGCTGCCTGTCAGATAGGAGGCATTTCCTCGTCAGAATCATCTAGGAGGCTTAAAGTGCAGATTCCTGGTTTGTGCCTTTGGAGGTTTCCTGCCAAGTTAACAGTGGTGCTGGGATACGGGGATCAGTATTTTCAAACTTTTCCAGTGATGGCAATGGTCAAAAAACCATCCTCGGGGCTGGGGAGATGGCTCAGGGGTTAAAGTCTTTGCCTCACGAGCAAAAGAACCTGAATTTGACTCCCCAGTTCCCACATCAAAATGTGAGTGGAAGCGGTTGGCGGTTTGCAATTTCAGCCCTGCAAGACAGAGCCTGGGAAACCCCAAGACAAAAGAATAAGGAGATACAGCAATCCAAGGTGATTTCTGATGTCACTCTTGGACCTCCATAGGTGCAAGCTCATGCGTGTGCGCGCACACACACACACACACACACACACACACACACACACACACACCCTTAGGCAAGCCTTTACTTTAGTCTCTTTCGAAACAATCATCTATATTCATGTATCTGCAGTTATACTCAACTCCATGGGCTTCTCTTAGGTTGACTTTTCTTACCCCCCTCCCCGTAGTTTTTTTTTTTTTTCTTTTTTGAGGCATTGCTGCAGTCAACCTGCATGGTTGCTGATAAAAGACCATCAAATGGCTTAAGAGAACAAGGGGTTTATTTTCTCTTACGATTACTGGTTACAGTTCTTAATCCAGCTTGACGGGAGAGCATGTGCAATACCAGGGCCGAGGGAACTGGCCACACCATCTCTATGTAATGGCTGAGAGAGGGCTGATCCTTACTTGCCAGACCAGCATGTCTGGCCAAGTGTACACAAGGATGCCGACTTTCTCAATCAGGTCTCTGTAGTTTATTCCTGGGCCTAGTCCCACCCACCGGGGTCTTTCCCATCCCCATCAGCCAGACAATCTCCTGCAGGTTTGCACTGGGCTTAACTCAACCACTAATTCTCTATAGATGTGCCCAGAGCTCAAACCATCAATAGTCAAGTCGACACCTGTGTCTAACTATGACAGGCATGTTCTCGTTGTGTAGTTCAGGCTGGTCCCATAAGTGTGATTCTCCTGTCCCAGACTCCCCAAGGCTGGAGGATCAGTGCTCACCACGAAGCCCACCTGCACCATTAGCTGTCTGATCCAGCTCAGGTCTCATCCCCTCTGTATGGTTGTGGACCATTGCTGCTTGCAAGAATGCTCTGACATCTGTATTGTATGTGTGGGGTGGTTCTCGACCTGCCCATACCTAGAGTATGAGCCTGGAAGTCATAAGAAGGACTAAGGGAACAGTTTTGGCTCATTTAGCACCTACTAGATTTTTTTGTCTTCCTGAACAGTGCAGGAATAATTAGTCTGGTGATGGCCCTGGGGCATCAGAGACCCACATCCCTGCTGTCTCCTTGCTCGGTACAGCCCACTGCCTTTGTATCTGGGATCCACGTCAGCCCATTGCCACGTCCACAGTGGGAACAGGAAAGACAGAACAAGGGCAAGGGATGGCGAGGAATTACACAGAAGGATTCTGATCACATTCCACGTCTAGACTTTGATTACATGGCCACACTGAGCTGCAACCTAGCTCGAGAGAGTTCTTTTTATTTGGACCAGATTACATTGAGCCAGCGGAAAAGGCCATTGGGCACGGGGGTGGGGAGGGGAGAGGAAAACGGGATAAGCTAGCTGATTCAACTTCTATTGGGTTTGTAAGTTTCTATTTGTAGCTGCTTCCAAGGGAGGCTGTCTGGGAGAATGAGCCCCCCACTCCCTGCCCTGGTCACCTGCTTGCCACACAGGCATCTAACATGGGGTCACTTAATGAAAACCACTGACAAGCAAGAGACCAGAGTGACTGAGAAACTGGTTTTTATTTCAGCTTGTGCTGCCCACAGTGGCGAATGTTTCCTAACCTTCTGGGCTGTAGTTGCCTTGACCCACAACCCTGAGTTGAAAGACACCTTAGATGGATCTAGTGCTGCTCCCTCCTTTTGTAGCGCAGGATGCTGAACCAGAAAGGATAGCCTCTTGCACGGGGTGTGACCTGTATTCTTTGTACTTTGTAGGGACCCAACTCTGTCAGTAGTCAACCATTGGCTGGGATTGGGGGAGGTCCTCAGTAGGCTTGGTGTCAGTGACCACAGATTCAGGAGTGGGGATGGAGGTGCGGAGGGATATCTAGGTGTGTGTCTACTAGACTTCAAGAGGCAGACTCAAGTCTAGGATCACACAGATGTCCCATAGCTAAAGCTAGTGGTACATGAAGCATAATATTGCAGTTCACCTGTATGATTGCTGTTAAATGATTATCAAATGGCTTAAGGGAACAAGGGTTTATTCTCTCTTACGATTCCTGGTTACAGTTCTCAGTCCAGCATGACAGGAAAGCATGCACCAACACCAGGGCCGAGGGAACTGGCCACACCATCACCACATAACAGCTGAGAGAGGGACGATCCTTACTTGCCAGACCAGTAGGTCTGGCCAAGTGAACAGAAGGATACCGCCTTCCTCAACCAGCTCTCAGTATTTTATTCACCTGTTCAGGGCCTAGTCCCACCCACCATAGGCTGGGCCTTCCCCATCACCTAGACAGTCTCCTGCAGGTTTGCTCTGAGCTTATCCCAACCACTAATTCTCTACAAATGTGCCCAGAGCTCAAACTCTCAACTATCAAGTTGACACCTGTGCCTAACCATGACACATAACAGAAAGACTAACAGGGAAGGGGAAGCCATGGGGGGAGATAAGAAAAGGTTCAGGGGGAAGTAAAGAGAATGTATTATATACATGTAAGAAATGGTCAAAGAACAAAATTCCTCAATAGAAATGGGGGCAGTGAGAAGTTTCATAAATAGAGCCAGAGCCCCAGCTTCTAGAAAACCCAGTTATGTCTTGAAGACAAATCGTCATACAGCAAAAGGAATCCAAAGGGACAAGGTGGTCTTCAAGCTCCCTTCCAGCTCAGGCACACTGGTTCCCACGTACCACACTTCTGTCTTGTCAGTCAAGTGAAACCAGGATCACTTCCAGGCACGGGCGCGCCACCCCCCGACTTAGCCTACGGAGAAAGTGGCAGCCAAATTGGGAGCTTTGGGTTCTTGAATCAGCCAAGAAACAGAAAGAGGCCAGAGATACAGGAGGACGCCTCTCTGTTGCTCTTTCTTTCTGCAGCTGTGAGACAGGACACAATGGAAGGGAGAAATGGAGATTATTCAACTTATGGTTCCAGAGGGGCTATCCCTCCTCATGGCAGGAATCTCATAGCAGAAGGCCTAGCTGGAAGAAAACACTGGAGGCTGCTTCTGGTCTCGGTCATCATCATCATCATCATCATCATCGAGAGAGAGAGAGAGAGAGAGAGCTCTAAGAGGAAGCAGGGCTAGGCCAGCAATCTCAGGCTTGCCCCCTGTGCCCTGTGAAATGTCTTCCTCCAACAAGTCTGTACCTCTCAAGATACTACAAGCCTCCCAAACAGATAAGGACCCGAATATTCGAGCCAATGGGGGACAAGTGATGATTAACAGTGGTCACTTTCTCTGGAAGATTCTTCCCCCTGAGCAGCTTCCCTTGGGGGGGTTGGAGATCCAGGTCACACATGCTCAACAGCAGTGGAGGAGAGCGTCTATACCAAGAACCAGGGGAAATGTCACAAGGTAAACTGGCCATCTTTGTAATAACAGCCCCACACCATGATAGGTATTTATTTTAGAAGCTTGATCTCATTAAATTCTCACAGCCGAGCCTCTGGGATTACTGAAGGTCATATGGCTGGTAAGTGGTGATTAATTGTGTGAGGAGTCGTGGGAAGAGCATGAATTATGGAGAGTTGGAAAAGAAAGGAAAGGAGCTGGTGGATAGAGTGGTCTGAGAAGGTTGGGAGGGAAGGGGGGGAAGAGAGAGCTCAACTAGATCCCAAGGGTAGGTGGGATTTGTGGGGACAGGGGGAGGCAAAGTCACCCCAGGTACAGAGGCACTGAGCAGGCCCAGACCCAGGTAAAGGATCGGCAAAGAGAAGGACCAACCGGACAGTCTAGGATCAGTAGGGCTAGGGAGAGGGGAAGGAGCAGGATACATCCAATGACCATGCTTGGAGAAGGGATTAAACGTCAAGCATGGCCCGTAGCTCGGTGGTGGCTTACTGCCCAAGAAAGGGACATAACTGGTAAAGTCCAAAAGCAGTTGGTGTCAAGTGCCTTCCAGGAAGTGGATATCCTTTCGTCCAGGATGTGTGCTTCTAGGATTTAACCCAAGAACACGGAGGCAAAACACGGAAAGAAGGAAATGTCCCACAATAGGAAATAGGTGAATGCATTACGGTGCATGAGTATGACTCAATATTATGTCCAGAACACGCTTATGAAGAATGTGTAACAAGAGCCCCCCCAACGTCAAGAGGTGGGATGCAAAACCGCAGGACGGGGTTCTGTGTTCAAATAATAAACACTGCACAAAATCACGCGCATGTGCACATGCACAGGGGAAAGGCGATAGAAAGGAAAGACACTCGGTAAATCTGATGTGTTTATCATGATGGGGGGCGCGGGATGAAGGCTGTGAGATGCTTCAGTGGATGAAGGTACCTTCCCGCAAGCCTGGAGCCTTAGGCGGTCTCTATGGAGTCGTCTGCATTACAGAAAAAGAGAACTGATTCTAAAAGTCGTCCTCTGGCCTTCGCACATTCTCTGCGCCCCACGCGAACACCTCTCTCCTCTCTCAAATGAAGTCAATTTAAAAATATGGGTCATTTAATTTTTTTTCAACTTTCAATATCCCCCAAGTTTTGTTCAATGTTTTTGTTCCATTGTAACAAAAATGCTCATTTGTAATCTTTTTGAAACTTAAAATCCCCATACTCTGCCGTGAAGCATTATTATAAATATCTTGCTTTTTTTTGAGACAGGAGCTCATGTAGCCTAGGCTGGCCTTGAACCCCTAGGTTGCCAAGGATGATAGTGAGTTCCTGATCTTTCTGACTGTCTCCTGAGTGCCGGAATCATTAGGCCTGCCACTTCCAGTACATGTGGTGGTACTGGGGGGGGGGGGTGTCGAACCCAGGGAGTCATGCAGGCCCGACAAGCACTCTAGTGACTGATCCACATTCCCAGTGCTATTTGTTATGTCTTAAAAGACAGTTCATTAGCTTCTCCCTCAGTGTGAGGGCCCAGGTGGTCCAACCCGTTGATTGTTCAGTAGGTGTCACCTCCATAGGGTTTGGGAAGTTTATTTAAGTCTTTTTTTTTTCCTTCTGTGCTCCTCTACAAAGCTTCCAGCTTCATGGCTCCCTCCGGATTGGAAGCAGTAAAGTCTCCCATGAATGGTCTCTGTGGCCATTCAGATAAATTGTCTCCCTCAGAGCCATAAATCCTGCACTCTTATTCCAAGGGGACAGGTACCAAAGCCTCTTTCAGACTGCATGATGTATAGATCTGTACCTTTCAGAATGCCAGGGGTCCTTCATCAATATCACAAGACCTTCCGGATACAGGAACCCACCACATCGGGTGGAAAGACTGTAAAGTACTCGGGTCAATAGCTTTCACCTTTATCTGTCAGCCAGGTTCGGTCTAGAGGTTTTTCTCCCTTCCACTGAAATAGTTGGGGCATTAGGTGAGTAAGAGAGGCAGTGAACTAGATGTAACTTGATTAGAACCCTGGTCTGCCTTTACTAGAAGAGCAGCAGAAAGGTTAATAACCGAGCACCCCCCCACTCCACTGAACCCCAGGGCAGCATGCCTATCACCAGGTGACAATTAGGAGCGCTCCATGAATGCCCACGATTGAGGGGGCCGCAGCGTCCATTTGGTACCAAGCTGACAGTGAGTAGAGAGCCCCAAGGTGAGTGAGTTGCCTCAGTCTCTCTGTTTTGCCCAATGACATGATTGACGCTGCTGGGACCAGTGGGAAAGGGGAAGGGGAGGAGGGAGGGAAGGGAAACGGGCTTGTCTTCCGCATACTTTCAGACAAGGATGGTTAATTCTCTTAGTGAGGTGCCATGACAGATCAGAGCAGGGACAGTCAGTGTGTGAATTTGCACAAGTTACTTTGGGTTTATCGTTTCTATGCACAGAATGGCCAACTTTAGAGAAGATTTTTATATTTAATCAAAAGTTGTAGTTCAACTTACAAGACAGATACTGTTGTTTCTTGTTTGGAAAAAAAAAAATTCCAAGGCCTGAGAGCTCAAAGGTTAAGCCTCTGCCTTATAAGCAGATGGTCCTGAGTTCTGATTCTGGATCCCAGGTTAAAAAAAAAAAAAAAAGAGGTGGAAATAGTGGCGGCCTGCACTTCAGGTCCTAGAAGACAAAGCCTGGGAAACTCCAGAGTGAAAACAAATAGGAGGTAGAAGCAATCCATGGTGATTCCTGAAGTCACCCTTGGGCTTTTACAGGCATACACTTTGCCATCTGATACACACAGAGACATATACATGCCTAAGTAAAAATAATAAATAAGTAAGTAAGTAAGTAAGTAAGTAAATAAATAAATAATTGCAGAGATTCTTCCTTTAGCTGGTGAAATCCTAGGCTAGAGCAAAAGATTTGGGAAATATTTCCCACTCCACATGACAGACAGACTCTTGGGCTTAACTAATCATTTGCCCAACTCCACCTGCCTGCACCATCCCTGGTTACTCAGAGTCCCTTTGGTCTCTGGATGAGAGTTTAATTATCTTCAGGGCTGCTGATCACTTTTCCTCATAAAATACGGCACATCTCATAATGATCAGCAGGCTGGACTCCTGGACATGGGGCAGAATGTAAACGTGAACAACCTCATAGTTCATGTTGTTAAAAATAAAACAACCCCAAACTTTATGAATGCTCGAACAAGCTGCAATCGTCCGGTGCCTGTGGCTGAAGAGATAGCGTGGCTTCCACTAGCTAAGCAAGGCAGTAGCGAGTCTCCACATGAGGACAAACAGTCAGGGAGAGCCAGACCCCAACGACATGGCCCGCTGTGGGTCAGTGTTTTTGCGAGGAAAGGGGAAGGCCTTTCCTCTGTGGGTACCTTTCCTCTTGGCTGGCCTCAAGTACTGCCTGATTCCTGTTTCTCCCTGGTTGCCATTAAACTGGAGGAAGCTGGCCGGTCGTTAAACCCAGTGACTGCCCTCAGCTCTTCGTCCTGGCTGCCTCTCCCCACTTGCCCCTTTGATGACCTTTGGACTCCTGTCTCGTTTCTTGAGCTCTGATTTTCTGACCTCCATCGTGCTTTGCTTTGGGCCTTGCTATCCTGTGCTCATGGTCACCAAGGTCACCAGCCACTCCTTGGGTATTGGTGCCTCCCAGAACAGCACTGTGGTCTCTTCCCCTGATGCAGCCCCTGATTGGGGAAGGTTCCTGTCTTTGCTTATGTCCAAGCCTCTAACTATACTGCAAAACAAGGCATGTGTCTATTGTGGGTTTCCTTTTGCTTGAACCATGCCTTATCTGGTTCTTTCTAAATGTTTCAGTTGTTTCCTTTGGAAGAGACGCCCCGTTTACCTCACCGTGTATAGTGTGTTTCCAGGAGTTCGCTTCCTTTGGAAGAAAAAGGCCCTGCTTATCTCACTGTAGAAACTGTGTGCCAAGAGCTGGATCCAATCCCTGGATCCCAGGATTCCCTGTGGTCGTGCTGAGACTGAAGTCAGGCTATGGCTGCCAACACCCCCCCACCTCCCACGCCTTCACAACTCCCATGTTCAGTCCAGTCCAGTCATGCTCCATGACCTGTTTGTCTCTGGCCACCATATTTTGTTTTTCCGCATAGACCTCCTGTTGCCATGTGTTGCTAGGTTTGCCTAGCAACCTGCCATATCACTGGCTGGATCCAGGGGAGACGCACTGCGGTTGTTCCTAAATTCCAGCAGTCCAGCATGCTAGCAGGTTTCATGTTCATTCACATCTTTTCAAGTTTCTAACAGGGTGATTCAGGACCTGCTCCTCCCACCTGGGACCCCCTCTGTCTTCTAGGACCTGGGGATCCCTAGGTGGTTCTCTGCATCCAGCCAACAAGGAGCATTGCTTCTGACATGCACGCTGAGGCATCACTTTTCTTTCTTCATTTTTTTTTTTACATATGTAGGTGCAGGAATGTATGTTTGTGCAGGCATGGGTAGAAGTAGGCACCATATGTGCCCATGGAGGCCCAAGGGTGGCTTCGGGAATCGCCCTGGATTGCTCTACCTCCTTATTGCTTTGTTCTGGGGTTTCCCAAGCTCCACCTTCCAGGGAGAAAATGCAGCCCTCCACTATTTTCACCTGGCGTTATGTGGGATCTGGGATCCGAACTCAGGTCCTTCAGCTTTCGAGGCAGAGGCTTTAACCCTGAGCTATCTCTCCAGCCCAGCAACTGTTTCCCACTCTGGTTTACCTTTCTATCTAGAAAGGTCCAGATTCCCAAGAAGATATTTTTGTAGAGGCAGGCTATGTGGGCCTGGCCTTTTGTGTTCCTACTCCCTGAGGGGAGAGGGTTTCCCAAGGAGAAGGTTCTCTGGGGGAGAACCTCAAACTCTATCTAATCTCACAAAGAGGTCTCTTTTTGCCAAGTGACAGTCTTTCGTTTCTTTTAAGAAATATTCTTTTCCTCTCCCAGGAATGCCTGGGAGGGGAGATAACCCAAATGATAGGTGCTTAGTGAAAATCTAGAAAAAGAAACGATATGAGGAAAAATTTAGACAAAACAATGCAGGTCGCCATGGAAACAATCTGCAGCACACACTAGGGGGAAGGAATCATTGTTAGAGCGGCTCTCATATCTTGCACAGATACTCAGTCACCAAATTCAATTTTAGATCCAACGATCACACTGCTTTGGAAATGCTGGAGTTGTTACAACCACACGACGCCCGCTGGTTTTTCAGGGAGCCCTATTTGTATCCATCTAATCCCCTTTAATTAGGATAATGCTTTGATTAAAGCAATTTACTGTTTCTCCCTTGGTTAATTTGAAATCAGTGAAAGGTCAAGTGACCATCCACGCCGAAAATATGCTAAGTTATTTCAGAAGTAATTTTTAGACTTGATGGCAGGGGAGGCTCAGAAAGATATGGGGGAGACACGTTTTTAGTTAAACCGGACACAGGAGACATAGGAAATTTGTTGTTCGTATGGCAGGGAAAGAAGAGGAGAGGTGAGTCTTCCTTATACAAAAGCAGTTTTTCTTACTTTTCGACCCTAGCTCATGTGAAAAGATCAGTCATGATTCAGCGGAGCTGTTGAAACCGAATCTCTAGGTGTTGCTAATGAACAGTCTGTTCATTTCAGGGACTTTGAAACAGATTTGTCCCCCATAGGCTCATGTGTTTGAAAGTGTGGTACTTAGCTGAAGGAGCTGTTTGGGAAGGTGTTGGAACCTTCAGGAGCCTCCCTGGAGGAAGCACGTCCCTGGGGGTGGGCCTTGAGGTTGGATGATAGGACCCTGCTCTCTCTCTCTCTCTCTCTGATCTCCCGATGACTGCTGTAACACACACACACACACACACACACACACACACACACACACACACACACACACACGTCCCACTTCGGCTGCTATGCTTGCCTTCAGGTGTTGCCCGCCACGATGGACTGTAACCCCCTCCGGAACTGTAAGCCATATAATAAGTCCTTTCTCCCTTGAGTTGCTTAGGTCTGAGTATTTTCTCAGAGCAACAGAACAACAGTGTCAGGTGGCTATTGCAGGCGAGATCTCAGAGACGAAGGGTTCCCTGGTCTAAACCCTACAGTCACAGAAAGAGTGTCTGTCCACTGTTCCCTGCCTACCAGCCTCTAAGGACTCCCACAGTGTCTTCTGATTCTCACGCTCCTGTCTTCCTAGAGGATGCTGGGAGAAGCTGTGTGTCTTCCCTATTCAAAGGCAAAGCTATGATCTAATCTCATAGCCCCAGGATCATAGCTATAAAATACATGCCTTAGAAACTTCTGGAAAGTATCTTTGTGATTTGTTTTCCTGCCATCCTTGGCTCCAGTCTTCCTTGAGGTTGTCCCTCCTCTGGGGGATTATTTCCAAGCCCCCTGTGGATATTGAAATCCACAGATGTTCAAGGTTTTTTTTTTAATACAAAATTGTATCATAAAATTTGCAGAGTTTTATCACAGCCCTGATGAACACCCTCCCAAGTACTTGATCTCTAGACTCATAATGTGCAGTCCAACCTATGTGCCACGTGGATAGTTGTCACACTGTCACATTGAAAGAATAATGTCAGGAAACAGTCTGTCTGTGTTCAGTATGGATGCAAATTTTTCCCATATTTTTTCGCTCCAAAGATAGTTGAATCTATGGATGCAGAAACTAAGGAGTCAGCAGGGTTAATATACATGATGTATGTGGGATCAGAGAGGTCGATTTGCTTATATGAAATGAGAGTCAAAATTTCCTCTCTCCCTCCCTCCCTCACTCCCTTCCTCCCTCCCTCCCTCCTTCTTCCTCCCTCATTCCCTTCCTCCCTCCCTCCCTCCCTCCTTCTTCCTTCCTTTCTTCCTCCCTCCCTCCCTCCTTTCCTCTGTTCCTCCCTCCCTCCCTTTCCTCCCTCCTTCCTTCCCTCCTTCTTCCTTCCTTTCTTCCTCCCTCCTTCCATTTCCTCCCTCCCTTCCCTCCCTCCCTCCTTTCTTCTTCCTTTCTTCCTCCCTCCCTCCTTTCCTGTGTTCCTCCCTCCCTCCCTTTCCTCCCTCCCTTCCTGCCTTCCCTTCCCTCCTTCCCATCCTTCCCTTCTCCCTCCCCTTCCCTCTGCCTTCCCTCCCCTCCTTCCCTACTCCCTCCCTCCCCTCCCCCTTCCCTCCCCTCCATCCCCTCCCTCCTCCCTCCCTCCCTCCCTCTCTCCCTCCCTTCCTTCCTCTCTCCTTCCCTCCTTCTGTTTTCTTCCTGTGAATACCTGTCAAGCATGTGGTCCATACTAGGCATCTCTCTGTAAGTGCCTGTGTCTCCCTGTGTGCCTCCTGCCCTGTTACAACCTTTCCTCTTCCCACTTCAGCATTAGATCCCTCTTTGTCCTCTGTCTGTCTGTGACCTGCACACCTGCTTTCAGGAAAGATCATCTCAGAGTTGTTTGTTCCTTGGTGTAACACGTAAGTTACTATGCTCCTTTCCTAGAAAATTAGCATTTGACATTTGTTGGGTCATCCGATTCCTTTTTGAACTTTAATTTGCAAGCAGGAGACACATTTTCAAAGCAGAAGACCTTCTCCAAAACCTTAGAGTCACACCATCTGTTGCCCACCCACTTAGAATATGCATAAGGTTGGCTCCTTAGCTTCTTTCATTGATCAAAACAGGAAATGGAATTGTTCAATCCGAAAGGGAAAGGAAAAGCAACAGGGTAGCCCTGCTCTTGGGATGAGAATGACAAACCTTCATCATCCTGCCTCCTACCTAACTCTTCAGACGTTTTCTTTATCACTGGAAAAAAAGACACACGGGGAATTTTATCACACCTTGGATCAAACAGCATCTAATCTTAGCACAGGCTTCTGTTCAGACTGAATTGCTCATTACCTCCATTCACCACACTAACTTCTGCTCTTGCTTGGGACTCACCTTGCATGCCTTCCCTGACCTTCAAGGAGCTCATGGGACTGGGGTACACCCCCTGGTGCAGGGTGTCAGGGCACTTGGTAATTTTCATAGCACGTATCATGGAGGCTTTATTACTTACGCTGTGGAAGTACGCCCTACAGATTTCAGTCTTTCTAGCAGTCGTATCTGTAGTTATGTATCAGGGTGTTAAGCTGTTAGTAAATATCTATAGAATATGCGTGTGACTGTGATGGTTTAGGGGACCAGCCTTCAGATACTCTTAGGAGGGGATGGCTAGATTAAAATTAGCCTCTGGGCATGCCTTTGGGGGGGATTATCATGATTGCATTAAAGGAGCGAGAAAACCTGCCCACGGTGGTTGGCTTCATTCCCTGGCTGGGATCCTGAACTGTACAAATGGAAGAAGGAGTCGGGTAGAACCAGAGTGCACCACTCCCTGGGTCTTGACCGTGGATTGATGTGACCAGCTGTTTCCAGCTCCTGCTGCCTCAACTGCCCCACCGCCATGGGCTGGACTTTGAACTTGAAACCCAGAATGAACCTTTTGTCCCTCAGGTTGTTTGGGTCAGGGTATTTCACCGCAGAAACACAGGAAAGGAAACAAAGACAGTGATTGTGTTCCTCAGCTGTTCAATCACTTTGCGACCCTTCGGCCATGTTTCTAAGTGAAAACATTGTGATTTCCTCACTGTGAGATAATAAAGCCCTGATTAGCTCCGCCTTGCCGATGGTCCCTACTGTCGAATCTCAGTTCCTTCTTGGGTTGAATCTCTTCTCGTGTTCTGCCTTATGATCGTCTTCCTGGTATATTCCCGTTTCAATCCCACTTGTGAGATCATGTTGGACTCTACTTCGCAAGGCACTGGTTCGACTAGATCCCTCTCTAGGGTTGGCTACAAAATCAAGTTCAGACTCTGTTGGCCTTTGATCCCTTCTGCAATCCAATCCTGGCATGTATTAACTTGTTCTCTGTCGAGAGATGTTTGTTCTTGATCATGGACTTTAAACTTTTGTCAATATTATTTTCCCCATCCCCAAACACCCCTGGTCTTCTGTTTCTTAGCTCCAACCCGCTTTCCTCTGTTCCACAATTCCTGGTCACTAGTGTTAGACCATTTTTTCCAGATGCTGACCTTGGAGCGGCTGAAGATAAGAACAAAGGACGAGGGAGGTGGCTCAGCTGGTGGAATGCTTGTGTTAGACTGCAGGAAGCCCTGACTCCCCCTCCCCCCTCCCAATACCACACCGACCTTGCGACCTTGCGTGCTGCTGAAAGTCTGCAATCCCCACCCTCGGAAGGTGGAGGCAGCAGGATTAGAAACTCAAGGTCAGCCTTGGCTGCATGCGGACCTATCTGTCCCCAAACAGCGGAAGAGCAGAGGGCTCAACGGGGCAAAGGGCTTGTCACTCGCATGCAAGGGCTGGAGTTTGCTCCCCGAATGCCACCTAAGTGCAGAACACATCCGTAAGCACCTGAGACCCCGTTCACATTTGTGGGAGATGGAGATGTGAGAATGTCAAGGAGCTCCTGGGCGGCCTAAGAAATAGTGGTGGAGAGAGTCTGTCCCAGACTTGGTGGAAAAGCGAAGAATAATGTCTAACGATACTATCCTCTCCCTCCGTATACACCTGCACACACACACACACACACACACACACACACACACACACACACCGATTTAAATTAAAAAAAAAAAAAAAACTATCCTACATGGAAGGTACTACACATCGACTTTTAACCGTTACATGGACTCCCTTACCTAAGAAAGCTTAAATACCATTTCCCTTCCTTCCAATCACAGTTTCTTGATTGCCCATGGGGAAATCACCCACTTCTACATTAATGACGTTCTATGGGTTTGGTCCACCATCGACTCCAGGGGGCAGGGTTTTTTCTTCCTGTGAGAAAGTCTTCTCTCTCTCTGCTTCTGGAAAGAACTGTGGTTACCCTATTCTTCACAACATCTTACCTGAGCAGTCATTCTATCATATATATATTTATTGATTGTATTTGACAGTGAGAGGGTAGAAGGGAGGTGAAGAACTTTTGGGATCTTACAGTTGAAAGACTTAACTTTCGCCCTCATTGCCAAAAGCAGTGGCTTATCTATAATGTCTCCATGTCAGAATCATTTGAGTCATGGAATTATGAATGCATTCAGATATGCTTTCTTAGCTGTACATTCATTCTTGGTCAGCTTGTAAGTGATATGTGTGTTTGGTCGATGTACCCAAAGTTCTCTTTGGTTACATGAGATCCTGTCTCCAAAAAAGTGGGGTTTCTCCAACTTTATTTTACATGGGTAAAATAACATTCAACCTGGAGTGCCTGTAATTTACCTAAATGGTTTCCTTTTGAGGTTTTCCTCATTTAAAAACAATTTACGTGTGTGTGCACATGTGTGTATCAGAAGGTACTGTGTGTGCCTTTGGAGGCCCAAGGGTGATTTTGGGAATCATTCTGGATTGTTCTACCCCCTTTTTGCTTCCTTCTGGGATTATCCAGGTCTTCCTGATCCAGAAGTACAGGCTGCTGCCATTTCCAAATCTGTCCTTTTTACAAGGGATTTGAGATCCAAACTCAGGTCCTTCTGCTTGTGAGGCAGAGTCTTAACCCCTGAGCCATCTCTCCCAAGTTTTCCTCATTTTTTTTAAATGAGATAGAGGAACTGCTCACTGGATTTTCATTCAAAATATTGATTTCAGAAATGCGCTATTATTTTGAGAAAGAGTCTTCTTGTTATTGTCAAATAAGCTTCTTTTTCTCTCTCTCACATGGACATTTCATTTTGTTGGAATGCTGATTTTTTTTTTTATAAAATGTTGGGTTTTTTTTGAGGGGGGAGGGAAGAGACCTATAAACAGAATTTTCAACTTTTTCTTCTGAGCTAATATGGGTAGGGTAGAGGATGCTTTTCCCCTCCGTTTGCATGGAAACATGCACGTTCCCAGGAGATGGGCTGAAAGTGGCAGGTTTGTGAAGCACTCCAGCGTTGGGGGAGGAAAAAGGTTCCCTGTAGCTCCATGCCTGCTATTAACTGCCTCCAAATAGCTCCGCTGAAATCATTGTCTCTACGTGCTGTGATGCTTTCTAAGGTCTGGATCTTAAGGCACCAGAATTTCCACTGAGAAGTGTCTTCGTCTATTTTCTCTTGAGCCACTTGGGCTCTCCATGCAGCCGAGTGTGGCTAACTGAGCCATCTTGTCCTCTGCGAGCGCCTGGAGCTGGGGCTTTTAGACTTTCCTAGGTGGAGACTGGATTACCCTCAACACTATATTAGCTATGGATTCCTGTGTAGCAAGTGATCCCAAATAGAGTTTTCAAGCAATAGACACGTGGTATTTCACAGAGTCTATGCAGAGAGCCGGGAAAAGCTTACTTGATTGGTTCTGGCTCAAGTTTTCTCCTGGCGTTAGGCCAAGGCCAGGCCTGTGGTCATCCAGACGGTTCTCTGGGCGGGGCTGGGGTCTCCAGGGTGGCTCACTCGTGCAGTGAGTGGGCCCTCACAAGCCTATTTGTTTCTGTCCTCTGGGGCTATTTGCAGCACACACACATGACAACGATAACAACAAGAACAACACAGCATTAAGGTTTAGTCAGGGGTCAGTAAACAGACAAATACTGGTCTCTCTGTGAAGTGATTCCCACAGGACTTCAGCCTTCCAACCTAACTAAATAGGCAGTTTCCTAAACTCTGAGAAGGTGGAAGGTAGATTTCTAATTCCAGCTGATAAAACTATTTCAAAAGTTATGAGAGAGAGAGAGAGAGAGAGAGAGAGAGAGAGAGAGAGAGAGAACCTACCATTGTGCACATGTGGAGGTCAGAGGACAACATTTAGGAGTTGGCCCTCAGTTCTCCCCCCCCCCCCCCCCCCCCCCCCCCCCCCCCCCCCGTTCAGGCAAGGTCTCTTGCTGTTTTTGCCTGCCAGATATTCCACGCTAGCTGCCCCTTGAGCTTTGGGCTGATTCTCCAGCTTCTACTTCAAAGCCATCTCACTGCAAAAATCTGGAATTACAGATGCAGGTCACTGTATTTGGCTTACTGTGGGTTCTGGACATCCAACTCAGGTTGTCAGGTCTGGATGGCAAGTGCTTTTACCACTGAGCCATCTCACTAGCCCTTTTTCTGGCTATTTATTTAAAAAAAAATATATATATATATATATATATATATTCATTTATTTAAGGAGAGAGAAAGAGAAAGAGAGAGAGAGAGAATGAATAACATGAAGGTATGCCACGGTACATGGATGGAGGTCAAAGGACAATTTTTGGAAGCCAGATCTCTCCTCCCAAACTCAGGCCATCAGGTTTGCCAGTAGGCACTTAACCTGCTGATCTACTGCACGGCCCTTCTTCTGGCTTTTAAAGCAATACTGGCTCCCTTGGGTCTGGCAAAGATGAGGCAGGCAAGATACAGCAGTGCTCCGGGAGTAGACTACCCATGAGATGTCCCTGCCAACAGGGACAGAATCCTGGACCAGCAAGTCAGAATGCAGGCAGCAGATGGTGAGAACTGAGGGAGAGGCGGCTGGTTCTACTCTGCTGCTGGCTGGCAGAGACCAATCACAGATGGTGAGAGGAGGCTATGAACAGACCTTAGGACTGGGATCAGGTGAGCGCCAACCAAAGTCGTGAGCCAGACTCAACTCTGCATCGCAGCAACTGACGAGTGAAATTCTCCACTTTGATCTCTGAAGTCCATACCACGGTGGCAATGGCGCTTGGTGGGTCTAAGAGCAAAACACAAGGCAGGCGGCCCTTGGTACCAGATGGAGAGGTTGTGGGACATAGCGTGACTGTCAGGCCACAGATGGCTTCGTCAGGCAATAAAAACAGATGGCGAGACCTCCCCCACCCCGCATCTACGATGACTTCCTGCTCCTAGCATTCATGCTGCCTGTGTGCCTTCCACCTCCTTCAGGGTGTACATCCACAGCTTTTTAATTTAGAAGTCAAATACAAGCATCCTACGCTTGTTTTCCAGGCTGGGAGCTCTCTTATTTTCTCAACCTGACCTCTAACCCACGAATCATGAGGAGACTCGTGAGATAAGCTAGTCTGTGAAACTGAGCATTGGAGAGAGGTGGTCACTGACGCACGTAGAATCAGGAGTGGGGTTTTCTTTCCCAGGACCTCCAAGATAACAAACAGAGCGAAGGTAGAGGGAATGGGGACATAGAAAGCACACAGATTTAAACTTCAAGATGGCAATGGATTATACTAATCCCATCTTCTAAGAGTTCTGTTCTGACCTCGCCTACAGACTTGCCTGTAGACTTCATAGGCATCCATGACACTAAGGGGTGTGTGTACCCACAGCCCTATTTCAGTTCACTGCACCATGGTAGGTATCTCTCTGAGTACCCAGGAGGCAGAATCCCTTGTTTACATGGCCACTTGGTCTTCTCCCTACATCTTGAGTTATGCACCCCTCAAATTTTTGTAGTATCCATGGAACAACTGTATCGGAAGGGGGCAAGTGGGCATGGAGGCTACCTTGCAGCAGGAGGCTGGAACTGACTCTAGCAAATGGGGGTAGGAAGGTCTCTCTATGTCTCTGTGTGTCTCTTTCCCTGACTTGCTGAGTTCCAGAAAAGAATGCCAAGAAGTCTAAATTCCAACCTGGTAACCTAGGTTGTTTTCAAAATATATTTGATAGAATATCTATCTATTTATCTATTTATCTATCTATCTATCTATCTATCTATCTATCTATCTATCTATCTTATATTGCAATATATTTATATAAGTTTGCAATTCACTGGTTTGTTTTTATGACTTTTACAATAGAAACGTTGGCTATGTGGATTTCTTTTTTTTTTTTTTTTAATTTTTTTATTATTATTATTATTTATTCAACTTTGTGCATATGTGTGTGTATGTGCGCGCGCGTCTGTGTGTGTGTGTGTGTAGAACCACGGACGAATTCGCGAACCACCATGGACGCCTCCATCTCCTTCTGCCCCGGGATTCACAGGCTCCGCCCTACCAGGACCAGAAGCGCAGGCCGCCCCCGCTTCCGCCTGGCGTCTATACGTGGGATCTGGGATCCGAACTCGGGACCTTCCGCCTGCAAGGCGGAAGCTTAACCCCTGAGCCACCTCTCCAGCCCCGGCTATGTGGATTTCTATGGCTTCCTCACAATCACTATGAATATTAGGGTCAGTTCCGGCTCCTCCACTTAATGTCGGATCAAGTCAAATCAGCTTGACCTGGTTTGTGAAGCTTCTTATCATCTGGTTCCTTTTGAATCTCACCTTACACTTCTCTGCTATGGGAGTCTGTCTGCAAAATGGACCAATTTGCAAGTGAAGGCTCAGTTCAATCATGTTATCCTCCTCTGAAAGGGTTCCATTCTGGCCCTGCTTTGATGAGTATTTGGGCTGACTTACGTCCCAGTTCAAGCCTGTGGCTGTGTCTTCTCACTCCAGATTCCTCTATCAAGTTTTGTCTGGGCCCATTTGCGGCGCTCGAAGTGTGTAACGGTGTGTGAACATTTTTTCTTATTATGCACAAGGTGTGGCTATAAGATAAGGAGCCATCCATATGCAATAACTTTCAAACCAGAAGAGGGGACTGAAAACGAGAGAGAAGCGGCATTAGGCAAGTGTGAGAAGAAGGACTTAACATTGTCAACAGGCCAAAGAGAGTTTATTGGGGGGAAATGTCCCCAAAGACACCATTTATCTATTAGGAAAGAGGTCTTTGAAAATCACAGATTGCATGGGCCAAGACAACATTGTAGTGGGTAAAATAGATGAAAAGGTGGTGAAGGCAAATAGGCATTTGTGATTCTTAAGAAGTGGGGCTTGCCAAAGGGGGACAGGTCAGCTTGAGTGGGTGCAAGAAGCAGGCTGGTTTTATTCTCTTCAGAGAATGAGGGAGACTGATGTGTCAGGGAGAAAGGAGCCAAGCACTGATAATGGGGAAATGATGGTTGAATGAAATCCGGGCCTGGCTGCCATCCAGTGCACAGGTGCGAGGGTTTAACCTTGATGCAAAGGAGTGCTTCTTGCTGAGGCCAAGGGCGAGAGGGGGAAGATGAATGAAGGCCACAGGACAGGCATAACAATGAGAAAAGGGACTGGGGTGCGAGCGAGTATGCGCAGGGATTGGCTGTCAGCACAGGCAAAACTAGGAGAGCCCCATTTCTGAGGCCTGGTCCAGATTTCAGTCATTTAAGTGTGACAGTCTTCATCCATTCATTCCACATTTACTCAGTGGCCGCCCTGTGTCAAGCACAACTGGGCCCTGGGGGAGGAGGGTCTACAAAAATTCAACCTTTCATGTAATTTTGGTATTTGTTATGTTAGTGATTCAAGGGAAATGTTATTTATTCATTTAACTTACTTTTTTTTTTTTTGCTTTTATATATTGATCTCTTTATTCATCTTTAGTGACGCTTAACTTACTTTTTTTTTTTTTTGCAAGACTTTAAATCTAAACAAATGCATGCAGGAATGAGAAGAGTGTCCTTTGTCAGACCAGATGTCCTGGGTCAGAGCTCGGGAAATATGGCACTCTTAATAAGGAAGGAGGGGGAGGAAACCTCATGACATAGGGACAGAGGTGGGTAAACTGAGGAAGACAACCACTCTTGTTCACGTCAGATCACTGTGCAACCTGTATTTCAATGTATGCCAGTGTAAGTCCAGCTTCTTCCACCCAGGTGAGTGCGCGCGTGTGTATTAATGTCTGTGTGTTCATGCAGAGGCCAGAGCAGGATATCTTCAGTCCATCCATATTCCCTTGAGACAGGTTTGTCACTGAGCCTGGAGCTAGGCTGGTGACCGTCAAGTCCCGGCGATCCTCCTGTCTCCGCTCTTTACGCCTCAGCCCTGAGGTTACAAGCACACCAGACTCTAGCAACTGGGGATTTGAACTCAGGTCTATATGCTTGCCTAGCAAGCGCTCTTATCTACCATACTATTTCCCAACTCCCAAGCAGGGGCAACCAGGGGCATCTACGGAGGCCGAGCAAGACCAAACTTTACCCAAACTGCATCACCGGCTCCCTCCCAGTCGATGACCACCGTCCCCGACCACCTCAGGTCGGTACTACCTTTGCCCGCGGTTTATGGATGAAAGGCGGGGCGAATCACCTTTCGTCTTTTGCTATTGGTCACAAGAGCCCTCGAGTCCCGCCTCCCGCGCCGCCGCTGACAGGCTCCTGGGGCTGTCACTCAAGGATCCCCGCCCCTCCCTGCACCGCGGCCCCGCCCCCGCCGTGGCCGGGATCTCGCGGGAAGAGCGGCGGGCACGGCGGCGGCTCCCGGCCGGCAGCAGCGCGCGGAGCGGGCGGGCGGGCTCTCCTCGCAGCGGCGCTCCCTCGGCGCGAGGCTGGAGCTTGCGGTTGGCGCAGGCCTGGGCCGCTGCTCCTCCGCCGTCTGCGGTTGCGGCTCCCGCGGACTCCGGGTCCGCTCCGCCCTCGGCGCGGCTCAGGTGAGGACGCTCGCGGGCGGCGGGGAGGCTGGCTGAGGAGTGGCCGGGGCGGCGGGGCTCGGGACGGGGGCGGCTCCGGGCTGTGCGGCGGGGATCCGGGGCTCCCAGGGGACGGGGCGGGTGCCTGGGGGCTCCCTGGGCTTTGGGCGGGGGCGGTGTCGGCGGAGTGGGTCCGGGGTCCCCGGGACGCGAGGGGTCCCCGGTGTCCCGCGATCCCGAGTCGTGGTGTAGATCTGCGTCTGTGTACCGGGTTCCGGGACGAGGGGAGCGCTCGTCGCGGTCCTGCGCTCCTTGGGGGCGCAGGTAGTTTAGCAGGGACTCGAGGGTCCGGGGTGCACCTCGTTGTGGATTGGGGCGAGTCGGGCGGGGTCCGTTTCGCTGCGCTCGGCTGAAACAGGAGGGCGTTAGGGTTTCAGCGACAGCGGTCTGTTTAGGGTCCCCTCGAGGTGACAGGGCGATAGGTCTGTCGCCTTTTGGGGTCTCGCGAATGGGAGGCCGGGGGCGGGAGGACGGACATCGGAGACCCACGTTTAGATATCGGGGTTTCTGCTTTGCCCAGAGGGGGGCGGTAACTGGGCAATGATGATCCACCCAGTTTTTATTTTTTTTATTATTTTTTCGAGGCGTCAGGCGAGTTGCAGGTCCGCTGTGATCTCGCTGGGTGGGCGCGGCTCCGCGGGTACAGGGAGGCAGGAGAGGGACGTTGGGGTGCCTAGACCGCCTTGCGACCCTTGGCGTGGTGCAGCGGGGTTCCGTCCGGTGACTTTCTCTCGGCGGCTGGATGGATGTTGTTGCCTAGTTGGAGAAACAGTGGGGTTTGTTTTGCAGCTTTTCTTTTCTCTGCCCCGGGATCCCCGCGGGGGCGCGCTGCTGTCGCCAAGCCCGGGAGCCCCCGAGCATCGGCACCTTGGTGGGCGTGTTCTTCGGGAGGAGAGTGTCGGCGGGTTGAGCGCGGAGGTCCAGCTGCTGCGGGCAAAAGCTGATGTTTTCGACTTTCCTAGCTGGGTGGTCCGCTTTGCCGTTCCTGCGCGGCTAGATCTGCCTCCAACGTCTTGCCGGAGCGTTCGGAGAGTCTGGTAGTGCTGCGAAGCCTGCTCTGGCTTCTTTGCTCTCTGAAAAGTATTCGTGGAGAGGGATAACTTAACAAAAATGGGAATTCCTAGAGCTAGATTTCTGCTAATCGACATTTGCAACCTGCTGAAAGATGGCTAACAGCAACCTTTCAGAGAATCCTGTTGATCAGTTTTATTGTAGTTTTATGTCTTTCGGCGTTTTTTGGTGACCAGTCCACATTCAGGTGGATTTTTTAAAAAATAATTTCTTTGTGTGTGTTTTCACACAAAGTAAATCAGAGTGTGATTTGTCTGGCAATCCTGGCAGTTAATCTGATCTAACATTCTAAGGGGAAAATGCAGGAGGTAGGTGTGGATCCTATACTCATGGTACTTGGGAAACCCGGAATCTGGGTTTATCTGGTAGATTGGAGTATCAAACACTGGCCTTGTTTCTTTAAGAGTTTTTTTTTTTTTTTTAATGACATATCTTTGGATTTTTAACAGAAAGACGAAAGGCTAGGTAAGCTTCGAATTTTGCAATCACTTAAAAGACAAGTAGATGAGGGAATACATCTTAGTAAGTAGCATTTAACTCTGGGCTGACACAGGTTGGTTTTGTTGTTCATACAAATGTACACACAAATGATTGGCTTTCGTTTATGATGGTCTAAACATATTTGAATGGACACCCTTAAGTAGATATTTTTTCCTATGTTTGAAAGACAGATGTCAAATTAAACAGATTTCAGAAGCTTCTTAAAAAAACTTGTAAAACTAGAAAAAGATAAATTAAAAAAAAAAACTTTCATGACTTCTAAGTCCATGAAACTGACCTGTCAACAAATATTGGATTATCTGTCAACAAATATTTGATTATCTGGTAGGTGTCATGACCTCAGAGGTGCAGTGATTTCGTGATCATGTAACCTACATCTAGAGGGAGACAAATAATAATTAAACAACTTGATGCTGCTAAGAAAGAAACACTCAGGATATTTGGAAATCAACTTTAAAAAAAAATCCCTGAATGATAATGTGACATTGGTTATAATAACCAGGAACTGAGCAAGATAGTTTTGAGTTACCCATGAAAGGTTATATGATCAGTAGAATTTGAATGTTAAATACATGTGGGCTCTTTGAAAATGCTTCTGTGATGTAAGAGTAGCCATTGAACTAACTAACCTATGTTTGAAGACTTCAGAAGAGACTTGCAGAGGTAGAGTGGAGAACTTCCGTTTCATACTTGCCTACTATTTGAATTCGTTGCAGTAAGCAGACATTGCTTGTGTGCAGCGTAGAAGTCCAAAAGTGAAAACATTTTGACCCTTGCAGATCTGTGAAATATTAATATATGATATTTATAGGTGTTGATCAATGTGGCAAAGGTGGAAATGTGGAAAGGTATTTGGAAAACAGGGTGAGGTGGAGTGCTCACAAATAAGAAAAGATGGATTGTAGACTTGAAACGTTGCAATTTTTTTTTTTTTTGTGGTGGGAGAATAGGTGCCCTTCTTATGGTATAGAAAGTTTTTTTTTTTTTTGTCAAACATATGTACATATAACAGATATGCTTTTCTGATGAGGCATATGAGCCATAAAAATAGTTTTATGGTTTTATTATTACACTGCTGGAAATGACAGTTCCAAAGTGGCTTTTGAATTATCATTCAGAATTCTAGAATCATAAATGTGATATAATAAAGCAATTTCTAGAAAGGAAATCACAGGGCCTGCATGCTAATCTTCATTGCGCTGCTAACCGTGTGTGACCTTTGGTGATTCGGTTGTTCTGGGCCTCACTGTCCACATACCTAACTCCAAGAGAAGCCCTTGTCAGTCAGGCTAAGCGCCATTTCCAGGGAATGGGTTGCTTCCACTGTGCTGTGTACATAAGGAGAAATGTCATAGCTGGATCTTTCTCAGGAAGTATTTCCATGTAATTTACATACAGTATGTCTGATTTCATATTTTTCATTATTTTTCTATGGGCTGGAGAGATGGTTCAGGGGTTAAGACTCTGTCTTGAAAGTAAAGGTTCTGAGTATGGATCCCAGGACCCACATAAAAACCACCATAAAAATGCCATGCGGAACCTGCAGAGGCCTGTACTTCTGGCCCTCATCGGTGGAGCCTGGGAAATCCCAGAGTGAAGCAAGGAGGTAGAAGCAATCCAGGATGATTCCTGGTCACCCTTGGTTCTCCACGGGACACACACACACACACACACACACACACACACCCCCACACCCACACACCCACACACACATACCCACACACACACACTAAGTAAATAAAATATTTTTTAAGGCTCTGTATTTTTAAAGATAGGTTGAAAGTTTTAATTCTGGAACGTACTAATGAAGGTAAATGATTTTGCTTGGCCTGTTCAGTGTTGTCTTTTCTCTCTGATCCTGACGTCATAGATGTCTGTGCAGTTCTTTTAGGATTTCACTGGACAGTGGCTATTGCCCCCAGATTTGATCCCTCTCACCCATCCTTACTTGGCTTCCAAGTTCTGAGATGCAGATACACTCACTGCTTACCTAAAAGCCCTTGCTCTCTCCCCCAGGATTTCAACCTGGCAGGTTGCAGTGTCCTTCGTCATCCCCCGGGCTCCCCCCTTGCCTAGAGAGAGCTGTTTGCTCCGCCTGAAACCTTTGCCTTGTTCTTGTCCTGCTTTGGTGCCTTCTCTTGTCCTGCTGTGAGGGCTCCTGGTTTTTCATCGAGCAACCCCACGCGTGCTTTTTACGTCCCTGCGTCCTCCTTCTCGCTTCTCCCTACCTGCCAGTTTTATTCAGTTTACTTTGCGAATTCATCCTCCTAAGCTCGTTAGTTTGCCGCACTGCTTTCTGTGGATCTAAAGGGAGGTTTGTACTTGTGCTTGCTTTTTGAGTCTCTCATGGTTCTTTACCCACATGGGTTCCTGCCACACACTTGAAATCTCAGAACGAGCTCAGTTGTCTTCACAATGTCCAACGTGAATTAAACTCCAACATCAGGCTCCCTGTTTCTCTAGAACCTATCTTATTCTCGTTTGTGTCCTATTTTCTTGCCTGGATGACCCCAAACTGACAGTAGAACTCATTCCTAGGCTCTTACTAAGAAGCAAGATTCTCAGTGCACAGGGGTCAAGGGTTACATTGTTACACTGACAGGAAAGACTCTAAAATTGCCAGGGCAGATACTGACTAAATTGGGAATTTCAAATCTTGAGCATTAGCGATTGGTAGATATTTTTGCCTTGGCTGCTTTTTACTTGGAAAATGATAGCTACCAATGTGCATTTTTTTGTTGTTGTTGTTGTTGGCCTAAAGTTGCTTTACATCTGTTGCTTTTGATCTTCCAAACAAATCCGATCATTAACTTGCTGTGTCGGGTCTGATTCCACGTTCTGTGCTCTCTTGGAACACTGCACTGCTTCTGAGCTAGGCTGCTTGTTCACTATTGGAGATTACTCGTAGTTGTCTTACTCACTTTATAAATTGAAGAAATAGTTTAATCCATTCACCCTCCGTCCTAAAAAGAAAAAAAATAAAAATAAAACACTAAAGAGAATTTATGGTCAACTGGACTTTACAGACCATTTAGTCAGATATCCTTGGCGCGAGGTGGTACTTATGCATGCAAGAGTGATGGCACAGTCAGCCCAGCTGTAAGTTTTTTTTTTCTTTTTGCAAAGTTTAACTGTGAACACTGGTATTTTGAAACTTATTTACCTGGACATGTGGCACACCAGTCATTCATCAGTCAGGACACTGAGGCAGGAGGATCATGAGTTTGAGGCCAGCCTGGGTTTCACAGTGAGAAAACAAAAACAGAACCCCTATTGTTTGACAAGAATCTTAGTCATCGGTTTTTCTCCCCAGG
Organism: Typhlomys cinereus; assembly: GCA_023101885.1. NCBI lineage: Eukaryota > Metazoa > Chordata > Mammalia > Rodentia > Platacanthomyidae > Typhlomys > Typhlomys cinereus. The sequence goes on from JALPQD010000163.1 coordinate 80,766, forward strand.
AAAGTGAGGCTGAGAATCTGAGGGTCTGAAAGACACGGCTCAGAGAAGATCCTGAATTTGGATTGTGTCGCACAGGGAGACCCCATGCCTGCACCACATAATTCCACAATTTGTCTCCCCTCCCTTTTTAAAAAACCTACTCAGAGTTTGCTGATCTGTCTGCTGTGCTGTTAGCCTCCACCTTAAAAGAAACCTCTTAGTGCCAACTCCATGCCAACTAATAGGGAAGGAGAGAGTCACCTCCCTGCGGTGTGTAGGTATGTGCTCGATGGCATTAGCACACGTACCGGAGCCAGTTCATAGGCCTGAGTATTTAAAAAATGGAATTAATACGCTTGGCCAAAGAATGACTTCTGATGCCAGCCCAGTGATTCTTTACGCATGGAAACGTGGCTACCAATCAGATCAATACGCAGAATATTTCCGTGATCTTAGGATACACCCTCATTCTTTCTCCTAGGTGCACCTAAGGTAACCCCTTTTCCGACTGCCGGCATTTGAGATTAGTTGTGCTTATTCCTGAGCTTCATGTAAATGGAAGCAATGGTGCTGTTTCAGGTGGTTTCCTTTATTCAACCCTGTGTCCGTGAGCTTCATCTGCGTTTTTGTTTTTTAGTTGGTGTTCGTCTGTGTCACTATCGCGTTGCATATATGTGTGTTTATCTGTTGTGCTTTCGTTAGCTGTGCAGGGTATTGTTAGTATTTAGCTCTTACACAAAACTACCATGCACAGTTTTCTCCATGTGTTTCGTGGGTATATGAATTCATTTCTTGACCATAACCAGAAGCCAGTTTCACTTAAATGTGTAATACACACACTCCTGGAGCACACACACAAGGTTCTGTGCTGCAAAAGCTCTATAAAGGTCACCAGACCGGGGTTGTGGAGGTCACTCAGTGGTAAAGCCCTTGCCTAGCAAGCTCAAGGCCCTGGTTTGGTCCTGAGCACCCGAAAAAAACAAAAAACACCTCCAGCGGGCTGGTACTGAGGTACATCTGGCAGTCCCCACCCCAGCATCGCCAGCAGGGGCTCCTCCCGGGTCCAGATGGCTAGCGAGGCAGCTCCCCGCAAGCCTGTTTTCTGCTCCCATCTCATCTCAGCCCCTGGTTTACAGGTAGGGAAAGGCGGCCAGCACATGCTCCAGCTTCTGGGAAGATCCAGTTTACTTGCTGCCAGAATTGGCTATTACTTCAAAAACCTTTTCTAATTTGAGAAGCAAAAGAGTTTTATTTGCATTTCCTTGATTATAAATGAGATTGATCTTAATGATTGGTTTTATAACAATTAGATGTTAAAATCCTTATGGGAAAATGATTTTAAAAAGAATTCCTCATTTACTTTCTCTAAGGGGATATTTTAAATTAGAATTGACTTTTAAAGATATCTAAGACAAGGAGCAGAAGCACGTGCTTGTCGTCTGCATGTGGAGGTCAAAGGACAGCTTTGCACAAGTCAGTTCTCTTCTACCATATGGACTCTGGGGATTGAATTCACATTGCGTATTGAGTGTGGGCACTTTTGTCCACTGAACTATCTTGCTATTGATGTTATACTATTGTCACTTCCTTTAATAAAGGACATTTTTGAATGGCTAGTGCAAAAACAGAAATTCAACGACATAAGTCCTTACCCAGGTTCATTGTTAATCTCAGTTTCTTTCAGGTACTTCTAGTGGTAGTAAATATTCATGTGTACATAGCATACATAGTATTCTAGGGGTTAGTTCCCAATGCGCTACACATGCCAGTGTCTGAATGCTCAACTCCCTTACATACAGTAGCATAGTATTTGGCTATAACTTACATAGTTCTCCCATATACTTAAAGTCACCTCTAGGTTTCTTACTAATCTCCCACATTATAAAAACATAAAGATAGTTGTATGCCATTGCTCAGGGAATTATGATTAGAAATGTACATGTTCATTGCAGGGTGTTTTACGGCTCTCAGTTGATTGAATCCACAAGTGTGGATAGATACAGAAAGTAGATAGATACAGAAAGCTAACTTAGTATGTATGTGTATATGTGTGCATGCATTTAAATATGCGTAGATAATATATGTGTGTATATTTCAGTATATATGTAAAGAATGAATGTGTGTGCATATGTGTGTGTCAGAAGGTTAGATGACTTACAGAGAACATTCATTAAAATATTGCCTATTTGGATGTGGTGTAGTGTGCACTAAAAATTTGAAAGGATCTAAAAATGATCAGTATATGGCTGCTGGCTCAGAAGGAAGAGGAGCAGGTTCCGCATCATGCAGCAGTAATTTTCTCTAAGACAAGTGGCCTTAGCTCTTTTTATTATTGGATCAATTCCTTGACAATAGCGCTTCTGTTTATACTGTAGTGCTGCTCTAAAAAGGAAAGCCAAGTTTTGGAAAATTAGACAGTTGATACTTAAAAGAAACTCTTTATAGTGCAAAAGCTATTTAGAGATATTTAAGAGACCATTTAGGGAAAGAATACTATATAGATTTTGCTTGGCACTTAAGATTTTTTTTTAATTTTTTTGATTATTTATTCAATTGTGCGTGCATGCGCGTGCATGTATGCGTGTGTGTGTGGTGTGTGTGTGTGTGTGTGTGTGTGTGTGTGTAGAACCACAGGCGAATTTGGGAACCACCATGGACGCCTCCATCTCCTCCTTGTTTACTCTGCCCCGGGATTCACAGGCTCCGCCCTACCAGGACCAAAAATGCAGGCCGCCCCCACTTCCGCCTGGTGTCTTTATGTGGGGTCTAGGATCAGAACTCAGGACCTTCTGCCTGTAAGGCAGAGGCTTAATCCCTGAGCCATCTCTCCAGCCCCAGCACTTAAGAATTTTAACAGAATTCTATTTAACAGTGAAAGTTTGAGCCTGAAAAATTGCAAATAAAATTCATCATTTGCCTAATTAAAAAACTAACCGGCCTTGATGTAAACATTTTGAAGTGTATGTTTTAAGGGATTTTCATGTTAGTAGTGCAGCAATTTGTATCATATCAAATATCATATCAGAGATCTCTTTAAACTTGATTCCAATGTAATTGCTGAGTGAGCGGTTTGAGCAATAGGAGCCAAAGGTTTTAATTGGATTCTTCAGTGTTTTAGTGATTTGGGGAAAAGATACTTGCTTTTGGGATAAAGTTCTAAGAATACAATTGGGGATGACTGTTATTTACTGAAGACTACCTCATTGCATGGTCCGGAGTCAGTGTAGGGTCAGCGTGGGATCCTGATCCCTGGGCTTCATGTGTCCCAGTCCACACAAATGTAAGGCTTAGGGCTGCCCTGAGAATTGGTAATATTTGAGAAGTGTTACAAAAAGTATTTGTCAGAAGTGGGAAGAGATCATCTTTCTTAACGTTTGACTCTGAAATAGTGGATGTTTTTGGAGAATCGAATAGTATGGGGTTCTTTTACCTTGTGCTGCCCGCCCTTCATTTGACTCCGCCTAAGCCCGTGTCTTAGGTATCACTGTGCATTTCTTCACTTAGAAACTCATGCTGATTTTTAAAGGGGAAACTAACAGCTTGTTTTGAGGATCATCTGCTGTATATGGAGAATGTTGAAAAGCAAGTTACATTTGGCTTATTCCTTAAAGTCATTCATCGATGATTCAGCACGTGTGTTGTTGACACTTAGAAAAGAAGGTACTGGTCGTTTGGAATCGGTATGAGAATGGGCATGAGTGCTCAGAGAACAGGAGCATCGAGCAGGCGGATCAGTGGGAGCAGCAGAATACTGTGGCCGTGGGTAGGTGTGGATTACAGCCGTGTTCGCTGCAGCTTAGGGGGTGCTGGGCGGACGCTGGCCCAGGTGCTTCTCATACAGTGTTTTGTTTGGTTCTCATCGCTGAAGGAAGGGCCCCCCAAAGTCGTGCATGGAGCATTCAGCAATGCTAGTTTAGTTTTGTAAACAAGATAGAAAAATGTGTTGTTCTGAGTAATTGTCTAGCTAGGTGAACTTGTAATTTTTTTAAAGATTTATTTATTTACTTACTTATTTTGTTTGGTTGTGTGTGTGTGTGTGTGTGTGTGTGTGTGTGTATTTGTGTGTGTGTGTGTATCAGGACACTCTGGGTGTCCGTTGGAGGCCCAGGGGTGACTTCAGGAATCACCCTGGATTGTTCTGCCTCATCTTTGCTTTGCCCTAGACTCTCCCAGGCTCCGCCTTCCAGGCCTTTGCCGTTTCCTCCTGGCATTTTTATGTGGGATCCAGGATCTGAACTCAGGACTTTCTGCTTTTAATCAGAGGCCTAACCCCTGAGCCGTCTCTCCAGCTCTGACTTGTAATTTTCAAATGTCTCTGTGCAAGGCTGAGCCAGAAATAAGCTGATGAAGCAGGGTACGTTCCTAGTGGCCCACCTCAGGGTGGGACCTCACCCATGCACTTCTGGAGCCTTGGTCAGTTTCTCTGTCAAAATTATGAGGCATGCTAGCACGTGCACAGAATGAGGATCCTCACTTAGCCTTGTTTTAATTGCTTGAACAGCAGATGGTACTGAAGAGCATATTTGTTTTAGCCATTTTGATTTGATGCAGAGATATTTGATAGACAGAGCTCTGTAACTGATACCGAGTGGGAGACTTAGGGCAACAGCAGGCACGGGCTACTGTTCTACTGTTGGCCACTTTTCATTTTGTTTTCTTAGTGGGGAGGTGTCCCCGCTTTCATGGCTCATTGTCCGAAGGTGGTGTGCCAGTACTTTGAAGTTAACACCCACATCAGTTCCATTAATTTGAAGCATATTGTCCAAAACACAGGTGATTATCCTTTTCTGTTTTGCATTAACTTAGTACTTTAAGACCATCATAAATAATGCGTCTGGGGAGACCAATCAGAACGAGATGCTATCTTGAAACAGGTACCTGAAAAGCAGTGGAGACGTCTCTTGACATTCGGCCTGGGAGAAAGACTTCAGTAGGATTGGTAATGCTTTGACTTGGGCCCTTGGATGATCTCTAAGGTGCATCCTAAGTCTGTACTTCCGTGAAACCGCGAAGGAGCAGCACATAGAGTTTGACATACCTTGTATTCACAGAGCATGGACCGAGTCACAGTGGATGAAAGTTAGAGGGATGCGGCTTGGGATTGGTTCCCACTGATGATCTGAACAGTTTAAATGAAAGTAGTATCAGTATGCTCTTCTTGTAACAGTAAAGCACACACTGAATACAATTTCTAGTACATTATCTTCTAAAAAAATTACTTTGTTAGGTATAATTTCAGTTTGCCAGAACATTCTCTTGGGTATTTACTGACACTTTAAAATTTATTATTATTATTACTGCGTGTTAGGAGTTTGTGGGTGAGCATGCTATGTCTTGTGTGTAGTGGTCAGAGGCTAACTTTGTGAACTTGGTTTTTTCCTTCCACCTTTGTGACTTCTGGGGATGGAACTTGGGTCACCAGGCTCCTGTGGCAAGTGCTGCTACTTGCTGAGTCTTCTCATAGGCTGCTGTCAGGTTTCTTAACCCATTGTGACGCAGTCTGTCATCGTTGGGAAATCTATAGGTTTTTTATTTTCAGTTTCAGAATTAGACTGTGGATCATTTTTAAGGTTTATTTGTAGTTCAGTAAGGTTTTAGTCCTATTTTAGAAATGTCTCAAACTGAAATAGTTTTTAAATGTGGTAGAACAAATACTAAATTGAAATTCTTTTGTCTGTCTCTTTTGTATTTCTACACAATTATATTGGTGTAAAAAACTGAAGCCAGTGGTTTAATTTCTAAATAATTCAGTTGTTTAAAGTGAAGCTGGGTATGGAACAGAACTCTATTCCCAGAGCGTGGACCAAGGCACATAAAAGCTGGAGGGTGCAGGTTAGGATTGGTTCCCACAGCCACTGGGCGGAGGGCTTGGAGCTCTAGGCCGGGGCTACCTAGTGATGTGTTGTCTCAGGAAACCTAAGAAGCGAATCCAGGATGAAGCAACGAGCTGGTTGTCGGCTGCCCCTTGACCAGCCCCGTCGGCCTTCGTTTCCTTCAGTCCTTTCACCCAAAGCCCAAGAGCTGGCACAGCCCCAGACCTGTCTTGTAAAGTTACCTCAGCCGCCTCTCTAGCCAGCACTGGTATATTTCATGGGTGGGTATTTCAGCGGTACAGTATTGAATACTGTTATGAATTGTTTATTAAACAATTTATAATACATATTTTTTTAATCAGCAAGTTTCCCCTGAGTAATTGTTAAATAGGATTTGAAAACTTTTTCATGAAATTAAACTTACTGGCAAGGGGCAGCCCTGCAAGTAAACATAAGCAGCAAATTTCTGTGCTTCTCTACAGCACATTATTACTCTCATCTTTATTCAGTATGTCATTAAATTTACAAATATTAGTAGTATATTCATGAAGACGTTTTTCCTCATCCTTACTGTGGAGCGTGCATGTGTGTGAGTGTATCTGTGTGTGTCTGTTGCTGGGATGAACCAAGGGCCCCTGCTGGGGGAGGGGCCACTGAACAGCTACATTCCTGTACTTCTTTTTCTTTTTTTTTCAAATTCTGTTTTGAGACCAGGGTCTTGCTGAGCTTCCCTGACTGGCCTTGAACCCACAGTGTACCCAGATAACTAAGTTGGCATCTTCCTGCCTTAGACTCTGGGTAGCTGATGTTCTCCCTTTTTTTTTTTTTGGTTAGGTAGTTTATTTGTGTGTGTGTGTGTGTGTGTGTGTGTGTGTGTGTGTGTGTGTTTGTGTGTGAGCACTGTGTATACCTGTGGAGACTCAAGAGTGACATTGGGAATCACCTTGGATTATGCTAGCATTTCTATGTGGGATCTGGGATCGGAACTCAGTATCTTCTGTTTGTAAGGCAGAGACTTAAACCCTGAGCCATCTCTCCAGCCCCTTCCTGCATTCCTGACATCACCAGTTTTAGCCTCTCTTTAGTCACTTTTTATGCATATGCCAATTTCTTTGTCATTAACCCTCAAAAGTGACATATAATTTTAAATGCTTATTTCAGATGAAATTTCTTGCACTATATGAAGAAAAATCTGGAAATACATGCTTAGCCAATTGTATACTTTTTACTAACGTCTTAGTGTGGACAGAGGTGATTTAGTTAAAAAAATAGAGCATATTTAAGTTTTTGAAGAGTGGTCTGTGGAAACATCTGATTGAGCCTCAGAAGAAATGAGTTCACAGTCATCTTCCTGGTGGTCTCTAGTCCCTGTGGGTAGTCTATGTCACACCTAGCAGGCCTCATCATGTGGCATGTTTCAGAATCAAGCCAGGATCATCATACTGTGTTTTGACTGCTGTCACTCAAGAGAGCATAAGCCTGTGTCAGAGGTCATTTTAAAACCTCCTCCAGTGAAAACTAGTGTCTTGCATTTGATGGGGTCTCATTGCTCCTTCTTCCAGGGGCCTCTCTGCAATGTCAGTTGTGATTCTCCAGCTATTATTTTACCTAGGAATCCAATAATCAAGTATCTGAGTATATTCAATACTTGTGTGAATTTTCTGAGCATAACCTCTAACCTGGAATAGGGACCTGTCACTTGACAGTTTGGATTAGGTGCCTTAAAAGCCTTAGAGCATAAAGTCAACAGGTCCAGTTGGGTAATTCCCTCACTGGCTAAGTCAGAGCACTCTGGTGCAGATGTGGTCATAGTTTCATTACCACGTCTTAAAAGTAGCAAAATGCTATTGTGTTCTAGTAGCTTCCAGGGAACTTTCTTTGTAGGCTCCTGTGTGCGCTGCAGTAGAGAACACAAATGAAAGATGTTTTCTTGTAATTTTATTATTGAGTACACGTTTATTTATAACATTGACTTGCAAACTTATTCAGTGATACCAAGAGTAGACTCTTACATTGTCTATGCCCACAGAACTCTAGTGCTTATTTTATTCTCAGCACTTGACAGTACGTAGCAGGTTCTGAATGTTGTGTGAGTAATAAACAACTGGAGCCATTTTGTTGCCCACGAATCAGAAGTGGAATAAAGGATAGTGACTCTAATTTCAGGCTCTGCGTTGAGTTTGTTTCTGTTTTGTCTTGATTTTACAGTATCTAATGGAAACAGTTGTTTTGGTTGTTTCTGAGACTTGGTTGACATGTTTGAGCAGTAATGTGAGGGTCTGAGATTCAGGATGGTCCTTGTTTAGTTGAACTGTACACTGAGCAGAGTGGAAAGTATTTCAAAGCTACATTAGTCACCATGGTTCACATTTGTGTGGGAGGGAAGGGTAGGGGAAGGACACAAACATAAAGGAGGTCAAGTAGAAGCCCACCATTGTGTATTTGTACTTTCTAAACAATCCAGTAACCACTTGTTCTTAGTAGCATTGAGATACAGTTGGCATGCAGCAAGCCACAGGTATTTTGAGTAGACTGTTCGGTGAATAGTCAGTAACATGGGGTGGTCAATGAATAGTGTGTGCAGACAGTATGTGACAGAGGTGCCCGTGAGTACCCAGAAACCCTTGTGTGCAAGAAAATAAGAAAATGTGCCACCTCCAGAAAGTCCTTGTGTCTCTGTTTCTGCTGTGCTCTTTATCTCAAAGCAACCTCTGACCCACCTTCTCTCACCAGGTAGCTTTGTATCTCCTAGATTTCCATATGAATGGAATTAGTCATACTCCATGTGATTTGAAGGGAGAACTGACTTCTTTCACGTATACTTGCTTTAAAATTCTTCTGTCTTTGTGAATACCAATTATTGGTTTCTTTTGTTATTATTTGTGTTGGAGACACAGTCTGTTAACTAGATAGCCCAGACTGGCCTTGAACTCACAATCTCCGAGTAGAGGGTGTGTCACCCTACCTGACGATTCATTCCTTTTTAGTTGCTAAAGCATATATTTCATTACAAGTATATATTGAAGTTTTCATATCACTCATTCGTTGATATTGGGTTTATTTGCAATTCTGTCTATAATGTAACTGCTGTGAACATTAGCATATATATCTGATATTGAGCATACATTTGGATTTTTCTTAAATAAATATTTAGGTATAATATGGCTTGAGTACAGGGTAAGTGTATGTTTCAGCTTTCTGAGGAATGAAATTTTCTTATAAAGGACCAATATCCTAGTATATAAAGATAACTTGTAAATTAATAAATAAAAACCATAAAAATGGGCAGAGGTCATAAATATGCAGCTCATGCCCAACGCAATGCAAATGGCTTTACATGTAAGAAAAATTTCCTAGAAAACTAAAAAAACCCTTAGATCTTGTTTAGCATTCAGACCCTAGATCCAGACCACTTGGGTCCTTGCACTTTCTCACTTAAAATGTCATCTTGAGTTGTTGAGCTGTTTCCTGCTTCAGCCTCCTCATCAGGAAACTGAACAGCAGTATCACCTCCCTGGAAGGATTGTCAGCAGAGTTCTTATCGGTGACGCCCTCAGAGCAGTACGACCACGAGAGTCCCTGCGAAAGAACCTCCTCTAGGCCTGGCCCTGGGGCGCATGCTGTTCCCAGAACGCAGGAGGCCGATGCAGGAGAACTGCGTGTCTGAAAGCAGCTGAGGCTCAGAGGGAGAACCTGCATCAAAACACCCCAACTTCAACATTGTTTGTGCTTGGTGTGAGCATATTCAAGCAAGAACATGTTCACTTGCTGATTGACACACAGGAAGCCCTATCTGTGCTGGAAGCAGGGGTGTGAGCCTGTGCAGTTGCTGTGGGCGGTGAGTCCATGTGACTAATGAAAATGACAGCTGTCCATCCTTTCTAACTCAGTCATTTTAAGGAATTTTTCCTTTTGGTTGTAGTATGAATTAAATTATCAAAAGCCTTAATGACTCTTAATATGGTTTGTTTAAAAACTAATGACACAGCCAAACAATGTGGTGTCACATGGCCGTAAAAGAAAAAGTACTGATGCCTGAGCTTACCTTCAGACCCCTTGAAGAGGGCGGGAAGCTGCAGAAGTACTGGAAAAGATAGTTTGCGTGCATGGGTTCAAATACACAGGCACTCAGTAATAAACACATTTGCGCTTCAATCTGCGTGGACTTTCCTGGGAGAATACACAGATAGAGGAGTGGTTGCTTAGGGGAGGGACTGCGTGTCGCATGTCTGAGGTGGCTGATGTCTTCACTCGGCTGTGTGTGTGTGTGTGTGTGTGTGTGTGTATGACCAGAAGTGTATTTCAGTTGTGTTCATTTTTAAGGAATTCTAGATCCTCAAGAAGCTGCAAAGGATACTGAGGTCTCACTTACCCTTCCTTCCAGTGGCAGCATGTTATCTCTAGTACAATTTGACAAGTGTGGAACTGATGTTGATAAAATTCACATGCCTGTTTCAGATTCCACTAGCTTGCATGTGTCCATATATATGTTTGCAATTCTTTGCAGCTTTATCACATAAACTTTGTAATCATTCCCAAATCCGTATATAGAATGGTTACCATCCACACAGAAGTCTCTGTGCTATCTATCCCTGGATCTGATGATAAAGGACATATAATAGACATATAAACAGCCCTGCATTAGCCCATCTGCAGCTCATTCTCTGGAACCCAGCAGTTCATAGAGATTTACTTCTCCCAGTTCTGCATCTGGCGAGGAGGGCTGGAGAGCAAGCAGGTGGGATGAGGGTTGAGTGAACGCATCCTTTCAGCAGCAGCTGATCCAGGCGGGAAGACAGAATCCTGGGCCTGGTTCCACCCAGAGGTTCCATCTCTCGTCACGGATTCATTGGAGATTAAGTTTCCAGTACACGAACTTTGGAGGACACATCCAAACCACTGCACACGGCCCCGCCACTGTAGCAGAACAGAAGGATCAGAAGATGTTAGTATGGATGTGTTAGAAGTTCCAATCCTACATTAATCCACATGGACTAAATCGATGTGTAAAATGAGAAAATTGGGTTTTCAGTATTCCTTTCAATATAATCTTATTATGGATAATTTCATGTCATCTTGAAAGAGGGCCATCATTTCATTTATTTGTCAAGTGTATACAGCCGTTTTATGTCCATCTTTTCTGTAGACCCTGGAAATATACCAGCGAACAAAACAGACAAATCCCTATCCTCATAAAACTTCTATTTTAGGGAAGGAAAAAAATCAATAGGGAAGACGGCCAATAAACTTATAGGTAGGAAGACAGCAACTCAAACTGCTCTGTAGGTAGCTGTTATGTACCCATAGAATGAGCGCTTACAGTGGAAACCTTGGGTCTAGAGCTGGATGAGGGAAGGGAAATGCCCGTATCATTGGTGTGGCCTGAAGAGCCATAATTTGATACACCACAGAGGCCTGAGCACCCACAGGAGTAGACAGGTCAGAGTGGATCCTGGGGTCCCTAGACGCACACAGGCGAAAGGTGGGAGGGAGTGGAAGGGAACAGTGAAGGGAGGGGAGGGAGAGAGGCAGGAAAGCTGGGATGAATACTCAATATGCTTGTAAAAGTAGAAAAAAACCTTCTTTTTTAGGTGGGGCAACTCTAGGGCATATTGGCCACTGAGCAGTAGAGGAAAAGAGAAGAAAGGGACTAGAGATGGAGATGCACTTCAGAGGAGGCCCGGGACCATTTATTTGCCTGTGAATGTTCTGATTAAATTGTATTTTGTGTGTGCACACATGTGTTGCTGCCTGCATGCCACTGCGTGTGGAGGTCAAAGGACAACTTCCAGCTGTCAGTTCTCCTATGAGGGTTTTGGGGCTTGAGCACCCACTGCTAGACCCAGCAGCAGGCGCCTTTATCCGCTGAGCCATTTCAGTGGGCTGATGGCAAAGTGACTTACGGAACATGGCGGTAGTCAGTGAATAATGTACGCAGAGAATACAGGGCATCCCAGACTCTGGGAATGATAAATGTAAGACCTTGGGGCTGCAGCATGCTGGAGTTAACCCTGGACAAAACCCATCATGAAGTGGAGTAGCAGTAAAGCAGGCTAAGTTTGGAAGTAAAAGGATGTGGAGGTTAGTCAAAAGGATCTTAAAAGGAACTCAGCATTTAGACCACATGACAGGAAAGATGGGGCTGAGCAGAACATAATATGACTGGAGCTTTTGAGAAATGACCGAAGGAGAAGAACAGCAAAAGCCATAAACCTCCTAAGTTATGGCATCATTCCAGGTGAGCAGCAGTAACGTGGATCGAGGAATGGAGCTGTTGAGTGACTGATGCTTTGAGGCTCACAGGGGAGAAGAATGGTGCAGAAGGAGGAAGGAATAGAAAGGAGGAAGGGCGGCAGGATTCACAGCACAAGTACCAGATGGGAGGAGTGCGCTATATAATAGGTCAGACTGAAGGAAAAGGTTTTGGAGGGGAGACGGTTTGGGCAAAGAAAATTTGGGATAGATCTTAGGTATCTAAGTGGAGAGTCTTCAGATGCCTGAATCTAAAGTTCAGAGAAAAGAAACGAGCTAGAGATTTAAGTTTGGGAACGGTGACTAGATGATATTTAAGGAAATCTGAGAATACAGAACCAAGGTTCCCGGACTTGGATTCGAGGTGCATCGATGCTTGAAAGTTGGGGAGTGCAAAGCCAGCAAAGAAGACTCGGGCAGGGGAAGACCTGGAGAGTCAGATGGAGAGAGGAGTGTTCCAAGAGGCGGCACTGAACTTCTGGCTTTGCGCTTTAAATGGCAGTTTACGAGGAGGGCTGGTAATTGATGATCACATTTAGCAATGTGGAGTTCATTAGTATTCTGAGAAGAACAAGTTTGATGAAGCGGGGGACAAGTCTGATTGGCATGGATTCAAGAGAAAGAGGCGGAGTTGGAAACAGGCAGGAGAATCCTGAGAAATTTTGCTGAAAGAGGAAGAAATGTGGTACACAAATGTGGCTTACAAGAGAAGTTCTGAAAATATTTTTGTTTTTTAAAATTATTTTATTACTATTTTTAAAGGGATAGAGGGGCATTTTATTCAAGAATCAAATGTGACTGAGTGACTGTGGCCTGTAAACACAGATCCAGGTTTTCCCAAATTCCATGTGTTCCATTCTGCTTACAGTTTTTATAAAATTTTTAAAAATTATTTTATTCAATTGTGCATGTGTGCGCGCATGTGTATGTGTGTGTCTGTGTGTGTGTATGTATGTGCATGTGTGTAGAACCATGGACGAATTCGGGAATCACCATGGACCTCCTCCTTGTTTACTTTGCCCCAGGAATTCACAGGCTCCGTCCGCCCTACCAGGACCAGAAACGCAGGCTGCCCCCGCTTCCGCCTGGCGTCTATACGTGAGATCTAGGATCCAAACTCAGGACCTTCCGCCTGCAAGGCAGAGGCTTAACCCCTGAGCCACCTCTCCAGCTCCTCTGCTTACAGTTTTGTGGATTGATTTTTTTTTTTTTAAGATGGGAAAATTGAGATGTTGGTAGGAGCTGAGCAAGAGTAAACTGCTAGAGTCGGGGTGGATAAGAGGGTGGGCGTGGTTGTGGTTGTGGAGAGATCAGAAACAATCCAGCCCGTGAGAAAGACGTGAGGGCGTGGGCGCAGACGCAGTTAGATGTGTGGGTGAGCCTGTGTCACTGTGAGACAGGAAATGGGTTCAGTAAGTGACATCGAGTGTCAGGTGGGATGGAAGGTCCAGAAGCAAGCAGTATGAAGTAGCCTGTAGGGGAGTAGCAGAGTAGTACGATAAGGTGTACTTGACGTCATTAAGGACGCTTGACATTCCTGGGCTTGATTTGAGAGAACGTTATCCAGCTGCCCTCTTTGATACATTGAGATGGGTAAGGACCAATGTGGAACAGACAGAAAATTAGGTTGATACCAATTTTAGCCAAGCAAGAGTGACAACGTATGAAAGAGGAGGATGAGGTAGTGTTTTGAGTAAGACACAAGAATGAGCAGCAATTGGATAGAGTTTTAACTTGGGGAAGGCAAGGGACGCTAAAGGGAGGTGAGAAGGAGGTACAGGCAGTGCTCACCCGCAGTCCCAGCCCTTGGAGGTGGAGACAGGAGGACCACAAGTCTGTCTAGACCACATCAACCAAGATGAGTATATAAATACTAACCTAACTAAAAATTAACAGATTAGACTTGTTGGGTTGAAAGGTTATTGGGGTTAGCATATTTCAAAGGCAATGACTGATGGAGTGTTTTGGAGGGGTTGTGTTTATCTAAGTGAAGACCACCTAAGGTTTGACCGTGTGGGTGACTAAAGGGAGGGTCAGGGTAGAATCACTAGAAGGGAGAATGTCAAGAAATGGGCAAGCAGGGATCTGGGCGCATTGTCCGTGTGGATGCCTGACAGTGATGGCGCCATGGAAGCAGTGCGATAAGCAGCTAGAATCTCTGGAAGTAAAGGAGCGGCAGTGGTGGTGCCGTTCTGGTGACAGATACCAAGCTTTAGGGGAGAGTGAGCGAGACCAATCGTGGGTGAACAGGGATGCCTCCCCAGCTTCAGGCTCTGTGGCGAGAGGAACCGGGAGGTGAGCGCAGCACGTGGAAAGCTTTAGAGGAGGTGATAGTGAGAGAGAAGCAAGTACAGTTCCTGTAAACAACTTCACATATTTTTTTGTGCGTGCATGCATGTGCGTGTGTGTGTGCGTGTGCATGCATGTGTGTGCGTGCATGTGGAGGTCAGAAGCCAATGGGTGGGAGCGGTTCTCTTCACCCTGTGGTTCTAGGGATGGAACTCAAGTGGTCAGGCTTGGTGCAGGTATCTTCACCCACAGAGCATCTCTCCAGCCCAGAGCAGGTATCTTACATGCAGGCACAGAGGGCAGTAATAGCAGATCCTTATCTCTTTTAGTATCACTTGGAACCTGAAAGTCTTCTGTGTATTCCAGTCCTAAAATTGAGTAATCCTCAAGACCTAGATAGTGGGCTGGCTTAGTTTCCTCACGACTGACCATGAGCCATTGATAAAGATTTTTGTTACAGCTCCTGAGTTGTTTCTCACGTCAGCCTAGCTGTGGGCACGTGGCACAGAGCAGTGACAGTGCCTGCCCCTCACCAGCCGCCACCCCCGGCCTCCTAGGGCCGTCCAGCTGTAAGCCTGGGCAGCCCGTTGTTCCACACATTCAAAGTTTGTAGTTACTTCACCTGTATTTATCCCACTTAAATTCTTCATTAAACGACTAACAGTGTCCTTCGGTCTGTGAACACTTCCTGCTTGGTCACCATGTGGCCCGTCAGCTGGTGTATGTTTAGTGAGCCTGGTTCAGTATCAAAGGCCAGTTCATTGGCCTCACAGAGTAGGGAAATGTAGGACATTAACACAGCCAGAAGTCAAGGAAAGGGAGGCTTCCAGATTATTCCACCAGTGCTGCAGTGAGACCCCAATATTCAGGTTCCATTCCCTTCAGTCTCCTTGGCACAGTGTTGGCTTTTTGTGGTGGTTGGAACCCCCGAAAGAAAGGACAGACTTAGGGAAGCACAGGACACCCCTACTCGTATCTGGTGGGCGCGATTCCTCGTCACTCGTGAATCCCTTTCTGGAGGACAGATCATCCCTGAGCTGAGATCCATTCTGTGAGTTGCTGCCACCCCATCGTGGTGTGGACACCCCGTCGTGGTGTGGGTACTCAGGGCGACAGTCGCAGTGTCTCCCGTGGCACCTCGTTGGATTCCAGTGCTCTGCAGCTCCTCAGTCACTTCTAGTTGATTTCACATCAGTCTAAATACACTTACTTCTGTCTTACTGGCTTAATGGCCATGTTTGCAGGTTTCTAAAAAGAGAGAGAGAAAAAAAAGAGTAGTGAAAATATAGGAGCTAGATTGTAAATTTAGGAGATAGATTGTAAATTACCAGCAAACCACATCCCCTTCCACTTCTGTATGACTGTTCTTTACTAGAACCTTCTCTCTGTCAAAAGTTGCCTGGCGCACTGGCAGAAAGTCCCACGGAGCTGGGTCCTGATGAAGGCTCCAGTGAATGCTCGCCACACAGCTCCCTGCAGTGCGATCACGGCTCGTCACTCATCTCTCAGACCTTCCCCCGTAAGTGCAGGGGGGTCGCCTTAAAACCAAATGTTTTTATTCGAGTTAAATAAGCTGAGGTGAAAACTGAAAATTGCTTTATTGTGCTAACTAAAGGACAGGCAGTTAGTTACAGGGAAGAAAGCTGAATCACTAAGAAATTGATCCTAAAAAATACATAATTGATCTTGGATTCTGAATATCTGTGCTGTAGTTTGTAAAAGATAGAATGTGAGCTATGTCTAGTTAGCGTGGCCTCAAGTTGTTTTCTAAATACTCCCCAGAATTTGTTCTACTTGAAATTTTCCATTTTTTAAGCTGTTTTTGGAAAGAGTGGTGGATTGGATTGTGAGATTTCTGTCCTTTTCGGGGCAGATGGATACCTTTGTCTGCTGCGGGCATTGACAAATTTCTTTACGGACGCCAAGGTTTCACACCTAGAGACTTGCTGAGACTAGTGAGAGTGCATTTCATTTCTGAAATTCAGAGTAGGGACGCTTCCTATTTGTAGTTGGACAAAATCGAGATGACATTAGGACATTCGACTTTAAAAATAACCTATTTATTCATGTTTAGATTAATGTTCATGTTGATTCTTTTTTACTTTATTATTTATCTACTTACCTATCTACTTATTTGTGTGTGTGTGTGTGTGTGTGTGTGTGTGTGTGTGTGTGTGTCAGAGGGCACTCACTATGTGTCCCTGTGGAGCGTCAAGGGTGACTTTGGGAATCATCCCGGATTGCTTCTACCTGCTTTTAGCTTCACTCGGGAATTTTTCAAGTTCTGCCCACCAGGGCCCAAAGTGCTCATTTCCACTTGGTGTTTTTTTTACGTGTGACCTGGAGTCCAAATTCAGGACCTTCTGCTTATGAGACAGAGAGTCTTAACCCCAGAGCCATCCTTCCAGCCCATTCATACTGATTCTTAATATACTAGTTGTGGGGTATTATGAAGTTTTCATCTTACAGCTGTTGGGTAGCCAAGGCGCATACAGCAATCAATCACTATTTGTTTTCTCCTGGTTGCTGGTACCTGTCATGATGGGTTTCTGAATGAAAAGACCCATCTTTCAGTCTGTATTTTCCTTTTACATAGGAAGGTTTGTATGAATTATATAAATACTGGTGTGTTTTCTTTGTTATAGTTTACAGGCAAAGAATTTAACACTTAAGAAAGTTATTTCTCCCTCAAACCCGATGAGAGCTTTTACAGTCTCCATTTTATGAAAGAAAACATTTAGAAATCCGGTAAACATAAATTGCTCCAGTGGAGTAAGTGTCCTTTCCTCCCTCTTGCCCGAAAGCTTGGCTGGTTCTCTCTGTTTCACTCTTTATAACATCTGGAATGCTCTGGAGTTTTGCCCACTCTGCAGCTTTTTGTTTATGGCTGCCCTGTGGATGATGCGTGTGTTTGTCCTTAGCATTCCTCAGATTTCTTAGGACATGGACTTGTCTTCAAAAACTGAACATTTTCTCATCCCCCCATAGTGCCCCATTCTTTCTGTTTTTAAGCATTTGTTGTATATAGATTTGAAACTACCCTTGAGACTATTGGGGGAGGCGTTCCCCCACTTCGTGTTCCTTTTTTGTGCCACTCTGTCTCCAGGCTCGCTGACATTTGCTTCGCTTTCTCTTCCCTGTCCCCCTCTCTTTTCTTTCTTGCCCCAGTGTCTCAGTGAGTAGCCCAGGCTCGTGTGGACCTGACTGTCCCAGGCTGACCTCGAGCTTGGCGGCCTCCTGGTCCGCCTCCCACACGCCAAGACGTGCTGAGGTTAGGGGCCTCTGTACCACGCCCAGCGGAACCTTATTTTTCTAAGGAGCTGTGATAAAAGTCTGGTGTGATTTGTTCATCTCTCAGGGCTGGCTGAGGAATAGAAGGGAAAAAATAATTTCTACGAAGCAAGGACTTTCCAGCAAAGTTGGTCTTCATGCTGAAGCTTATCTATTTTAGTTCAGTCTGCCCTAACCCTAGAAGTGAATGGCCGCCCTCCTCTGTGTCTTATTCTAATAATTCCACGTAAACTATTGTCCAGTAGATTTGAAACCATCTCTATAATTTGAGAGTCCCAAGTTGGCCTTTTGGCTAAGATTAAGTGGAAACTGACTGAGTTTCAGAAATGACTCTAGATCCATACTGTTGAGTTTTAATATGAACAAGGGATCATATTTGCTTTTAGTCTCATGTAGGAACTTCTTGAGGTCTTTTGGAGGATGTTGTGAAGTTGTGGAGACCAAGAATCTGCTTAGTATATTGAAGGAGACCAGGAAGACATGCAGACGGAATGAGCCACGAGCTAATTTGTTGGAGTGAACCTGAGCTCAGATCTTAGGAGAAGGACAACAGTAATTCATTGTTACTGTATTCAGTCAGCTGATTGCGATCAGTGCAGATTCTGGTTCCAGCCCCGCATCTAACAGTGGTTTCACCGACGCCTCTGCTGAATGTCTTCTTCCAGAACCTGAGATAGAATATATATGGTCTCTGTTTGATAGGTCACAGGTTCTAAAACATTGATTCTTAGGCTGGAGAGATGGCTCAGGGGTTAAGACCCCCTACCTCGCAAGCAGAAGGCCCTGAGTTCAGATCCCAAGTCCCATTTAAAAACGCCAGGGGGAAATGGTGGTGGAGGCCTGCACTTCTGGCTCTGGTGGATGGAGCCTGGGAAATACCAGAGCGAAGCAAAAAAAAAAGAACAAACACACCAGAATGATTCCTGAAGTCATACAGGGATACGCAATGGCCTCTCTCTCTCTCTCTCTCTCTCTCTCTCTCTCTCTCTCTCTCTCTCACACACACACACACACACACACACACACTAAGTGAATAAGTAAAGTTTAAAAAAATAAAACATTGATTCTCTGTGAAAAGTAACCAGTAACCTATTGATTTTACTAGTTTGGTAATTTTCAATATTTTACTGACTTCCTGGACTTTTATTTTTCCTCTTAAAAATAATAGTATCTCATTTGTACTTTCTGCAAAGCATTTTTTATAACTTAGTGTGTGAAAATCTCCAATCCTGAAGGAAGATGCTTAGATGATCGAGTCCTTGTGGACATACTCACTGGGACCGTCTGTAGTGAGTGAGGTAACATGTTGCCAGGGAAACAGTAGACTTGAACTTAAAAAAAAAGCTCGATTATAGTTAAAGTTGAACTGAATAGCTCTGTAACCTTCAGCAGACTAGTTCAATTTAAGACTCATTTTCCCATCTGTTAAATATGTGTTCCTCTCTGGAGGTTATAGGAAGATATGCCTGAAGATCATCGTCATAAAGGCGTGAGAGAACTTTGGCAGTTGTGTAAAGTGCTGTGCAACACAAACGTAAACACTATAAAATTAGCTCAGTCAAGTCTTGTCTTTACCTTTAGCTGTGTAAATATAGTTTCTATCACCGATAGTTTAGAAAAAGAAAAATGTATAAAGTCTAGGTTAGAAAATGGGCGGGAGATACTTTGATCTGAGAGGGAGGATACATTTACCTAAGAAAGAATTTAAAAATCTCTTTAGAGACTTTTTAAAGATAAAATTCAAAATTTTACCTGTCATTTCTTCCAGCTCTAGTCTTTAGCTTTCTTTTAGTGTTTATTATTTGACATGTTGGATATGAGATTTCCACATTGGATTATCTGCAGAAAAGCATATTTATTTTAAAATTTTTTAACTTTATTATTTGTGTGTGGGGAGGCACTGAGTGTTCCTATGGAGGACCAGGGGACTTCGGGAATCATCCTGGATTGCTTCTATCTTCTTTTTGCTTCGCTCTGCCTACCAGGCTGGACATGCAGGCTGCTGCCATTTTTACTGAGCATTTTTACATGAGACCTGGGATCTGAACTCAGGACCTTCTGCTTATGAGGCAAAATCTTAACCCTTGAGCCATCTCTCCAGCTCCCAAAACCTATTTATTTAAATCAAACTGGTTGCCACTTCCTATAAGACTCTGAGCCATCTCCTCTCTCCCAGTTATTCAGGAGGATATAAACTAATGCCTGATGATGCTGTATGAATAGAATTGAGGAGTACTGAAGCTAATCAAGGCTTTGATTTTGAACCTAAGTGCATGTTAAACGCCCAAGTAAATAGGTTCAGTAGGTGGCTGGATGCATCAGAGGCTGCTTATCCGTAAGTAGTTCTGGCATCAGTGTGTGGATGACTGATGGCCTTTGGGAGTGACCATGCTGGCAGAGGAGCGGTGAGGCCCGAGCTCAGTGCCGCCGTGATGGTAGCGCCTGTAGGAGGGCTGGGGGTGGGTCAGGATTCAGTTGGGGAGGCTTTCAACCCATAGTCACAGTTTTCCTAATCATTTCTTTTTCTGAAGTAGGTTAATAAGAAAATGTCCACGCCAAGCCAGACATGGCCAGTCATGCTGTAGTCCTGCCATGATGGAGGATCCCAGGTTCTGGGCCAGCCTGGGCTGTGTTACAAGACCCATTTCAAGTCAGTCAGCCAATCACCACTGCCAGCAAACAAGTTTAAATGACTGTGTCTATTAAGAGTGCTGCTAAAGAAAATTTAAAAAGTGAAGCATATCTTGATAGAAATGAAAGCGATTGTTTACATTTCAAGATTTCAGACGCTTCCAGCATAGATTGTTTTAGGACTTGGATGGAGGGAGACATGCGGATATGTAGTAATTTCTACAGCTGTGGTGTTGCTGAACTTGATGTACACTGTCGTTTTCCCGTGGAACCTGAGCTCCACCACACAGGATTCATCATGAGATCATGGACTTGAAACTGGTGCTATTCCCCCCCCCATACATATACACGTAGTGTGACTCTTAAAGTCACTTTAATCTCTGCAGAACTGAAGAATGTCGGCCTAGACTCATGACTTGTTAGATATTAGAAATAACTTCTCCAGCTGTGTTTTCTCAGATGCAGAGTAGCTCCCCAGAGTCCTGCCCACGCTGTCAGGTGGCAGTCTGTGCTGGGTCCTGGGCCTTCTGCTTGGTTCTGTCCAGTGCTCTGTACTGGGCTGGGTTGCTCGTGATGGATGGTACTGGAACTGCTCAGGGTCCAATTGCTGGTCCCCGTCACCTGCTAGAGCCGAGTCCAATGGACTGTGCAGGCTGCTGTCCTTTCAGGCTCCTAGTCACTTTGTCTGGGTTTTGTGAGGATAATAAGAAAATCTACGTTGAGAGGTAGCCAGGCCTTCTGTGGCGCAAAGCCCTCCCAGTAAAGCTGTTCCTGCGCTGGTTTGGTTCATAAATAGCCCGTGGCAACTTCCTTAATCATGTAGGAGAACAGTTGTGTGACCCTGCGCAGGAAAGGAGAAGTCTTCTGCCATCTGTGTTGTGGCAGGCTCTGCTGTTGTTTTAACTAGATAAAATTCTAATTACCGTTCAGCAGATTGTTTATGAAGTTTTTTTTAATATTTTAGAGCAAGTGTGTAAATACAAAGAGGCGAAGAAAAATGGTTCCAGGCTTAAAAACAAAGACTCTTGCTTTGAAAGTATAATTATAATTTGAAACAGGAATTTTTAATACTGCATTTCTTGGTACTGCTGCAAGGGATGGGTGATCTGTGGTTTGATTGCTCTGCTGCCACCCTGGACTGGCATAACACTGACAAGACAATGTAACTAGAAAGTACTAACTCATGGCTGGTCTGTGGCTTTTTCCCTCCTCCCCACCTTGGTTCTTCTCTGTTCCCCTTCCCTCACACACAGCCTTTCTTTCCGTTGGGACTGGATTTCCCTGTGTGACTCTAGCTGACTCAGACTCCGAGTCTGGGGTGTACCCTGCTGTTTTTTTCTTTTAAACACAATTTTTTTCTCTACATAATGACGGCATTAGAGGTGCGAAATAGGAGTGAAGATGGCAGACTGCATGGAAGCACGCAGTTGAGAACTTCAGTCTGTCGCTGAAGCAGGCTCGGGGTGATGCCAGAAACCCTCCTCTGGCACCACCAGGGCAAAGGTGGTGGATGTGTGTTAGCGGCTGTCGCTGCCGTCATAAACCACTGCACAGCGGCTCACGCAGCAGAAACGTTTTTATCTTACGGTTCTTTAGGTCAGTAGGTCCATGTGGTCTCACTGGGTCAAAACTTCAGCAGGATTATGTTCCTTTCTGGAGCTGTGAAGCATCTTTTCTGTTTTTGGTGGCGCTCGCTTGCTTGTGGTTGCAGCCTGAGTGCCCAGTTGCTCTGCCAGCTGTTGGAGGAGCCTCTGTCTCCCAGGGCTGGAAGTGCGAGGCTCAGCCATTTCTGCCTGGCATTTTTACATGGGACCTGAGATCCGAATTCAGGCTCTTCTGTGAAAGGGGAAGAGACTTAACCTCTGAGCCATCTCTCTAGCCCTAAGCTTCATTCTAGAAGAGGAACTTTAGGAATGATGGATGGAAAGTTCATTTAATTTTTTGCTCAAGTAGAGATGGCTATTGTGCTAGTGTTAGAATATAACTAGGGTGGAGGAACTGCTTTTATTTTATTAAGGGTAAGTGGGTTAATGTAATCTAATCTTTAAAATATGACTTGAGCAACATTTTATCTCCTGAATATCTAGGGAAATATAGTAGCCTGTTGGATTTAGTTCACATGTAAAAGTTCTTATTAAATGCACTTTTTGTGTGTGTGCATGTATATGTGTAATGTTTGTGTTTTGTTGTGTGCATTTGAGTGTGTGGCTGTGCATGCTTGTAAAAATGATGGGGACTTCCCTTTTCTCTTGCTTCCTGCTTTATTGATTTGAGACAGTTTTTCACTGAACTGAAAACTCTCGTTTGTAGGCTGGGCTGGTTGGTCTGTAAGCTGTCAGGATCCGTCTGTCTCTACCTCCCAATGGTGGCGTTGCAGGCACATGCTGCCTTGCCCTTGCTTTATGTGGCAGAGTGGGATTCAAGTTTGAGTCCTTGAACTTGAAGGGCAGCGATGTCATTTCCCCTGCCCCTTAAGCTGAAAACTGTAGTAAACGGTTCAATAGTGATGACAGGTTCTCTACTTTTGATGAGTCCTGATTATTTTCTCCCCAGTTGCAACTCTAAAAAGTCATATAGCAAGCTGAGAGCCGTTGCCTAGCAACTGCAGTCCGTGTCAGTCCTTTAAACTAGGGCTTCAGAAACTTTCAATTCACCACCCCTCTTGCCCAAGAAATTTCTGTATACAAGTCAAACATTTTCTGATGATAAACCTTAAAGAAATTTAAAATGATTCTTTGGAGTTCTTACAATATTACCATTTATTAAAGATGAAAACAAGTTTGCACACTATTGAGATGAACCTGTTCGCTTATGTCTACATGAAGAACCCAGTCTTAGCTGAATTTGTGATAATGCCAGGCATAGACCATCTTCAATATTTTTCAGGGTTCATCAGCATTTTGATTTTCTAATTGTTAATGCTGAGAATATCACTTTGCTTAAATACATGAAGCAAAATAAGCAGAAGTGTGTGTACGGGCATTTCAGAAGTGGCCAGAAATTCTTTCCTACTCCTAATCCAAAATTCATTTAACTATTTTCTTTATGATTTTCAAGTCAGCAACTCAAACAACTGTGTGAGCGTGTACACGTGCGAGTGTGTGCAAGCACATGCATGTACACATCTGTGCAAGGGCCAGAGGAAATCAGTGTTCTGTTGAGCTACTCTCTACCTTATTCCCTTGAGACATGTGTGGTCTCACTGAGCCTAGAGCTTTCCTTGGGCCAGCAGGCCCCAGATTTTCCGTCTTATGCCTCCACAGCACTGAGGTCACAGAGGCGTGCTTGTGGGGCCCAGCCTCACTTGGAGGCCGGGGAGTTGAACTCACGTCTTATGCTTGTGCAGCAAGCATCTCTATCTTCCCAGCCTCCTCAAATACAAATGTTTAAAATTAAGCCTTGAACACAATACTGTCTAAAAGATGAACTGATGTGATGCTGTGTGCTGAGGAGTGACAGTAGGAGAATATTTTAGTCTTTGTTTTCCACAATTGAGCTACTATGTTTCTGTGAGAGCAGAATAAAGTTTGTGTGTACAGTAAGACACCCCAGTTCATAACATCATAGTCTCGAATCTGAGCTGAAATGTTTCGGACAACGTCATGGCTCAGGCACACACATGTCGTGTGCCGAGATGACATGTGTGTGCGTCCCTAGGTGCGGCATGGGGGAGACTGTCAGTTACGCCTCAAGTTCTTTACCGGTTTGGTTTTGAGTTGTAGGATTGATGGCCATGTAGTTGTTGTACAAAACTACATTTGTTCTCATCCCTTCTTTCCTTCTCTAGGTGAACTGTATTTAATCTCCACAATAACAGTTTTCAATTGGCTTTTAGATATTTGTTATTTGATTAAATAAAATACACTCGAATTGCTGTTACATTTGGGACACAATAAGCACTAGAGATGAAAAGAAGTCTGGTTTCAGGGGCCATATAACAAGAAGAAAGAAACAGAATAGCTGGTTTTCCCCATCCTCTTGAGAATGGAGAAAAGTCCTCGTGGTTCCAAACATGAAGTGCAGGGTCACTTCATTCCCGGCGGTGCCCCAGAGACAGGCCCAGTACTGGCCTTCCCCAAGTGGGGACAGGTGCCCTGCAGCCATGGACTCAGATTCAGTGACCAGATCAGCCCTGTGCTAGATGAGCATGCGGCGCTCACGGCTCGCTCTGCCTCTCTGGCTGCCCAGGGAGACACGGCCGGCCTTGGTGAGCTCCTCACTGCCAGGGCACAGAAGTCACGTTTCCTCCCAGCGTGCTTCTGGAGGAAGAAAACCCAAGTTCTTGAAGCACATTATTAATTTCTAATTGAATGTAATATGAGGAGAACAAAAAGCCTCAAGGCAGAAACTATTCCTTACAGACTCTTCTTTGTTTCCATTCAAACCGAGTGCTATTGCAGATTGACTTTTAAACAAGCACCTTATTCTTTTAAGTCATGTATGACTATGTGAAATTGTCACCAGCTTTACTAGCACAGCAGAGAGTTATGTTTGTCTTAACTAGAATAGCTTAAATAGAAATAGCTGACTATTATTTTTAAGGTAATAACTAATATAAACCTAGTAATCAAGCAGCCTAAATTGTATGTGTGAGTGTTCAAGAGATATAGTACCTTGTTCTTAGTGTTAATTATCATAAACATAGATTTTAGTATTTTATGACCACAAATATGTGGAATGTTATGATTTGCTGGCAGCTTATGCTCCTACTTCCATTTCTGGAGGTGAGAATGGCTCTTGCAGAAGTAGAATTACCTGTGAAATATTCGCTTCTCCCTTCTCGCTTCCCCACCCTGCTTATTCAAGCACAGCAACTTCTCCCCATATAGTAGGAGTAGAAACAAAGTATTCTTTTACTTTCTTGTTTTTAGAATGCTCTCCATTCAATTGAACCAGAGGTCCATGTCTAGTGTCTTTTCTGCTGCTGTCCAGTTTATTTTTTTGAGACAGGGTCTCTATACTATGTCTGGATCTTAGCATTTTTGCAAGACTAGCTTGGCTAGTAAACCCCCAGGATCCTCCTGGCTCTGCCCCCACAATGCTGGGGTTACAGACACCCTGTCACCGCTGGCCTTTTTACATGGGTGCCGGGGGTCCCCTCATGCTCTGCTTATGGAGCCATCACCTGGGCTTATAAATGAGTAATTTTAGGAGGAACTTCATGGAATGGAGAGGTGGCTGAGCTGGTGAAGTGCCTGCTGCGCACAGGGTCAGATCCTGGAACCTGGTACGTGAAAGCCCAGGAGTAAGAGACAAGCAGCCCCCTGGAGCTTGCTGGATGGCCACTCTAGCTCCGGATTCCACGAGAGACTCTGGTTCAAAATAC
The DNA here is from genome assembly GCA_023101885.1 of Typhlomys cinereus. NCBI lineage: Eukaryota > Metazoa > Chordata > Mammalia > Rodentia > Platacanthomyidae > Typhlomys > Typhlomys cinereus. The sequence continues at coordinate 106,347 of JALPQD010000163.1, forward strand.
AAGGAGACAACTGAGGCAGACACCGTACCTGTTTCTGTCCCACACGCACACGCGCACACACAAGTAAAATTTTGTTTATAATGCAAAACAGCTGTCAGGATTTCGATTTCGTCTTTAGTTACATGGATCGTATCTGTGAGCAGATTAGATTCCTTCACAGGTCCTAGAGAATTGACATGTCAGTTCTTGGTCCCCAGTGGTTCTTACCTGTCTAAGAAATGTGTTCTTGCTCTATCTTAAAAGCAGTTATGATAAATGAGGATTTTTAGTAACTATAAAACGCTAAATATCTTAAATCTTGATGCCTTAAAAATTTTTTAAGTAACAGAAATTGTTTATATTGCTATTTTTTTTTTACTTGTGAGAGAGAAAGGGAAAGGAAGGGAAGAGAAAAAGAGGAAAGGAAAAGGAGGAAAGAGGTGAGGATATGCACAGTGCATTGGCACATGGGTGACTTCTGGAAACCACTTCTCTCGTCTACCATGCGGGTTTCTAGGAATCGAACTCAGATTGCCAGGTTTGCAAGCAGACACCAGTGTCTAACCCAGAATTTTTGCCAACCCAGAATCTTTTTAAAAAAAGATGAATATGGAATAAATGACTTTTCCTGTGTCCAGTTGATAATTTCAGCTTGTCTGTAAATTCATTGGGCCATTTTCACAGTCCTTGTTCCATTAGCTCAGAGCTCTTGTTTTGTCTTGTGCACATCCTGTAACCCCCTCTGGCTCCTGCACCGGTACCTACTCTGTCCTTCAATTTGAGTCTTTTCAGAATGGAATCTTGCTTCCAGTTTTTAGTTGTTCTGGATTTTTTTTAATGTTTATTTTTTTAAATTTATTTATTCAATTGTGCGTGTATGCGCACGTGTGTGTGTGCGCATGTGTGTGTGCGTGTGTGTGCGTGTGTGTGTGTGTGTGTGTGTGTAGAACCACGGGCGAATTCAGGAACCACCATGGATGCCTCCACCTCCTCCTTGTTTCCTCTGTCCTGGGATTCACAGGCTCCGCCCTACCAGGACCAGAAACGCAGGCCGCCCCTGCTTCCACTCAGCGTCTATATGTGGGGTCTAGGATCCGAACTCAGGACCTTCCGCCTGCAAGGCAGAGCCTTAACCCTTAAGCCACCTCTCTCTAGCCTGGACTGGCCTCGAAGTCGTGATCCTCCTGTCTCAGCCTTATGAGAAACTGAGATTACAGGCACGTGCCACGTGCCAGGCGTAGCTTTACCAACAGCAGAAGGCAGCGCTGTTACTTGTGTTTACGACTTCAGCTTAGAAGCTCAGAGTCCCACATTTCCCACCAGTGTCTCTGTGCAAGATTCTGCCTAGTGCACTCGCCTCGGCCCCCTCGTCTCCTGCCCTTTGGTCCGTCTGTCCATCACCTTCACGGGGAGCGCTAGTCAGGCTTCCGTTGGTCCCTGCAGCGTGTTGTCCCACGCTTCACTTGTGACTGGGCTGTTGCACGCGAAGACGGGGGCGGCACTGCTGCTTCTCCACGCGGCCGTCAAACTTCAAAAACTTACCCTTATTCTTGACAGTTCGTCATGAATGCAGTGAATCTTTGTCTTTTTTTCACCCTGTACTGCCTCATCTGCTTCTCCCTCCTTTTCCATCTGCAGACTTTTTTCCCAGCCAGTCTTCTGTGTATACTAGGATCATCGGCCAGTACAAAGCCTTGGTTTGTGATGGTTAGACTTCGATGTTTTCGACTTCGTGATGGTGTGAAAACATCCTCAGCCACCTTTAATGGCTTGGGGCTGCCAACATTATATTCAATAAATTACATGAGATTAATACTTGATTATGAAGTGGACTGTCATGGTTTGAAATGTGTCCCCCACCGTCTCATGTGTTTGGGAAGGTCACGGCACCTTTGAGAGGTGGAGCAATGCGGCTGGAGGAAGTCGGTCACAGGGGGTGGACTTTGAGGTGGATTAGTCCCACCCTATGCCCTGGAAGTCTGCTTCTGCAGTAAGCAGCCTCGCAGATGGGTGTGACATAGTTGGTCTCTAGCTTCTGCCAGCCAGCCATGCCGTGTTCTCCATCAAAGATTGCATCTCCCTCTGGAACCGGCTGAATAAATCTCCTTTTCTTCCTTAAATTGCTTGACGTTGGGTGTTTTCTCATAGCAACAGATAAGAGTAACTAGTACATGGGCTTTGAGCGAGAAGATTTCATCCTTTGTCGGCTGTGTCCCGAGCACATCTCAGATAGTCTGGACAGCTTCAGTGCTCAGCACGTTAGGTATATGCGATGCGTTTTTACTTCAGGATCTTTGGTAACTTGAGAAGACAGGGCTAGGAGACACATGTGTGAAATCTTTTTGTATTATGTTTTAATCTGCTTTGAGTTAATTTTTGAAGAAGATAGGAGCTTCAGGTCTAACTCATGGTTCTTTTGCCTCTGGATGCTCAGTTTCCAGTGCCTTGCTGAGGCCACTTTGTCCCACTGCGTCGTCTTTGCGCCTCTGTCAGTGACTCGGTTGTGGTTATGGGGATCTGCGTGGGCACACTCGTCTGTTCTCAGCCTCCAGGCCTTCACCAGCACCGTGTTGTCTTGGCAGAGCCTTGACAGTAGGCAGCATCGTTCTCTGGTTTTATGCATTTTTACAAGGGTTTTGGCTGCTGCTGTTCTGTCTGTTGGAAGCACTTCCTTTCACAGTTCTCTCCAAGCCTTCGCTGTCAACACGTTCTCTTGGTTTTCTGTCTGAGAGCATTTTTTTTCCCCTGTGTCTCTGGAGGATGTTTTTGCTGGATGTAGAAATCTAGGCAAACAGCACTTTCAGCACTTGAAAAATATGCTACATCTTCCCAACTTCCATGTCTTCTGAAGAGAAATCCACAGTCATCCAATTTCTTTTGCTCTTAAAAGTAAGTTAGGTTTTTTTAAAATCACTTCAAGATTCTTTTCTTTGTCTTTTATTATTAGGATCTGAAATTTAGTTAGGCCATATCTGAGCGTGGATTTCTTTGCATTTGTATTCCAATGTTGGCTAAGCTTTCTAGATATGAATATATATTTTTGTCTGTCAATAAATTTGAAAAACATGTTCTAAAATATTTTAACTTGATACAGAACTCATTCCTTGCTAACGTTTGAGCATAGCATCTTTTTCTTGATAGGCTCACTTCTGTTCTTCTATAATGAGTTCACTGACTCTTGTCCTACCTTCTGGAATTGGACTCTTTCCATCAGCTTCTTTTGGTTGACATTTTTCCACTCGCACAAGTTTCGTTTGGTTCTCATTGTATCTTCTGTCTCAACCCAGTCATCTTGTCTTTCCATTTCATGAATGTTTGCTCTTCCTGACCCATCCTATAATTTGTTGTCTTTAATATTTTCATCTAAAATCTTTATTTCCTGACATTCATGACTTATGCAAATTGAGATTTTCCTAATTCTTTGTACACCCAGTAATTTTAATTATATCTGGCAGTTCGACTACCGTGTTATAAGACTTTGGGCCAGTGAATAGTGAGGCACTAACTTGCAAGTGGCCATCTAAAAGTTGTCCTCTCGCCTCTGCCCATGTACCCTGGCATGCATGTGTGTGCCCCCTCAAATATTTTTTTTAAAAGACTGTGTCTTTTAAACATCCAATACCAAATATTGATATAGATGTTGTGGAAGCCAGTATATTGGTGGTGATAATATCAGTTGAGCTTTGCTGTGCTGTTTGATCTATTCTGTGTGTGCACTGCTGGTTCCCAGTCAGCAAGGAGCGGGATTGTGGTGTGTTGTGATCACTTCTGAAAGTCCGTGTGCTCCTCTGGGGCAGACCTGTGCATGTGCTGGGAAGGTGAACCCAGGAGCTCATCAGCAGCTCCAGGTGTTCTTCCAGCTTTCCAGTGAGCTCTGGACTCTCTTCTTCCAGTATTGGATCGGATCTGGGGCTCTGCTTTATTAAGGTGCCCTCTGCCCTTGTGCCCATCCCAGGGCCAAGGAGTGGGGGAGAGAGCGCCAAGGAGGATGACAGAGAGAGAGAGAGAGAGAGAGAGAGAGAGAGAGAGGAAGAAAGAGAAGGGAGAGGGGGGAAGAGGAGAGAGAGAGGTGGGAGAGAGAGAGACAGAGAACTGACTCCCAGTGGCCTCCGTTGCCTCTGCTACCCCAGGCATTCCGTCCCTTCTGTAGTTACAGTCACTTGGCAGGGCAGGCAAGCTCAGGATGGCCACATTCCGTCTGTAGCTAGAACACGATTAAAAGATTTTTCATTTTGTTTCTCTAGGAATTAACAAGAGACTGAAGTTTTGATTCAACTACATTTTGAATTGAAGCCAGAAATGTACTAGAATTTAGATTCTTTCATTTGATTAAGGTAAGATTATTTGATATTATCGTACCCTTATGCATTTTAAAACAGTTTAATGTTTATTTTATTAACACATTTTTACTTCCCAGTCTAGTTAGAGACTTGGACCTCAGAAAATAATTTTGAAGATTCCTCAGGGCTGAGACTATAACACAGCTGGTAGAGGGGTCTTGCCTAGCATGCACAAAACCTGGGGTTCAGGCTCCAGCCCCATATAAAGCAGCTATGGCGGCATATGCCTGTGATGTCAACGCTCGGAAGGTGGAGATAAGAGGACCAGATGTTCAGAGTCAACCTGGGTACATAGCTGGTTCAAAGCCAGCCTAGACTACATTGGACCCTGTCAGAGAAGGTACGGGAGCTTAGGAAGGTGGTCGGTGGACAAGGCGTGCTGGGTGCAGTTACAGAAGGACTGGGCTGGGATCCCAGAGCCCAAGAGACAGAGGCAGGATCCCAGGACGAACTGCCTGTGTGGTTCGGCCAAGTGTGAGAGCCCCGGGTTCCACTGATCCCATCTCATAAAGTAGGGAGAGACTGAGGAGAACTCCTCATACCAGCTTTGAGCCTGCACACGCGCACATGTGCACACACACGCACACACTGTATCTGCGCATGCGTGTGCCACATAGGAAAACATGCACACACATAATACAAAAAGGAATTTTTTATGGTTCTTTACCATTTAATAGCTGTTTCTATCAAATACAAACATGTGTTCAGTAAAGGTGTTATGTATTGAAAATGAAATGTTTGCCTAGGGCAGAAATCAGAACACTGCGGTTTGTACCTGGCCACCTGTTTTGGTAAATAACATTTTTTTTTGGATCATAGCCGTGTCCACTCATTAGTTATCTAATATCTTGACACTTTAGTGCAGAGTTCCTTAGCTAGAAATTTGAATATGCTTGTAAGTGTGTACCTACACCAACCTAACATCTTGAAGTGAAAGGTCTATATTATTTCTTAAATGTACTAGTTTTGTGAAATAATTGATTTTTAAAAATAAGACTTGACTGCTGTGAGCCGTTACATGCCAAGTTTTTTTTCTTCTACTTTTACAAGAATATTGAGTATTCATCCCAGTTTTCCTCCCTCCCTCCTGTTTATACCTGTTCTAAAAGCTTTTCATTTTTTGTTTTTCCTAGTAAATTTAAACAGAATTAGTAATACTTTGAAAGAGTGATGCTTGTGTTTTTAATATTTCTCCTAGTGTTTTGTAGTATATGAAGTTTTAAAGGAAAGCTTTCTAATATAAAACTAATACATTATTAAGCCAGGAGTAAATTCCGGCGGTGGAGCGTCTGGGAGTTGCAGGGAGTAGCCTTGAAATAAATTTGCGTTGTTCATTTGTTCGAGGCAGGTTCCACTGCTCAAGCCTAGGCTTGAGAACAAGCCTGCAAGTCTGTAAACATGATTTCTGACTCCAAAGTCATCTGCGTTCTCAGCCCGGCATCACCCATCTCTCCGGAGCCCAGGTCCATCTTTCTGACGGGGAGATGCTGACCTTGGGGTACCGGCGTGCTCATGGTTACTGAGGGTCAGTGCTTCTAGGCAGTCACCTGTATGTATGTGTACATGTGACACGCTCTGTACACATGTGTAACTCACGTTTTTATGTTTATTTTGTGACTTGTTTGTTTATATGTTAGCAGACAGTGTTGGGGTGTAGCTTAGTTGGTAGGATACTTACCTAGCATGCCCAAGACTTTGGATTCAATTCCCAGCACCCCTCTTCTCCGAAGGTAGGTTATACTAATTCTAGTCTAGCGTTACAGGATTTTTACTCTCTTTTTGCTTATCTGTAACTTGTTCCTACCACAATAAGAAACTGACCGTCATGATCTATGGTGCATCCATTCTCCACAGACAGTAGTTTCACAGCTGTGCATGAGAGGCAGGCCGACAAGTAGAACACAGTGCTTGTCACTTCTTTTATCCCTGGTCTCACAGTAGCAAAAGTTAGTCTTTTTTTTTTCTCTCTCTCTCTATTTCCTTCAAATCTGCTGTGCCATTCATCTGTCCTACAGTGACAATCATTTATGTACTTTGATGCTTTCATTAGCATGTTATAAGTAATAACGTGTTTCATTATGCTACATATGCATGATGTATTTCAGTCATACTTACCTGTTACCCTCACGTCCCCCCTTTGATCCTGCTCTTCCCACCTAGTCTTCCTTCTGCTTTCGTGTCCATTACCATTAAAGTTGTTGGTTTGATGACCCAGTAGTGTTTGTTTCTCGTTTGTATTCTGTGAAGCCATCATGTTGGACAGTTTCGTGGGGTTTGAAAAATGCACAGGATCACTTCCCAACGGGTTGGAGAGATGGCTTAGTAGGTAAAGCACTTGCCACACGAATGTGGGGGCCTGAGTCTCAATCCTCAAAACCCACCTAAAACCAGACACAGTAGCATGTGTCTGAATGCCCAGTGTGCCTGAGGCAAAATGGGAGACAGACGGAGATTCTCCAGAAGCTGCCACGCTGGCTGCTCTGACTTATGCGACGTTGAACAAGAGACCGAGTCTCGAGCAGGGTGGAAGGTGAGGCTGGCACCCCAGTTTGTCCTCTAGCTCCACACACACTTGTGTAGCACCTGCATCTACACACACACACACACACACACACACACACACACACACACACAGCACTGCACCTAAATACATATGCATGTGCACACACACACACACACAATAAGAGGCCGTTCCGTGATCTCAGCATTTCCTTGCCTGCTGTTTTGCCCTCAGCATTTTCCCACTCCCAAGCCCTTGAACTTCTGCCCCTTCTAGAATCTCGTAATGGAATCATTGTAGCATATGGAGCCTCTTAGGAGACTTTGTTCACTTAGTGAAATGTGTTCTAGACCCTGGAATCATTTGTTTGTACCTCTTTGTTGCTAAGCGGTTTCTGTTGTCTGAGTAGTTTGCTTATTCATTTACACATTGAGGGCCATCTGAATTGCTTCCAACTTGGACCAACCATAAACCGCTCAACACTACATAAAGGCCTTTTGTGTATTTAAGGTTTTTTTTTTCACTTGGGTAAATATCAAAAGTTGGGTCGTGAAACTTACTATAGCTTTATTATTGTAGCTTTATAAACTGGCAAGTGTTTTTCCAGTACTCATGCTGTCTGAATTCCCACTGCAGTGTTGAAGCGCCTGTCCCTTTGCTCCTTCTGGCATTCGGAGTGGCCAGTTTGTCGCTGCCCTTCAGCTGTTCTAATGTGCCATTCATACGCCTCGTGAAGGAGTAGCTGGTGCCTTTTTCCTTTTGTGCTCAACTGGGCAGATAGAATCTTCTTAGTGCCCGTGTGTTTGTGTGTGTGCTTGTGGGTACATCACGTGTGCCTGCCTGGCAGGTACTTTATCACTGAATTATATTCCTAGTCCCTCCCATGTATTTTTAGTTAGATGGGTTGCTGTTATATCTAATTATTATGTCATTATTTTATAATGAAATACACATTCCATATGTGAGTTTTGATTTTTTTATTTTATTTTGTGCATGTGTATGTGTGTGTGTGTGTGTGTGTGTGTGTCTGTCTGTCTGTCTGTCAGTCTGTATGTATGTATGTGGCAGCAGGCGTTTAACTGTGTGTGCCTGTGGCGGTCCAAGGATGACTTCAGAGTTATCCTGGATTGCTCTACTTTCTCATTGCTTTGCTTCCGAGGGCCAGAGTTAATTGCAGACCACTCCATTTCTACCTGGCATTTTAACATGGGATCTGGGATCTGAACTCAGGTCCTTTGTTTGCAAGGCAAAGGCTTCACCCCTGAACTGAGCAAAGGGATAGGTGCTTCAACACTGCAGTGGGACTTCAGACAGCATGAGTACTGCAAAAACACTTGTCAGTTTATAAAGCTTCACTCACACATCTGCATTCGCTAGCTCAAACTGACTTACTTCTTCAGTGACATGAAGATGGGTCATCAGAGGGCAGAGTGCGTGTGCCACCACACAGTATAGTTTTTCATGGCTACTTAAAAAATAATTTCCTTGTTTAAAGCTATCAGAATTTGTTCAGAGATCATCTCAGAAAAGCTGTAAATCAAGGTGAAGCGTAGAAAGTCTGCTGGTGCTACAGGTTGTCTTGAGCCGACAGGTAGCATTTTAGAGCAATTCGCTGTAGCACCAGGTAAGATCTATCTCCCAGGGAATAGGCTGTTTCTTCCTGAGCTGTCCGTCTCTCTGTGCAGCCACAAGTATGTTACTGTAGCCGACCAAATGGTGTTATGCAGACGAGATTAGGAGTGAATGCTTTGAAATCTGCAAGAGTTTGGAATCATCCATGGTAGAGGTCTTGGAAGGTTCCCAACATATACACGTGTAGAAATCATTAAACAGAAAGATTCACAGAACTAAAATTAGGCCACTTTACATAAATATTTACACTGACAGTTTAAAAATAATGGATTGTTTCCTAACTAATAAAACTGATTATACATCACTGTTTCTTGTTTTTCAAAGGCTGCTGCTAAATAATCCGTGTAGCAAGGCCTAATTGAATTGTTAGCTTATAATCAGTTTTTAATTGGAATGGAATAAAAGCATATCAAGTTTAATGAGTGAGTTTTACCTTACTTGAGCCTTGTACTTACATATCATTTCTATAGAGATCTTTATTTTGTCTGTTAGAATATTTCAGGAATCCCACATAGCAAACTTTTCTGTTCATTTGCTGCACCGCATGAGAGAGAAGACTATACTTGGCTGGGAAAGTGAGTGTTCCGTAAAGGCGAGCGTTGGGGAAATCAGTATTGATTCCACAGATAATTGTACTTAACTAAGTTACTCCTGTCAGTAAGAGAAAGGCAGCCTGGGCCGCACGCATTTCATTTATTTATTCAGATCCCGATCCCCACGCTAGTTATTCAGGCATTGTTACCTCACCAGTGAGCGCTCTGTGGGCAGCAAGCTCAGCACTGACTGCGGTGCTGTGCCACGCACCTTCCGGGTCACTGAGGACGGGGTGAGCGCGGTGCTTTCACCACCCCCGGCTCGAGAGCGCTCTCCACTGGTGCTCGCAGCACTCAAGTGTGACTTTGCCTTCCGTTGAGGTCAGCGTTTCTGAGTTTGGGGTACAGGAAGGATGGCTTGATCTCTTCTGAGTAGCCTTCTTGAGTCTACTCCAACTCAGACCCTTTGTTTTCCAGACTATTCTACGTGATCCTTGCAGTTAGCTTATAAAGGACATGTGATGGTCCTCATTTTACCAATGAAGAACAATAGATCTGCACGTGACACAGGATTATTGGGAGAGGCATGATTTGAACCTGTGTCTTCAGGCTTCGGAGTCCACATTATCCTCTGTGCTATATTGTGTCTGCTAAAATCAGAAAAATACCGGAAGTTCTTAGAAATTGTTCTCACAGGTTTAAGTGCATAGTGTTTTCTCAACCCCAAGAGACTGCTCTTTGGCAAAGGACATTATTGGAGAGAATCTCCAGGGCGATAGCTCATCGCGCGCATCTGCATCCGCTAGCTCAAACTGGCATGAAGACGGGTCATCCGAGCATCAGAGGGCAGAGCGCATGTGCCACCACTCGGTGAAATGCTCAACTTGAAAGCAAGTGTTCAGTGACTCCACAGTGTATGAGGCTCTTAGGAAAGGTATTTAGTGTAGTATCTGTAAAACAGAAATGATACTTAGTGTAGAATTGCAAAACATGCCATTGTGTAGCCACAAATAATACTTTAAACTGTTTTGTCAATAAGCTCTTTTTATGGTAGATCAATAAACTATTTGTATAATGATTAAACTATCTTTAACTCTATTTTCCTCTGTAATGATACTAAACTGTTAAGATTAACAATTTCAAGTAGAATTATCAGTTTTAAGAGTAGTTACTAACATTTTTACTCTATTAGTACCTTTTATCATACACTTAACATATATTCACCTATAGACCATATGTTAGTTAACATTTATTTGTAATGTACTGACTTTAGTGTAAATCAATAATCAAAATATTTGCAAGTATGACAAAATTATATGGAAAACTTTCTAAGTGTATAAAAGCAGTCAAACTGTATAGATGTTGTTTTAAAATTGATAAGTGTTTATTGACATTTGGTAAGGGTAAGGTCTAGTAGCTTAATGTTTCTTTTGTAGTCTTCTAGGGTAAATTATGTTGCAGACCATGTGCAGAGACCTGAGAACATTATCCAGGCACAGTTACACATTCTTTCCTTGTTGCAGGGCGATCCGCAAAGGTGTTCACATAGAGTCCCAGGGTCAGTGGGGCCCTGACTAGTTATGACTTTGAACAGTCTCAAGATCTTAATCGTAAAAGATTATTTTCAACTTGATCATTCTTTTCTGGGTCTAATTTTTTATTGTATTAACATACCACAGAACACAAAATGTTGTACTATAAGCGTTTTTAAGAACACAGACCTGTGGCAGTAAATACATTTAAGATGTTCTGTGTCTTTATCATTCTCATCTTAGAAAATTGAAACTGCTCCTGTTACACAATATTTTTCCAGCAAAAAAAATTTCGAGGACTCCCCAGCCCTCCCAGCCCTAGAAAGTGCTCCTCTTCTGTCTCTGAGTTTGGCCCCCTGTGGTGTTCCCATGAGTCCTAAATTACATCATCCTGGGAGCAGAGCTTGTCTCACTCATGTGACGGCTCCTGCTGGAACTGTCTTCCTTTTAAGAAGGGTGGTGATGTCCCGCTGTGTACACTGCACATGTTCCTGGTCTATTCATCTGGCTGGGTCCATGTTCTGACTATTGTGAACATGACCGTAGACTATGTTTTCAGTGTGTAGATTATATGAAAAAACAGAATTGTCAGAGCACAATACAGCTCTATTTTTAATTTTCTGAGCATTGGCTACGCTGGAATTCACTGAATTTCTCAGACATTGTGTTCATGCGTGTGCCAGTTAAATAGAGGTGTCAACTGGCCAAGTGAACTGAACCTTTAGTCACACCAGCGAAGAGTTATTTAGTCAAGTCTAGCCTCTGAGGAAGCCTGTAGGGGATTATCTAATTGAAGTGGGAAGACAGACAAGATGGAGAGAGCGGGTTATCACCCTGGCAGAATTAGAAGCAAGCCTGGCAGCTCTTCCTGAGGAAGTGGTCTGGCCAGTTCTCCGGCTGCTGCAGGTGGTGTGAATTTTGCGATCACAGTGGGCTGGAACTGGATGCTGAGCTGGAGTAAGTCTCCTTGTTACTTGGGTTTTGGCTGTAATTCTTTCACGTGTGTTTATCTGTCTGTATCTCATGAGTGTGTATGTGTGTGTGCAAATAGAGTCAGAGGACAGCTTTCAGGAGTTGGTTCTCTCCTCCTGCCTTTATGTGGGTTCCAGGGATCAAACATCAGGTTTGGTGGCAAGTCCTGTCCCCACTGAGTCATTTGTTGGCCCTGGGCTGTATTATTTTAGGTGCCCACTGCTCTATGGCGCTTACTGGTTCCCTTGCTGCTGGTATCTTATGTGGGTACTTTAGGCTCTGTTTGCTTTGTATCTCTTTTTTTTTTGAGATTCGTCATTAACCTTTCAAGAGGGATCTTGTTCTCAAGACCTGACCAGCACTTGAAACTTACCACATCCAGTATTGAAGGAGATCCATCACATGTAACCACAGAGACCTCCGCTGTGGAAGCCTTGGGGGGGTATTTTTACACGCACAATCCTCTCAAGACATGTTAAGAGACGCAAGCCTGGCGAGATCTCGGGCTGTCCCTTTTGCCCATGTACCATTTGAGAATATAACATTCAAGCCTTTCAGAGTGGTCAGGCCTGAAAGTAGAGCGGCTGTGAGCAAGGGCTGGGGCACAGAGAGAACGGTGAGCGTTGGTATCGTGGGCATGAAGGTTCAGTGTCACAGAAGGAAAGCGCTGGAGCTCCTGCCAAGTGTCTTGCAGCTCACACACCTGCTGGACAATTAAGGTTTATCAAGGCAAAAAATTAATTGCAAAAATTAATTTTCCATTCATATTTGCTATGAATGATACCTAATTTTTAAATAATCTATCCATGTATCAAAGATTAAGGATACAAGATAAATATTTCCTAATTGGGAAATATTCAGTGTCCAACAATGTAAAATCATTAGCTTTCTACATCCAATAAAAATTAGCCAGACTCAGTGAAAAAAAAGCAGGAGATTATGATCCCCAGCCACAATAAAAAGTCAGCCAGTGAGAGTATGTGACACATGTGACAGGATCAGCCATCAAGGACATTAAAGCAGCCGGTGTCAGTATCTCCACACGTCAATAAGTGTAGAGGAGAAAGGGCGTGCCAAGGAGAAAGCGGAAGTTTTATGCAAAGAACCCAAGTAGAGCTTTATATATGAAAAAGGTAATATCTGAATGAAAATGCAATGTATGAAATGGAGTTAACAGCACATTGCAGGAGAAACGAGATTAGCTAAACGCTAAGGCTGTAGCCATAGCACGTATCTTGGAAATACTGAGAAAAAGTGGAAACTTGCAAGGAAGAAAAGAACGCAGCATCACCGAACTGTTGGACATCACCCAGCAGCTCAACACATCTGACAAGAGTTAGAAGGAGTGCGGAGGCGGAGGAAATGGCTCAGAAATGACAAGCAGAGGTTTACCAAGTGGGGACCATTGAGCACGATCAACAGGCAACGTAAGCCTTAGTTCAGATCTTTGATCCCTGTAAAAACCAGGTGTTGTAATGCTGGAACTCTCTGGGAGATGGGAGATGGAGGCCGGAGAACCCGCAGGAGCATGGGGGTGTACAGCACACCACACCTGCAAGCCCTGCCTCAAGCAAGGTGGAAGGCGGGGCCAGCCACTCAGATTATCCTTTCACCTTTCCGTGTACGTGTGGCACATGTGCACCCGCAGCCCAACACATGCATACCACACATCACATACACACACGTGTGCACACACACTACATATAGCACACACATTGGCATATTCACACACCACATATACACATGTACGCTACAAACACATTTTAAAAATTAAAAAACATATCAATTTTGATGAAAACTCCAACTAGAGGAAGCGGGAGACAGTGGAGGTGGTGGAGAAAACAGCAGCAAGCGTCAGACAACAGACTGCAGAGCAGATGAGCAAATACATGAAGTTACTGTCTTCTTGCCAAGCAAGGCGGTGAGCTCCTTCAGCCCAGAGCTCTGTTCCCGCCCTTCTCCATTGTTTTCTCTAGAATGCAACGAAGAGAATTTGCCATCAACACACCTATGCTGCACAGAGCATTAAAAACAGCTGAGGCTGGGTGAGATGTCACCAGCTAGAAAGTCAGTCACGAAGCAGAAAGAAGCACTGGGGATACTAGATACAGGGATACCTTCAGAGGCCCTTCCCAGCCCCGACTCCTAGAATGGTGTTGAACTTGCACTTGTAAATGTCAGCAAGCCGGGCTCGTGACAATCATGTGTATGAAGCTTCTGACTTTTAAGTGTGGGTTGGGCCCTGTTGCTATTGTAACCTTTGGGCTTAAAACACCAGAGGTGTTCTGCGCACCGCGCAGCCTCCAGAGGCCGTCTTCCCCTGCTTGTGACACCCTTCTCAGGAAGCGACTAGGGCTGCATGGCTGATGGCGTACAGAGTAAGAAGAAGGGGCGGGGGACCAAGTTTTCAAGTGCATAAGAACCACTCTTTGGGTTGTGCAAATTTTTGAAGAGAAAGGAAGAAATCTCCAGCAGCAGCAGAGACCCAGCTGCCCGAGGACCTCAAGACACCTCACCCTCAGCATCTTGGAGAAACCTGTGTCAATATACAAAGTAACGGCGTGGGCGCCCCGTTTCTGCAGTCTCTCTCACTGGCCTGGAACTTGCCATGAAGGCTGACAGCCCAGTGAGCCCCAGGGATTACACACCATGTGCCTCCCTTAAAGATAATAAATATGCCTTTACATGTGCGCACATGTGTGTGCATGCGTGTATGTGTATGTGTAGCACATGTATGTGCACGTGCATATACACCAACGAGTTGTACTTTTATTCTGCCTATCGTTGCCCTTTACGGGGAAGAAAAATAACCATAGTTAGAAGAACAAAGTAGAATTTGAAGGAAATTAATCTTGGTAGGCTTCATTGAAGTGTTTGCCTGGAATACTCACACCGTTAACATCTAAGGCACTTGGGAGGGGGAGAAGCCATTCTCTGTGACTCCCCCAGGCATGGAGGTTCCAATCTGCCAAGCAGAGTCCTGAGAATCCACCAGGAGTGACCAGTCTTGCATTAGTTAAGCCTTGTGAGTGTTTCTGCAGCTCCAAGGAGGAGCTGTGCAAGTAACAGGAAAAATTTCTTACCCAACCATGATTGTCAAACATAGAGCATTCTGGCTTGGGAATTTTGGGCCAGTTCCTATTTTCCTGGAAAGGCTAGAAAACAAGGCTTGGGGTTCCATGAGTCACTCAAGTTTTTCAGAGAAAGCCGGCCAGGGGCCTGTTGCCAGGCAGGTGGTGGAGGTCTCCAGGCCGTGGGCACAGGTAGAGGAGCCCACCAATCCTGGAGGTCCAGAAGCTGGCCTGCGATTCAGCAGTAGAAATCTGAGGTCCAAGCTTCCCTTGTCTCACAGCTTCGTGTCTGCATCCAGGCGTTCCTTAGAGGATTAAATTCACAGTTATCAGACTGCATACTCACACCCCTTCTTTCTCCTTCCCAGGGCCCCATGTGCAACATATACTGTCAAAGGTGCACTCACCCTGTTAGAGTTTGGTCCCAAGAAAAGAGAGCCAGCTTTCTTTTCTCGCAAGCGTTTACCACTGGGCAGAGTAAGCAGCTTGGCTTATAGGCCCTGTTTCGCTGCGCTTGTTGGGGCTGTAACTGCTTTGTAATTGGCAGAAGAGAGAAGGGAAGATGTGCTGCCTCTTGCCTTCGTATTTCTTACTCAGCATTTGCCAGCTTTGGAAACGTAAGGGTACCAGGTGTGAGTAGTGCTCACTCCAGTGTGGGCGCTGGGAAGGGAGGGTAGGGAGGCTGCCAGGCAAGTCTCTGCCCCCAAGAGTAATGCCAGACAGAGTGCAAAGGAACCTACGTGAGAGGTTCGTGATGCCCGCACGATACATGTGAAGAGCGCGGATACAGTTTTCATTTGCCAAATAGTCGTAACTTGGGTTTCACCTTTGTAAATGGCCCTGTTATTGAGGCCTAAACCTGCTTGTGTGAGTAGGCAGAGCGCTCTCACGTTCGGGTGCTAGGTAGTTGCCTTCCGGGGCTGTGTTTCTGCTCATTGAGAAAGAACATCTGCTCTAGCTGCGCAGGCGAACGGTTTCTGTTGAAGTTTGCACCCCCCAGATTATACCAGCCCAGGGCCTTGTGGTAAGGTCTTGGGGAGCTAAGGAATTGCAGCACCGCGCTGATTCAATTGAGCGGCCTTCCTGCGTGGGTGGAGAAGTACATCCGGGGACTTAGCTTAGATCTCACTTAATTCACAGTAGCCGATAGGATTTATGTTCCTGACCGATACATCTTTCTATGGGAAGCAAAGCGTGTTTTTTTCTTTCAGTTGTTGTTTTCTTCGACTTCTATGAGATAATAAAACTAAAAGCTGCAGAAGCTTAAAAGCCTTTCCAGGGGAGTGCGCACTGTTTTTGCAGATCGCTTCTTCGGGCACGCGGGGCACGCGGGGCACGCCGGAGGGGCTCAGCACACGTCTGTTGTTGGATGAGCTGAGTTGAGAGACGACCTCACGGCTTGCTCGCCATGCTTGTGTGCCTACTGTGTGACGGGCCTGCGCTCTTCATTTATCCTACAGCTATTCTATAAAGTAGAAAGATATAAAAATAGGATTTTTTAAAGGTCATTTAATATGTGAGATTGTCTAGCTGGGCAAGCTTCAGAGATGGCCTTTCGGACTTGAAAGCCCAGAACCTACCTGCTTGTACTCGTTGAACCAACACAGCCCATGAGTCTTAACAGACAGGCAGATTTCCTAAAGCCCCTTGCGTTTTGTTTGGTTTTAATCTTCGCTGCTGTCATTGTTCTTCTTATGGACCCAAACAACTCAGATGAACAGGGGTGGCAGGAGAGCTCATACCGAAATCTGGAGCTGAGGGAACTCTGAGAGGGGACATACTCTATTAATACTTACCAATGGGCCAAAACACTTCTCCATCTTACCGACCTGTCCAGGGAGAAGTCCCCCCATGGTCTAAGTGATCCTGTATCAATTAGATAAACTCCTGTAGGCTTGAGCTTTGGGCTTACCTACATTAAATGATACTTCAGAGGTGTGCCTAAAGGTTCAGCCCTTGGTATTGACATTTGTATCTAGCTGACACATCTGCTTAATATGTATGTGTGGGGGTGGGGTGCATATGTGTTTGCACAGATATGGGAAGGTCGTGTGTATGGGTATATGTAGGCACCTAAGATTGATATCATCCTCAATCGTTCTTCTACCTTAGTTTTCTTTCTTTTCTTTTCATTTTATTTTATTCACTATTTTTTTCTTGAGACAAAGTGTCTGATTAAACTCAGAGCTTGTTGATGGGATTAGTTTGGCCAGCCAGCTTCCCTTTGGGGTTCCCAGTCTCCGCCTTCTGGGCTGGCATTACATGCAGGCTCACATGCACCCAACATTTTGTGTGAGTTACGGGGATTCAAGCAGGATCTCTCTGAGGAGCCAGGCTGGTGGCCTGTGAACTGCCTGCAGGTTCTCCTGCCTCTGCCTCACATCTCCTGCAGGCACTGCGTCGCGGCTGCTTCCACGCGGATTCTGAGGGCCTCGCACTTGCTTGGTGGTCACTTTTACCCCACTGAGCCACCGCCCAGCCCAGCTTCAGAATTCCTAATAACTAATGACACTCTTGTGGGACTTGCTCACAGATTCCTTTAACTTACAAAACTTAAAATATTAGATATTTCATTGAATGGTCATCCTTCTGTTAAGAATTCAGGGTAGAGCTGTGACTTGTTTTCAGACTTTGTAGGGTAATCTTTGGGTTTTGTTGTTGTTTGTTTGTTTGTTTGTTTGCAACACTGTTTCAAATCTAGCTGCTGTGTTAGGAAGTGGAGCCTTGTGGAAATGGAGTTGAATCGCAGATACTGGCGCAGTGTAAAGCTGCCTTCCCTTCCCACCATGTTGCTCTTTAGACATCAGACCAAATGGCAGCCTGTCTGAAAGAAACAAAGCTCATCTCACGCGCTTTAAGTGTCCACGGGGCCTCACGTGGCCTCAAGATACTTCTGAGGTACCCGAGGAAGTGGGGCCGCACAGCCTTCAGAACAGTGCAGGCAGAGCTGAGGAGCAGTACCCGATGGGGGCAGAGTCGGGGTGAGGGCAGAGCCAGGTGAGTCAGGATTAACCTCAGCTTTGAAGTTAGTAGTAAAGGGGGGACCTTCTTTTCTTCCCTTCTGGTGAAAGTCTCCATTCTCTGTCGCTTGCCTGCTGTGTGTTGAATATTCATTGACTGTTAAGAGAAGTTCGTAATGTGATAGTTAAGATACGTTTAAGCCACGGGTCACACATGGTCAGAAGCCAGTGCTGTCTCTGTAAAGTCTTGATTCCCATGGTCACACCACTGGGAAGGCGGGAGAGCCAGTGGAAGATGAGGGGCTCTCGGGGAGGTGCTTAAGCCACTGGGGTCGTGCCCACCAGAGGGCCTATGGGACCTCAGTCTCTTCCTCTCTCCACTTCCTGAACTGTCATGTGATCCCCTCATACACAGTCCTGCCCCAAAGCCCCACTCACCCAAGGCCCACACCAAAGTTCCTTATCTTGAGCCAGAATCTCGAAGACAAAATGCTGAGTGACCCTTTACTAACTAGCTTGGCCCAGGAATTATTTATAGTAATCCAAAACTGACCAATATAGCCAGTGTGTTAAATGTCTTAATCATAAGCATTAGGAAAACGCTCAGCAGAAGCAGCTAGAATTCACCAATCTGACAGCTTAGCAGACTGTTCCCGAGATTTCCTGATCATAGCCCAGCCATGTCCCAGCACTCGGTGCTTTCTGAAGCACCTCACTCTGCACCCCATTGTGTCTGTGTCAGAGTGCCACACTAATTACATTGAACATCGGCTGGGCACAAATTTCCACTTGCAGATGCTTCTGCCACTCTGGAACTGCTCTAAGCAAGCTTCTTGGCGAACTTCCCTATGGTCCCTTGTGGTGGCATCGCAACCCTGAGAGAGCTGATTGCAGCCAGCCTTGCACAGAGCTTCTCAGGAGAGCTCTTCGGGGTGCACCATGAAGCCCCCGTGCAGGCAACGCACAACACGAGCCTGCTGTTGGGCTCTTGTGCAGAGAAAGCCGCCGGGCATTTGAGCTGGTCACATGGGGCTGCTTTGCCATGTGGCTCTGAAGCCGCGCCGTGACCACCAGGCTTTCTGGCCAGAACAGCCCTTTTTGAGACATCTCCGTCCCAGTTCTGCGTGTTGCGGCTGTTGGGTGTGTTGATGAGCACGTCTCACAAGCAGAGCTGCGACACATAAACCACTGTGTGACCGCTTGTCTCCCTCCACACAAACCCTGGACACGTCGTTCTGCTCCTCCGAGGAAGGGCTGGGAACCAGATGACACGCAGGATAGTGCAGCCTGAAAGAGCTTCAAAGTCAGAAAGTGGAAGTGTGGCTCCACTGTGGCTTCTCTCCGTGTCCCTTTGGGAGTCTAAAAGGCTGTGGTTCCTCCACTGTGCTGATAGGATGTAAGTCTTTAGGACTGGACTCAGTAGCCGGAGCACAGCTGGCTCTGACAGACTACTGCTCACTAAATGCACGTTTGTTTCTGTAAGGCTCCCTCCCCTTCCAAAAAAAAAGAACAAAATAACTTGCTTTTTCATTCATTGAGTTTTTAGACTCGCAAGCAGACTCGTCTTGTGGAACACCTGGGGAAATCTGTGGGAACTCTAAGTGACTTTAAGTAATGACCCAATTATCGAGACTACTCCACACATGGTGCCACATGCAGGCCTTCTGTGTCTCTGAATGAGACTACTGCACTTAACTACTCCTGGGGTCCCCCAGTGGAGAGCGGAGTGGGCATCCATAGCAGGAAATGATATAAATAAAGCACGCCCTGCACCATCCAGCTAGAGAAACCAGCGGGTGCACAGGTGTTAGGAAAGCTGAGCGATTGCAGAATGGCCTGTTGCTGGCCTGTAGTGTTGTACTTAGGGAAGCTCTCTGCTTGCTTCTAACCCATGTGTCAAACCAAACATACACGTGTAAAGTGAAGATGAGGCAGAAACCGTACCTGTCTCTGTCCTACCTACACACAACACACACACACACACACACACACACACACACACATACTGCATGTGCACTGTGGCAGTGCACACCTGCTTTCATGAATGAACACACATACACACCCACTATACATCTTTATCAAACCCAGATTTAGCCACTGATTTACAGGAAGTTCTGGAGAGATGAAATCTCAGTAAGATTCTTGACTCATAAAAAGAAGGGATCTAGCTCTCAGTATAAGGCAAAAATCATGTATTCTTGAGGCTGAGTATTTTAATGTTTGCACATTTGACAAATTATGGAGTCCATGGGTGTGGAAAGTGATGTGCAGGCAGTAGGCTGTGACAAAAGGAAGAAGGCTGGTCAAGAGAAAGACACAAGTTGAACGGGATAAAACAAGGGATTGGGATGGAAACTAAAAATGTGGTGTTCAGATAAGTTATAGAGGAGAAATGAAGCTATGCAGTATCTGAATAAATTGTGCCAGAAGCAACTAAGAACTGAGAACTGGAAATTGAATTAGTGAGTGATAGAGAGTACAAATTGAGAAGCTTTCCCAAAATGCAGAGAAAGGGAGAAGAGATGAAAGGAAAAAATTGAAGAAAATGAAGCATAAAGACATCTGATATAGACTGGAGAGATAGCTCAGAGGTTTAAGTCTCTGCCTTGCAAGCAAAAGGTACTGAGTTTGGATCCCATGGTCCCACATTAAAAACATGGTGGCAACTTGTACTTCCAGCCTGGAAGGTGGAGCCTGGGAAAATCCAGAGCAAAAGTCCTCCACATGCACACACAGTGCCCTCTGATTCACACACACACACACACACACACACACACACACACACACACACACACAGGGAGAGAGAAAGAGATCTGGTATATAGAATTGTTATTCTAGAAGAGGCCAGACAAGTTGAACAGAAATAATTGGCAAACATCATAAGGAACAAGACATAAGAACATAAGACAAAGCGGCAGAGAGCTAAGCCTGTGCTGGTGAAACCATGTGCTTGTCCTCATCCTCCACTCAGAGAGAAAGGCAAGCAAACACACAGGTTAGTCATGGGGATTAAAAAGTCACGCTAGCCTTAGATTGTTCTTAAAATTAAGCTTTATTTACACCTGTGTGAACAGTTGTTTCAAGGTCAAAATTCATCTTTGTCTGAAGCAAGACTTGTTAGATTTAACTACCTGACTACCTGGCAGCTGTGATAACTTCCTCAAGGAAAGGAACATTCGGTTTCTGAACTGATGTGAAGACCAGCACGCGGGAGCACAGGCTGTGGGGCCACTAGCAAGCCAGAGTTCAGGTCTCTTTCTTGATGCTAGTTATGCGAACCATAAATAATCGCGTGTCCCTATAAATTACTTCATTCCACAAAACTTCAGGCTCATGAAAGATGGAGCGCGCGCGCGCACAAACACACACACACACACACACACACACACACACACACAATTTTTCAGCACCTGTGCATGTGTTTGAGACAGAATGTCACTGTGTAGCCCAAACTGGCCTGGAACTCCTAATTCTCCATTAGCCTTCCAAGTGCAGGAATTACAGGACCGCACCACTGCTCTGCATTCGAAGTGTCATCTTATTTGAAGCTACTTTGTTTTAGAGGGGTGTGTCATTCGTATCAGAGATCAGTTTAATTTTGTTATTAAAAAAGGAAGGAAGCCTGCCCCTAGAGGCACTGCACATATGGCTGCTGTGTCCCATGTGCGTCAGATGGTGGCAGAGAGGAGATGAGACTATTTCTACATTCAGTGTTCTGACCTGTAGGCAGCTGAATGACTAATAGCCTGTCATACCACACTGCCTGCCAAAATCTGTGTGCTTACAGCATGAAGGCCTCTCATGCGTAGGATCGTGTGCACAAAATGCAGATAGGCCTTCCTGGGTTGGGGTTCCTTATGTTCACAAATAGGATGATCTCTTGTGGGCCAGGTCCTTGTGTGCCCACAATGAGGACAGCCTCCCGTGGGCTGGGGCTCTGTGTGCTCACAGCGGGGAGTCTCCCATGGGCCGGGGCTCCATGTGCTTACTCCATGAACTTAGTCTCATAGAAGATGGACAGAACTGCTCTTCTTCAGCTTTATCATGTGTTCTTAACCATGTAGAACTGGGAGCTCACGTATAACCATCTACATCCTTAATGTATTTTCTTTTATTGCTTAAATATTATTTTGTATTATCCAATTTGAAGAAAATAGGACATAAAGGCAGGAGGTGGACATGCTGGGAAAATGTCCAGGGGAAGCAGGAGAGGGAAAGGGGTAGCTATGATCAAAAGCATTGTACTACATGTATGAGATTGTAAAAGAGTAAAAATAAAGACAAAATTATTTTTCAAAAAAAGGAAGAAATTGACTTAAAATTCCTTTCCCATTTTCTCCTATTGTGAGTAATAG
This sequence comes from Typhlomys cinereus, assembly GCA_023101885.1. NCBI lineage: Eukaryota > Metazoa > Chordata > Mammalia > Rodentia > Platacanthomyidae > Typhlomys > Typhlomys cinereus. The sequence goes on from JALPQD010000163.1 coordinate 128,221, forward strand.
CCAGAAAATTCTACCTGTTTATCTTTCTAGAAGGGTTTTAAGCACTCAAAATATTGATTCTTTTTAAAATTCAACCTGCTGCTGGATATTTAACCAACCGTGTACTTGTTTTAGCTTATGGAGCAGAGAGTTGCCCCAGGCACACCATCTCGTATAGTCTGTTGTGTCCGTTACCTTCATTTTTACTTGGATTATGACGTCCAGATATACAAATAAGGGAAAGAAAACAAAATTGCCTAGCTCAAATGCCTTCTTTTAAATTTGCATTGCTCCATCCCTGGCTGGACAGCGTTAGGTTCTGAACCTAAGACCTCCTGCATGCTGAGCGAGTGCTCAGCCATTGGGCTGTAACCCCAACCTCAATTTAAATTCTTAGCAATGTTCACTCATCTAGCAAAGCTTAATGAACTCCTCCTTTGGACCAGACACATTTCTAGATGCTGGGAATGCAACAGTGAATGACCAGGAAAAGCAAAATTCCACCTCTTGTGGAATTTTCATTCTAGTGGTCTGTCAAACTGAATGCGGGCTCTCGTCCAGTATCCTCTGCTTTGGGTGCTCTGTCCGGTACCCTCTGCTTTGGGTGCTCTCTCGGTACCCGCCTGTGTTAGTGCTCTCTCCGTAACCTCTGCTTTGGGGTGCTGTCTCGGGACCCTCTGCGTTGGGTGCTCCTCTCCAGGACCCGCTGCTTTGGGCTCTGTCCGGTACCCGCTGCGTTGGGTGCCCTCTCCGGTACCCGCTGCTTTGGGTGCGCTCTCCGGTAACCCAACTCTGCTTTGGGTCTCTCTCGGTACCCTCTGCTGTGGGGGGAGCTTCTTCCTGTACCCCTCTGCGTGGGTCGCTCTCGTACCCTCTGGAGTTGGCTGCTCTGTCCTGTACCCCTCTGCTTTGGGTGCTCTGTCCGGTACCCTCTGCTTTGGGTGCTCTCTCGGTACCCTCTGCTTTGGGTGCTCTCTCCGGTACCCTCTGCTTTGGGTGCTCTCTCGGACCCTCTGCTTTGGGTGCTCTCTCGGTACCCTCTGCTTTGGGTGCTCTCTCCGGTACCCTCTGCTTTGGGTGCTCTCTCGGTACCCTCTGCTTTGGGTGCTCTGTCCGGTACCCTCTGCTTTGGGTGCCCTCTCCGTTACCCTCTGCTTTGGGTGGCTCAGTTGTGTCCCGTTGCCCATGTATGTAGAAATGAGAAATGAAGGAACTTAGCAATCAGGACCACCCAAGCATGCCAGGCCTCTGTTTGGTCTGCTTTAATCCCCTGGCTTTCATGCCGTCAGGTAGTGGCATGAAAGCCAGGTGCAACACCAGATTCTGTTTTGAGAAACACGAGAAGGATCAGCTACTGAAGTTTCTGTTCTTCCCTCAGAACCAAAAACAACCCTATCTTCCTACTGGTATTTAGAGGTGTGCGCTCCCCACCCTCTCCCCTGCAGAGTGCGCTGTAGGCACTTGTTCCTCCCACACAGCCGCTTTCCTTTGCTCCCTCAAGAGTACAATCTGCCAAAAACCAGACCGATCAAGCCATGCTGACAGCGAGAGTCACTGTCTGCGGTGGCAATGAGAGGTCCCCAGGCGCAGGGGAAGCAAACAGCACGAAGAAGAGACAGAGACAGCCAGAAGTGATCCCAGAAGTTTGTTTCGAAGAAAGATGGCTCAGGTACGAAGGCACTGGGCTCTGGCTGCAGTCTGAGTTCAGCCCCTGGAACCCACGTGGCGGAAGGAAGCACACACAAAATGAATGCCTCACATACATAGATCAAAGACATCGCGCTTCTGTTAAATAACAGCAGACACGTCATCACATTGAAAGGGCGCGCCCAGGGCAGACAGAATCAGCAGCGCCCATGAGATGAGCAGATTCACAGTGAAGCCTCATGGGTGACCCCGGATGCCCCTTGTCCTTGAGAGCCATGTGCCACACAGGCGCCTGTCCTGCCAACTTAAGAGTAGACATCTGAGGTCTTCAGACATGCCTTCTCCTGAGTTCAAAGAAATGAGTAGATTCTGTTTATTGACTCTCTTAAATGGAAATTCATCGTTTAACTTTTTGTTAAACGTTTTCCTTTGTGAATTTGCTCTTTTTTTTTTAATCTCATTCCTGACAGAAAAGTTTGCTGTGGAAAGAGAAGGGGTTACAGATATAAGCAATTATGGATTGGCAATAGGGGCGTCCTGCAGTGTTCCAGGTGAAAGGTAGTGGTAGTTGTGAAGTGGTGGGAAGAGGGTCTGCAGATTGGATTGATATGAGTCGAGTCAGATAAAGACTGAGCCGCCGAGGGGGAAACAAACAGGCTGGGGGAAAAATTAGGAGTTAAGTCTCAGATGTATTTGACCTTCAAGGTAAGATACCAATTATTACGTGGATTGGCACTGGGATATATGCATGTGTACCTGTATGTACACACTCAGTATATATTCCAAAGAAAATCTGGCCTGGGGATAAAATTTGGGGATAGTCATTATGTAACTTGTATTTAAAGGCACAGGGCCCAGTGAGACACTTAAGAACGAAGACAGAGAAGTCTGAGGACTGGGACCAGAAAGCCCATCAGCAGCTGGGGGTCAGAGCTGAGGATCAGAGCGGAGGAGGGCTGGGAGAGGACGGAGGAAGACCACCAACAGTGCACCTTAAGGAAGAGGTTTGACGAGCATGTATGAGGCCCCAGCTTCAGCTCCCGGTTCCAGCCGGAAGGAAAGGACCGAGGAAGAGCAGCCATGTGGGGTGTGAGGAGGATGGAGAGGAGGGGGTGCCTTCTCCAGAGGAGGAGGAAAGGCCACTGCGGTGCGCTACAAGTCCATAGAATGAGCAGTAAAATTCACAGTTGAGTTGTGCATAACAGCTAGCAATACACTAGACATAGATACTTAAGTTATTGGGGTGGCGTGAAAAGCTACTGAGGTACCAAAGGAGCTCGAATTGAAGATCATGTCTGTCACAGTTAGGCAGGTGTCAGCTTGATGGTTGAGGGTTTGAGCTCTGGGCACATTTGTGGAGAATTGATGGTTGAGTTAAGCCCAGAGCAAACCTGCAAGAGATTGTCTAGCGGATGGGGAAGACCCAGTCCATGGTGGGTGGGATTAGGCCCTGAACAGGTGAATAAAAAACTGAGAGCTGGTTGAGGAAGGCGGCATCCTTCTGTACACTTGGGCAGACATGCTGGTCTGACAAGTAAGGATCGTCCCTCTCTCAGCCGTTATGTGGCCCTGGGGTTGGTGCGTGCTCTCCCATCAAGCTGGACTATGAACTGTAACCAGGAATCGTAAGAGAGACTAAACCCTTGTTCCCTTAAGCCGTTTGATGTCATTTATCAGCAACTGCAACAATGTCCCCTTCAAAGGTTTGTGACAACGGAGCGGTTTTCTTTGCTCGTGCCGGAAGTTTGAATGAGTTTGAGAGATTGTCCTCATGTCACTGCAGAGTGTCTGATGCAGGAAGCTCCTCCCTCCTGCGGGGTCAGTAATGCCTGTCTCCTGCCCGCAGGTATGGTCTGAATATGCGCTGCTTGGCAGCTCGGGTCAACTACAAGACTCTGATCGTCATCTGCGCGCTGTTCACCGTGATCACGGTGCTGCTGTGGAACAGGTGCTCCAGCGACAAAGCCATCCAGTTTCCGCGGCACCTGAACGGTGGCTTCAGAGTGGATGGAGCGGAGAAGAGAGCCGCGGTGTCCGAGAGCAGTCGCTATGTGAAGCACGTAGTCAGGCCGCAGGCGGAGGAGGCACTCCCACAGGAGCAGCAGAAGGCACCCCCTGTGGTCGGAGGCTTCAGCAGCAATGGGGGCGGCAAGGCTCTGGGGCTCAAGTACGAAGAGATCGACTGCCTCATCAACGACGAGCACACGATCAAAGGCCGGCGGGAGGGGAGTGAGGTCTTTCTCCCCTTCTCCTGGGTGGAGAAGTACTTCGATGTGTATGGGAAGGTGGTCCAGTACGACGGCTACGATCGGTTTGAATTCTCTCACAGCTATTCCAAAGTCTACGCTCAGCGAGCCCCCTACCACCCCGACGGCGTGTTCATGTCCTTTGAAGGCTACAACGTGGAAGTCCGGGACAGAGTCAAGTGTATCAGCGGCGTTGAAGGTTGGTATCCGATTGCTCCGCTTCCTTTTTTTAGCCTGATTGTGCCGGGGACTGAGAAACTGCACGCTAGATGTTAATTATACAACCAGCGCGCAGCTCAACTCAAAGAGATCTTCCGTGTGTCGCCTTGGCTTGGAGAACCGTCCCCTGGGAAGCTTTCCAGGTGGTGGATTGAAGGGCACCTGGAGACCAGATTGAGCAGCAGGCTGTCAGGTCTCGTCAGCAAGTTCAGGCTCAGTAGCTCTAAAGAAAAATTGCTTTAAAATATGTAGTTGCTGATAGGGATGGGCTCAACCTGTGCAAGACCCTGAGGCTCATCCCCATATAAAGCATGCATGCTTGCGCACATTCTCTCTCTCTCTCTTTCTCTCTCTCTCTCTCTCTCTCTCTCACACACACACACACACCCCACACACACGGTTGTTATCCAATGACAGACAAGAGGGGGCCACACCATCTACTGGGCCTCTCACTGTCACCTCTGGCCCGTTACTTGATTAGACGCTGCCACTTCTGAAGGAGGCGTCGGGGCCAGGATGGGCAGCATGTACGCACCGTTGCTCTTAGCTTACGTTGATTGCCTGTAGTCTGCATGGACTGTCTCGATTGCCTTGAAAGCCTGAGCAGTTGGACTTCCCGGTTAATGTATCTAATCCATTTTAGACTCTGCTTTTCACAGATAAGATGGAGCAGAAGGACATCCTTTAACCAGCCAAGTCCATGTGTTTCGATATTGTCTAGTTTGAGTTTTACTTCACTTTCCTCTTTTGTTACTTAATGCTAATTTTAATATTAATTTAAATTTATTATTAATTTAAATTTAAAAATCTGTGTCCAAGTAAGTTTTTAACTGAGTGCATGTCTTGGCTTTGGGAGGGAAGCTTGTGGTCATCTGGTGACTTTGGTTTTCAGTCACTCAAGTCAAAGCCCTGAAGCGTGTCTGTGAGTTAGTGATGTTCATGCAGCAAATAAGCTTTTGATGATATTTTACCAAATGTCTAGACGGAAGAAAGGGACGAGTCCACTTCCATCATGTCCTCCCTTCCTAAGGGCATTTCCATAGTTATGTATGTCCTGGAGGTCTTTGTCCTTAGACACATACTTACCATTAACTGGAAAAAAGAAGTGTGCAGAAATTTCAAAGTTATCCATGACCAACTTAACAAAACATGGCAAGTACCACAGCCACTATTAACGTTTTGAGGTGTTTTCTGACCTGTTCGTTGTTACAGGCATGTGGTTTTTAATATTCACTGTGTCCTGTGTGTTCGTGTGAGTGGGTGTAGGTGTGTCGGGGTAGTGGCCGTCATTCCTCCTGTGCTGTCCATCACCAAGCCTGCAGCTCACCATGGCGGCAGGGCTGGCCGGCCAGCAAACCCGGGATCCTCCTGTCTCTGCCCACCCCACACTGGCATTACAGATGTGTGCCACCATGCCTGTTTTTTACATGGGTGTGGGATCGAACTCCTCACGCTTGCATGACCAGCACTGAGCCCGCTCCCCAGTCCTCACGTAGGCAAACTGGGGTCACACTGTACAGTCAGCTTTGTGTTCTGCTTTTTTCATTTCGTGTGTTACGATCATGCTATTTCCTCCTGTTACTGAAGACCTACTGGACAGTTCAGTGAGTGATGTTCCCTAGTTTTAGGACATAATGTGACATATGTATTGTTGACATCCTTCTTTTGAGTTGAATAATTTGTGCATGTACAGGCAGCATTCCCTTTTTTTTTTTCTATTATAAGAAGCATTTCAGAGATTCACTATTAATTTTCTTCATCATTTGAATTGAATAGTAGATTCCCTCTTTGAGAATAGTTCATTACACAGCAAATAAATTTCTATGTCAAATCACTTGAACTCTTGATCTGTGACTATCAGACTGCTTTCTAAAAAGACAGGATTTCCTCAAGTTCCAATAATATAGTTGTTGGGTTTTTTCTGGAGAGCAACCCTAGAGTTTCAGTCTTATACTTTCATCTAGCATTTCTCATCCAGTTAATAAATTGATTCATATTTTAACAAATGGAATGGAATCAGTTCTAATATGAGACCTCCTTCATGTATTGAATGATCTCTTTTTCTTGGAGTTATGAATACAATCTTTGTCATTGCACTAAATTTTTAAAATATTGTCTTCAATTATTTATTTATTTGAGAGAGAGAGAAAAATACATAAGGTACATGTGTAGCGATCAGAGGACAACGTTCAACGTCATTTTTCTCCTCCTACCATGTGGGCTTCAGAAATCAAACTTGGGTCTCCAGGTTTGTGAGGAGACTCCTGACCCCCGCTGAGTTGCCCCACTGGTCCCACTGCACGAAATTCTTAGAGTTGCTAGCCGGGTGAAGAGATGGCTCAGCGGTTAAGACTTCCCTCCAAAACAAAAGATCCTGAGTTCAGATCCCAGATCCCACATAAAAACACCAGGCAGAAATAGCAAAGGCCTGCATTTCCAGTCTTGCATTCCAGCCCTGCATTCCAGCCCTGGTCGGCAGAGCTGAGATATCCCAGATGAAGCAAGGAGGTAGAAGCAATCCAGGATGACTCCCACAGTCACCCTTGATCCTCCATGGGGACACACACTCTCTCTCTCTCTCACACACACACACACACACACACACACACACACACACACACGTTGCTTGTCTACTGTTCTATGGATCAATCTTAGGCTTATGCCAGTTGCACATACTGTAACATCAGCCATCTTTGTAAGACTGTATGAACTGATGAGCTGGTGATTTTTACTGTTGCAGGGTTACCCCTTGGAGAAAGAGCACAGAGACAGCTGTTAGAAGCTTATCGAAGTCTGGGCCCCTTAGCTGGATGGTCCCTATATTATTCCAGTGTTCTTGCTATGACGGAAGTGCTAGAGGCCAGGCACCTAATAAGGCAGAAGTTCAGCTTACATTTGGGATGGCAATGAAAAGTCCAAGCAGTGTGGTCTGCTCTGGGTGGGGGTCCCATGGACTGTCCTGTCACGGATGGCATAGTGGAGGTGACGCTTGTGAATCCAGAGCTCACGTGAGTCAGGTAGCAAGAGTGTGGGGAGGGGCCGTGTCCCTCCTTCACAGCGCCACTCAGAAGCGAGTGGTCCCTCCACGCCTCATTGCATCCCATTGCTTGCACCCAGTCTCGTCTCCACAGCACTGTGATCTGAGCTTGCACACTTGACCCTGCAGTCCCTAACCCTGACGTCATTCTGGAAACTGCATTTAAAAATACAGTTCTGTAGCTTGCGTGACTATGTCCATCCCAGGCTTGTTCGCTGGTTTTAGAACTCAAGTAAGTGTTGGTATCTCAACAGGGACCATGCGATGCACAGCCCAGCATCTGAGCAGAGAAGCATCGTATGTAGTTTCCGTGGGGAAATTAAAGGAACAAACACGAGTTCTAACATTTGAAAGTTTTACCCAGGACTGGAGATGGCTCTGAGGTTACAGATCCCTAAAACAAAGCAGTGCAGAGGAAGAACAATCTAGAATAAATTTCCAGTGTCGTGCTTGGGCTCACAGGCACACACACTAGTGCCCTCTTATACATGCATTCACATACATGAACATTCACCCACATACATGTGTGAGCACGCACACACACATACACAGCAAAAAAAGTTTTTTTGACTTAGAATTTTTCAAGAGAAAACCTATTCATGCATTCCTTCAAAAACCTGTGGCCAGCCAGGCTTGGTGGCATACACCTGCGATCCCAGCACCCTGAGGCAAGACTGCTGTAAGTCAGGCCATCCTAGACTACAGAGGGAGACGCTGCCTCAAATCCGTAGTCAGGCATAGAACTTCAGTCTGATTTCTCCCTAAGTCCTCAGTCGTACGTAAGAATATATTTTACCAGGAAAGATTTGAAAAGAAGTTTAAGATGCATCTACATTTTAGGTCACCTAGTGGTATCTGTCTCCTTAAGGACACAGCATAGTCCTCAGAAGACATACTTGGTTATTAGAACACATCTCGATGTCAGAAAGGCAAGTAAGTGATGGCATGATGGATAAGTCATGTTAGCTTATAGTATTAACATTGAAAGTCAAATTGTGTCGGGCTGGAGAGAGGGGTCAGGGGTTAGGACTCGGCCTCCCAAGCAAAAGGACATGATCCCATGTAAAACACCAGGCAGAAATGGTGGCAGCCTGCAGTTCTAGCTCTGGAAGGTGGAAACGGAGAAATCCCAGCGCAAAGCAAAAAGGAGGTAGAGCAATCTAGGGTGAGCCCTGAAGTCTCCTTTGGTCCTCCACAGGCACACATAGTGCCCTCTAATAGATGCATACATTCTCCCCCTCCCCCTCCTCCTCCCATCCCCTTCTCCTTCTCCTCTTCTCCATCCTTCTCCCTGTCCCCCTCCCCCCTTTCTCTAAGTAATAAATAGTAATACTGTGGCAAATGTCATCATTATCCTCAATTGTGCAAAACATTGTAAGTCTGAAAGGCTCATGAAACATCACACCTCCATTGTGAGCAAGAGGTTACGTACACTGTTGTGTCAGCGAATCAGAGAGAATTACATCTGGTTAATTTGGTGTGAGTAATCAAGAAAAGAGAAAAAAGCTTCAATGCTGCCGACAAACCTACAGCATTCTCCCGAAGTGAGGTCGTCAGGAGTGTGTGGGGTGCCTGTCCGGGTGCCGCACTTCACCTTGTGTGTCTTGTTGCAGGTGTGCCGCTGTCTACACAGTGGGGCCCGCAAGGCTACTTCTACCCCATCCAGATTGCACAGTATGGGCTCAGTCACTACAGCAAGAACCTCACCGAGAAGCCCCCTCACATAGAGGTGTATGAGACCGCAGAGGACAAGGACAAAGCCGGCAGGGGGGGCGAGTGGACCGTGCCCAAGGGCTGCTTCGTGGCCAGCGTGGCTGACAAATCCAGGTTCACCAGCGTGAAGCAGTTCATGGCTCCAGGTGAGTTACAGCTGACGATGACGCCTACAGCTTTGAAAGCACTTCAGAGCATGTGAGCAGACCTTTCATACTCCGTAAATAGACTGTCGTGGGATAGCTGAGGGAAAGGAACATTTTGAAAAGAAACATTTATTGTTGAACAGTGAAAGTACAGACGTGTTAAGATGAATGTAGTGCCAGGGGTCAGGGTCCCTGGAGAGAAGTCCTTCGTTTGGTTTGCTTTTGTGGTGGGTTTAAAGTTGGATTTCGGTTCAGTTTGTTGTGCTGGAATCAAAACCTAAGCTTCGGCACCCTGAGCCAGCACTCCACGGAGTATACCACACCGAGCGCACACCCACTTAGTATATCCTGTTAAATACACCGCTGTCCTCCCTGGTTTCTTTAGCAATCCAGTAAGGTATGGAATAATTTTTAAACATTCCACACTAAGATAGGATTTTTTTTCTTGTGGAGAGAGCCATTTAAAAAAAAAATTATTTACTGTGTGTGTGTGTGTGTGTGTGTGTGTGTGTGTGTGTGTGTGTCCCTGTGGAGGACCAAGGGTGACTTCAGGAATCATCCTGGATCATTTCTACCTCCTTCATGCTTTGCTCTGGGATTTTCTAGGCTCCACCCACCAGAGCCTGGTGCTTTTCCACCTGGTGTTTTTTACGTGGGACCTGGGATCTGAACTCAGGACCTTCTGCTTGTGAGACAGAGTCTTAACCCCTGAGCCCTCTCTCCAGCCCATGAAAGTCATTTTTTATTTGTATAATTTCACCGATGGCTTTTTTTTTTTTTTTTTAAGAAAATGTAGCATTACCAAACAGGCCAACTCCACATTGAATTTTGTTAATGTACTAAATTACTCAAACTTCATATAAAACCATTTTCATTAGAATTATCTAGAAGATCAAATTGGCTTTATGCAGCATTTCTCCTTTTATTAAGACAGTCCCATTAATTAGAATAGTATGTCTTTTTCTGTGCCAATCAATGGCCACAAGAATTAATGAGTCCATGACTTTACAAGTCAATGAAATAACCTTGGCACCTCAGGCTTAATTCTCTGATGAAATGTCAGATTCAGAACTCATTTCCACCTCCTTTCAACCTCCAAATCCTTAAACAGGGAAAGTCACAAGACCTCCTGTGTTCTCCCTTGTCCTTTAGTGATGACCATCACACACCTTGAAAGCCGTTCTAGATGGCCGTAACGGGGGACGTGTGAACGGCAGTGCAGTGCAAAGAAGATGGCCTTTGTTTCAGTCGGTGACTAGCACCTCTTTCCCACAGCACTCCGTGATACCCAGTACGCAGGGGATCTCTGCTTACTGTAAAACAGCAGGTGTGGCTGGGTGAACGATTACCAGAAAGTGTTGATGAATGTTTATCTTGTGGGTTTGGTACATCAGATGCTTGTCCCACAAGTGTGAAGAGGAGAGTCCAGATCTCCAGCGTCCACCTAAAAGCCAGGCGAGCGTTGTGGCTGTCTGGTGCCCGGCACTCAGGAGGCAAAGACGGGATCCCCGGGCCAAACTGGCTGGCAGCCTAGTGGATTGGCGTGTTCTGGATTCAGCTGAGCAACCCCCTCGCTTAAGGCAAAGAACAATTGAAATAGACACCGATGCCAGCTTTGGGCCTGTACACACGTGTGCACATGCACACACACAGTGTGAATCCACACGTGTGAACACACATGCACACACACAAAAAAGAATGCTGTACTGTAATAAGTTATTACAGCAGCAGATTTTCCTGCTAAGTCAGTTCATCTCGGCTCATTGGCTTATGAGCTCAGATGTCCACCTGTCTCTCGTTCCCTAAATGCTGGGGTTATAGCCACCGTGCACAGCTTCAATGTAGGTGCTTGGGGTCTGACGCGAGGCTCCACCGTGCGTCTGAGCCTTCTCTTCAGCCCCATCAAGACTGTTTTGTTTGCCATCCTTACTGCCTAGGAGTTTTGTGGGTGCGTGCATATGTGTGTGTGTGTGTGTGTGTGTGTGTGTGTGTGTGTGTGTGTATCAAAGAGCACTCATTGTATGAGCCTGTGGAGGCCCAAGAATGACTTCAGGAATCATCCTGGATTGCTCTACCTGCTCTTTGCTTTGCTCTGGAGTTTCCCAGGTCCCCCCTTCCAGGACTGCATGTACAAGCCGCCACAATTTCCACCTGGCATTTTTATGTGGGGTCCACAATCCTAACTTAGAACGCTCAGAGACTTAACCCCTGAGCCATTGTTCCGCCCGGAGTCACGATTTCTAACATTAGGAAAACCTGACATTTATGTTAGCAGAGTTGAGGCAGTCTCCAGACAGCGGTTTCAAGGGGAGCTCGGCACCTAGTGCTGTATTTCCAAACTGGTTGCCATAGCCATCCCACAGGCACATGCAGACCCCTCAATGAAGACAGATTGTACAGCAGCCTGTGTGTGCCCATAAACTGGAAATTTAAAGGCCTACTTCATAGCATTGTTGTGGAGATCACAGTCACCAGCTGACCAGAGGAGGGTTGTGATTTCTTGTCACTCCTCCCGTAAGTCTCAGTAACTCCTTTCTGCTGTTGCTGAAGTTTTACAAAAATTAATAATTGAGTCATCCCATTATATCATTTTTAAATGAATTTTTGGACCTAACTGGTATATTAAGCCATAATAAGGTAATTAACTGAACCATGCCATTTCATTAAGTTTTTATAAATAGAGTGAGATTTAGAACAGAGCTCTGGAAAGAAATGGATTCCTTCACTGCCTATCATCCGGCCTTCTTAAGATGGGTCCTCATTACCCAGTTTGGCCGGAATAGATGTCGTACTTCACGTTAATGCTGCTGTCTGGCGAATGAGGGGTACCCAAGAATGAAAGAACCGGCCCCCAAGGCCGTCTGCTCCGCTCATGTAGTGCAGAATCCCGCAGCGGGCAGACAGCTGCACTCGATGCTACTTCCCTTTCAGAGCAGGAAATGCTACGGGTGGAGGGGGTTGGCATTTTGCCAAATGAAATGAATTTTCCCTGTTGGAGACTTGCTGTTGAGCTCAGTTTGCTGCATGGTCTGTGCTGGCACTCTCATTCTTGATGTGACTCGGACGGCCTGCCCCGGGGAATGAAGTCCTCCGCAGCCCTGCGGAGGTGTCTGTGGTGATGACTGGACGCTGACGCATTCGGCTGGCTGAGCGCAGCCGTGAGCTCGCGTCCTAACGTGCTAGCGATCTCCAGGGCTGCGCAGAGCTGGGATGGCGTTTCTTGGACACCTTCCCTCCAGTATTCTGAGGTGCTCTTTCCTCAGTCTGCCCTCTGGGGCCAGGAAATGTGCTGCCAGTCCTTGCTGTAGCGTTGCTTAGTTTCGGCCTTGGGTGTGCCATTTAATGTAACCTTGAAAACCAGCCTATCTTCTTCTCTAAGCCAGAAATAATCATTCCTGCTTTGCCAGCCCCGGAAGAGTAAGGATGTTTTTGGAAATTTTAAGTTATGTAACGATCAAGATACTTCTATTTCCCTTTCATATTTAAATCTGTTCTGCACAAATTTTTGTGCCCTTTACTGCTGTTGGACTTTAAGATGGACAGCGTCCCGTCTCGACAGCTGTGATGATCTTCCTGAGACCAGAGCCCTGTGTTGCAGCTGCACAGGGAGATGCTCCTGTTCCAGAATTGGCCAGATGAAGCGGCTTTTACTGTCTCATTAGCATGTGGTTATTCGTGATAATAATCACTGTCATCATATCTAAGTCATTGTCTCTTTAAATTTTTCAAAATTACCCTGTAAAGTAATGTTTTTATCATGTGAAGAAACTGAGAGTCAAAAAGGTCTATTTTTTCTTGTTCAAAGCTAATAGTAGAGCAGGAGTTCACATCTAAGGCTTTTAACTCCAAAGTTTTATGCTTCCCCTTTACCTTTCTGTAACTGTGTATGTGAACTTCTGTACTCTTATTCACAGTTCCAATGACTATCAAAAGTCACTGGAGTGTTTTCAACATCAAATTAAGAAACTATACTATGGAGCTAGTTCGGACAACCTGGGTTTCAGTTCTTTTTTAATAATTTTATTTTGGATAACCTCATACATGTATACAATGCATGTTGAATCTGCTACCTCTTCTTCCCACTCCCTCTGGACATTTTGCTAGCATGATCACCTCCCACCTTATGTCCTCTTTTTTAAACTGAACTGCAATATAAAATAATATATAAGCAATAAGAGAAAATATATTTAGGTTGCAGAGAGTTGTTATGATTTACCTTCCAGCTCCACACAGGTAAGAATCCCTGATCAAGCTGAGCCTCTCCTGTGAGGCTGAGTAAGTTCACAGTGCAAGCGTGCAGGGCCCAGCTCACAGCAAGCTGTGCACAGTGTGAGCAGAGAGCCGGGCCCGCGGGAGGCCATGCGTGCTGTGAGCGCAGATTCAGGCCCGTGGGAGGCCATGCGTGCTGTGAGCGCAGATTCAGGCCCGTGGGAGGCCATGCGTGCTGTGAGCGCAGATTCAGGCCCGTGGTGTGGTGCAGAATGACAGAATTCAGGGCTTTCAGGCACCGTGACATGTCAGGCTGCTGATGTTCAGATGTTCACAGGTCAGAGCACCGAGTGTGGATGTGCTCTCTCACTGCTGCCCCCGTCCGACACTCATGGGACACAACGAGCCTGTGTGTAGCGGGCCTCCAGGGCAGCCCTGGGTTCAGTCCTTTGTGTCCTGGGCAGATTGCTTGACTTGGCTTCGTCACTCATCTGTGAGGCAGATTCAGAGCTGGCATGTTCTCTTACCGTGGACGGGGTTAAATATGCTCAGTAGTGTGACACACTTAGAACAGAGACACCAAATGCCCATTACATATGGAATTGAAAATTCATAATCAGCGAATGTTGACCATTTGACATTAGATCTAGAAAAGACAATTCAGTCAACAGCTCTTTAGCTGTTAGCTTGCAGGTTTTTCCAGTAATTCACACAAGCAAAGGGAAAGAAGCAGCCGTGTGAACTCACCTATTTGACTACCTAGTAAGAAATCAAAATAGTAATCAGAACTCTCTGTGCTGACTCTGTGCAGTTAGCAGTGTCAACAGATTGCTGTTAAGTTCAAGTGCAAACGGGCCTTTCTCCTAACGGTCTCTCCACTCTGTCCCCTGCAGAAACCAGCGAAGGTGTGTCTTTGCAGCTGGGAAACACAAAAGACTTTATTATCTCCTTTGACCTCAAGTTCCTGACCAATGGGAGCGTGTCTGTGGTTCTGGAGACCACCGACAAGAACCAGCTCTTCACTGTGCACTACGTCTCCAACACGCAGCTCATTGCCCTCAAAGACAGAGACGTGTACTACGGCATCGGGCCCCGCACCTCCTGGAGCACCGTCACCAGGGACCTGGTCACCGACCTCAGGAAAGGGGTGGGGCTTTCCAACACGAAAGCTGTCAAGCCGACCAGAATAATGCCCAAGAGGGTGGTGAGGCTGGTTGCGAAGGGGAAGGGCTTCCTGGATAACATCACCATCTCCACCACGGCCCACATGGCCGCCTTCTTCGCTGCCAGCGATTGGTTGGTGAGGAACCAGGATGAGAAGGGCGGCTGGCCAATCATGGTGACCCGCAAGTTAGGGGAGGGCTTCAGGGCTCTGGAGCCAGGGTGGTACTCCGCCATGGCCCAAGGGCAAGCCATGTCCACGTTGGTCAGGGCCTATCTGCTCACGAAAGACCAGGTCTTCCTCAACTCAGCTTTAAGGGCCACAGCCCCGTACACGGTCCCCTCAGAGCAGCGCGGCGTGAAGGCCGTGTTCATGGGCAGGCACGACTGGTACGAGGAGTACCCGACTGTGCCCGGCTCCTTCGTCCTAAACGGCTTTATGTACTCGCTGATCGGCCTGTACGACTTGAAGGAGACGGCGGGGGAGAAGCTGGGGCGGGAGGCCCGCGCCCTGTACCAGCGCGGGATGGAGTCCCTCAAAGCCATGCTGCCCCTCTTCGACACCGGCTCAGGAACCATCTACGACCTCCGCCACTTCATGCTGGGCAGTGCCCCCAACCTGGCCCGCTGGGACTACCACACCACCCACATCAACCAGCTGCAGCTGCTCAGCACCGTCGACGACTCCCCCATCTTCAAGGAGTTTGTCAAGAGGTGGAAGAGCTACCTGAAGGGCAGCAAGGCCAAGCACAACTAGGGCCGGCGACCCACGGCCCCGCCGCTCCGGCTGCCGAGCTGAGACGCGCTTTAAAAGGCTGCGTACTCGGCTCGGGGGCCAGCGGGGCAGGAAGGGATCCTGAAAAACAGGCTCTGGAAATACCTGCGTTCCGTGGGCTGGGTGCTTAGGAAGTGAGCAGCGTGCAGAGGGGCAAGTCACTGCGTGAGCGAAGGTGTTTATCTCGCTCCGCAGACGACTGTGCCCGGTGGGAAGGCCTGTCCCCGGCCAGCCGCTAGCACCTCTGAAAACTTAGCACGGGCCCCTTTTGAAATGTGATCTTTTATATTTATATTGAAGACAGACTCTCCGAACATACCGTGCTGTGATGCAGTAACTCTGTACTTGTAGCCTGACTAGTGGACTGTGCAGCTTTTGCAGAAGGTGTTCCTGCCTCCAGATTCCTTTCCTGCAGTGAGTGGTTTGTCTGTCTGCTCGGTGGCTCTCTGCGGAGAGTATTTCCGATTGTGATTCCCTTGGACTGTGATTCCCTCGAACTGCACACATGAGAAACAGCCTGTGTGTGCCCAGGCTTCACGGGTCTGTCACGTAAGCACAACGAGGCTGGAACACATTGCCTGCACAAGAAACTAGGAAATGCTGTTCATGAAACTCGACTGCAACCGTGAGTCTGATAATCACCCTGTCCTCTCTGTCCAGTGCGATGGCTTCTGCCCGCTGTAGACTTATACGGCGGTCAGATGTCTCTTAGTTCTCGTAGTTCGTTTGGGAGGCCATTGTGGGGAATATCTATTCCACATCTGAAGCATTCCTTAAGTCCACCGTCACTCCCCGTAGGATTCCCCCCGCGTTCGGTGTTGGCCCACCAGCCTCCGTGAGCTCTCTTCTCCAGCTCACTCTCCCACCGCTGCTGCCGCGGTGGCTTTTCCTCTACAGCTTAGTCCAGTTGTTAGTGGATGAGGCGCCGCTGTAGGGCTACCTGTGTAGGTTCCATGTGCTGTGAGCGAGCGGGCAGCCGCCGTGGAAAGAGTACCGCGGGGCTCAGGCAGCAGCTGCAGCCAGCAGGATTGATGTGCTGAGTTGTGTGTGTGCTAACACAATAGCATGCAGTCAGGTAGCAAGAGTCCCCAGGCCTTCAAGAGACAAACACAATATAATCCCCCTGTGACCCCAGGATGCACTTTGAAGAGCCGGTGGCTCATCTGGGCACTGGGTCTTCATTGACCTCACTCAAGCCTACCCAACCCTGCCTAGACATAGAGAACACATGCGTACATGTGTGTGTTACCACCTGCGTATGATGTGTTGCATCAGAAGAGGCAGGAGAGAGAGGAGATCCGCTCTGAAGACCATGTGAAACTGACTATAGACAAATAAGCTTAAACTCCCAGTACATGTGATCACGATAATTTCGCCACGCAAAGACAGTGTGGTCACAGGTTCCCCTGGTCTCTTAGCTTGGTGGGTCTTGCTCATCAGATATCTCAGAAATATGTAAACATACACAACACAGCTCGTTTCATCGCAGCAGTAAAAATGAGGACTGCTTGGTTTTTATTTAGTGCCGAGGTTCACAGCAAGCTCTCTCCCCTCGGGGAACTGTGGTACTCGGTCTTCCTGGTGATTGGAGCGGTCCAGGTTCTGCTGTGTCCGCACACTGTTCTTGAGGTCGGGGAGCTCAGTGCGGTACTGCTTTTGTGACCCACCAGTGCCTTACCAGTGCGGCTGGCCTTCTCCCTGAGAAAGACTGATCTCCATGAGAGATGACACGTCATCGCGGTTGGTTTCCACTGCCTTCCATACCGCAAAGCCCCACGATACCTGGCGACCCCAGAATTCTCTGAGCAGGTGCGTTGAGCCCGCAGCACATGGGGGCTCAGGCGGTGCTTCTCACGCCGCAGGGGTCCCTGCGGGTCACCCAGCACTCAGGCATGAAGAAACCCACCAGTCAGCCAGCCCGCCCACCAGGAGCAGAGCTCCAGGGTACCGATAGGCACGGGGTGGAGTGGAGGAACGTGGCCAGGGACCATCATTGCAGTTTTGCCTCTGAACAACAGTTTTCTAGGGTTTTCGATCATGTAAGATGTTTACTTATTTTGAGTTCAGAGAAGGTGAGGAAGATTCTTTAAAGTTTTGTTGCATTTAAGCTTCTGCTCTAAGATTAAAGGTGTGGCCTCCGTCACTTGTGTTAGCTTTGCTGCATCCATTGCCTTCTGTTGTCAAGCCAGCCAAAAGTTTCTGGACAAAGGTCAGGTTTGACCACTTAGAAGTTCTTGTATATAACGCTTCATCCAAGAGCCCGCAGTGTGTGTGAGCAAACTCGAGTGGTACCAAGCACAACCCTCTCATGCGGCGGCCTTTCCTCCGTGGGCACGCAAACTTCCACTGGAAGCTGTGACTTCGTCTCCTGTACTCGCTTTCCTGGCTTCTCGGTTGTACATGTGGGTTCCATGCCATGTGTTAAATATGCAATAAAGTGTTTACTGGATGCCCTTCGGAAGGGCGGTCCTCTCGGGCTGCAGACTGCAGCTCAAGCACAAAGTGCACATGTTAGTTTTATATACAGCGAAACTTGATTTTTTTGCAAATGGAAAGGTATTTTGTTTCTATACAAAGTAAATGGATTGTTTGTGCTTATTGTAAAGCTGCTTTATAAAACTGTAAAATAAAGTTTTTATCTTAAAAGGAACGTACCTGGACAGTTCCCTTTCTTTTCTGCTTCTGTGTGATCAGCTGATCGTAGCAAATGAGTTTCCTGTTGCACTTGCGGGGCTCACAGCAGAGGCCCACTGACGCGCAGAGCCGTCCACAGACACCAAGACTACATGGGCTGCAGCCAGGGAGCCCTGTGTGCGGGGATCCTTGGGCACCGGGCAGCTTCAGAAAAGCAAAGTAACAGGATGGTCAGGGCAGGTGTGGCGGAAGGATGGGCCTCCCCTGCCAAGTGGGGCTGGGGTTTCCCGTGCTCTTCGGAATGGCACGCAGCATTACTTGGTGGTCTCCTCCTTCTCGGAGTCGTGACTTCGGCTCCCAAACACCTAAGAAAGGGGCCTGCGACTTCACGCTTTGTTGCTGCGCTTCCTTTTTATCCGGAGCGCCCAGAGTGCTGAGGGGTGTGCAGCTGCTGGTCATTCTTGGACCCGCCTCCTGTCACCTTGAGGTGTTGTGGTCTTGGGTCAGGGAGCCCAGGCTGCTTTTGCTTCAATTTGCAATGTAGCAAAATTGGAGGTTGACACTCTTTTACTACACTGAAATCTCACCCCTGAGTCCTCCTGGGGGGCAGACCCCGAGTTCCACATAGGACTTGGTAACTGGTTCAGCTCCCCTTTCCTGTTCCTGTATCCACAGGGCCCCAAGAGTAGCTAGAGCAAGTGGTCTCCTCTCTGGAAATGGCTGGCTTAAAAAAAAAAAACAAAAAACTAGCCAGTGAAAAGCCAAGATAAAAACGAGAATCTTGGGGGCTGGAGAGGTGGCTCAGGGGTTAAGCCTCTGCCTTGCAGGCGGAAGGTCCTGAGTTCGGATCCTAGACCCCACGTGTAGACACGGGGGGGGGGGGGGAAGAGCGGGGGCGGCCTGGGTTTCCGGTCCTGGTAGGGTGGAGCCTGTGAATCCCCGGGCAGAGTAAACAAGGAGATAGAGGCAGTCCATGGTGGTTCCCAAATTCGTCTGCGGTTCTACACACACACACACACACACACACACACACACACACTCACATACATATAACACGCACGAGTGAATAAATAATAAATAATTAAAAAAAAAAAAACGAGAATCTTGGTGCTCCGGGCTCGGGATCCAGTGTGTTTCTGAGAGAGCTGAATTCCACTCTGGCTCCAGGGGTCCACTAGGTCCTTGGGATAAGCTCCCCAATAGGGCTTCCTTACATATAGTTTGAGTTTGGATTCTACTAGCAGCAATGGAACCTAATGAATAATAGTATCTCTACAACTGAGAAAAGGAGTCAGGAGCCAGTGGCGTGGCTCAGCAGGTAAAGGCACTTTCAACAACCTGAGTTGACCCCCCAGGATGTATGATGGAAAGAGAAACCTGTCTCCTACCAGTGGTCCAACCTGCACACACACTCACAGACACGTTCGATACATACACACCAAGGATAAATAGAGTCAACAACCGAGGGTACAATGCTGATTTCCATTACACCAACTCATTAAGGGTGTCAGGTTGGAAATGGATGTGAATTGGAACGCTGTGTTTGGCTGCTCAACTTCTGGTGAAAGGAATACATTTGCCATCTGGGGGAAAAATGATCGACAGCTCGCACGTGCCTGCCATACGTACATCTGAATGTTAAACAGCAGCCCCTCTGCGTGTCCTCATCCTGGGCCCAGAGCGGAAGGATTTCTCAGAATGAGAGCATTCTTAGGAAGGAGCCATTCGACGTTAAGAACAGAGGGACAGGAAAAAAAGTCCCGGGTGGATTAAGGCAGAGGGCTTACCCCAGGCCCCCATCCCCACCCTCTTATCCCATGAAGCACAAGGTGTAAACAGGACGTTGTATAGCACGCGCTCCTGCTCACTGTATCTAAGCTTCAGGTCAGGATGAGCTGGTCCCAGCCTGGGATTTTGCTCTGTGGCGAGATCACTGCTTCGTTTTATTCCCAAACCTCTGGTGAGGTTTGTGCCTACCTGCCCTTTGTAAATCCATCAAGTCGAGTAAGCAGTAGAAACCATAAAGAGGGATTCATTCCCTATGGCCATATCAGGAAGGGAGATGTCTAACTCAAAGTCTGTTCCCCAAAGTGAAGGTGTGAGATTTAAATTCCAGCGGGCGGTTCGCCTTGTGCTGGGAGTGGACAGAGGCACTGAGCTGGAATTCCCATTGCAGGAGAGGAAGCCCCGCGTGTGGCTGTCTGGGATTCGGGTCTGTGGGACTCTGCAAAGAAGCCTTGGAGGCTGGTCTCAGCCTGTCAAGGGGTCCCTCCGCTTGATGCAGAGAGGGAAGAGACCCCTTCTCCTTTCTGACCCTCGTGGTTATCAGTTCTCTAGCTTCAGGCCTCTGTATAGTCTCCAGGGCTTTGTGGATGGCTAGTTACTTGACTTAAAGTTGAGTTTTTATTTAAAAGTTTTTTGTCTTCATGGTTAAAACCTTTGCCTCAAAAGCAAAAGGAGTTTGAATCTCCAGATCCCATGTGAAAAAAAAAAAAAGAAGAATGCTGGGCAGGTGTGGTAGCCCGCCTACAATTCGATTATCCCTGGATGGCGGAGCCTGGGAGTTTGCAGCTCAAGATGGCCAGCCTATCCCTAAGGGCCTGCTCTGGGTTTCAGTAGAGACCAGGCTCACAGCAACAAAATGCAAATGCAATTCCTGATACTACCTTTGGGCCTCCACAGGTACACACACTCGGGTGCACTCGTGTGTATACATGCACAGCCACTCACAAGCAAACACACACATACATACACACAGACTTGCATCCCATATACACATACACAAAAGAGAAAAATCCTTTCAATCCATCCGAAGGTGCCAGTTGCTTCATGAACTTCAGAAGACCAATGTTCCTTCCACC
The DNA here is from genome assembly GCA_023101885.1 of Typhlomys cinereus. Classification (NCBI taxonomy): domain Eukaryota; kingdom Metazoa; phylum Chordata; class Mammalia; order Rodentia; family Platacanthomyidae; genus Typhlomys; species Typhlomys cinereus. Next base: position 148,848 of record JALPQD010000163.1, read on the forward strand.
TGGAGCCTAATGGCATCATGTTGGGTGTGGCCTCTGCCCACTGGTTCCCTGCTGCGTGGGTGGAGCCAGGCACCTCTCTCTACCTCAGCGGCTCCCTGGATTACAGGAGCAGGAGGAAGTGAGGCGCTTCATGAGAGAAATCCTGGAGATGTGGACTGTGAGAGACCACAGGACTGATGAGAGGCCCCAGCACAGGCGGGTGAAGAGAAAAGTCGTGTAAGGTCTGGGTCTTCTGATTCAAGAGCTGCGTGTACGTGTGTGTGCGCATGTGTGCGTGCATGTCTGCGTGTGTGTGTGCGTGTGTGTGCATGTGTGTGTGTAGGAATGTGTGTTAGCCACACCATTTATAAAGCCGGCTGGAATATGGCAGCTCCTGGAACCAGTCACACACCCTGAGTCCCTGACCTCCCACCCTAACGACCTGGAGAGAGGGACCACCTTTTGTAGGACATTTCCTGTCTTTTACTCCCAGCTACTCCTTAGCGATGTCTGAGGCCTTGAAACATCGACGCCCTCTCTTGTCTGCTGGCCCTCCCGGTTCTTCTGACTTGAGGTTCTCTCTTCTGTTCCAATGCTCTCCCACTTTAAGGCTAAACTGGCTTCCTTGGCCACCGGGCCCTCAGTGTTAACGAAACACATTTCTTAAGTCTCTCTTTTGTGTTAGCTTCTCTTGAGCGCGGCCTTCAGGTAGACGACACACATTGTGTAGTTGCTCTCCATTCCTTTCCCCTGCCGACTTAACACTGTGCATGCATGCATGCATGCGTATGCACATGTGTACATGCATGTATGCAGGCGTGTGTGTGTGTGTGTGTGTGTGTGTGTGTGTGTGGAGTATATGTGTGTGCATGGAGCTACTTATTCCCCAGTAGCATTTCTCTAATGCCATCCTGCGCCCACACAGCTCCCTGATGCCATCCTGCGCCCACGCAGCTCCCCGATGCCATCCTGCGCCCACAGCTTCCTGAAGCCATCCTGCGCCCACACAGCTGTAGGACAGACCTCAGGGCCCTGGCTGTCCACTGACTGAAAAGAGATGGCAAATCCCTCCCCAGCCAGCAAGGTCTTCGGCCTTCATGCTCCCTGTCACTGGCTCCACTCTGGCCTCCGGGGCTGGCATTGCCGTTGCTGTCCCCGGAACTTTCCTGGCATTCCTTGGGCCTGGCTGCCCCTCCTTCCGTCACCAGCTCCTCAGCAAAGGATCCATCAAACTCTCCCGTCCAACAAGTTTGTTCCCAGAGTGAGCCATGGTGTTCTGGTGGGCATTCAGCTTGGGCCATGGGGGGTCAAGATGAGCCCCAGCCGTGTCGTGCAGCCCAGTGGGGACGGCAGACCCTAAGGCTGAAGCTGCGGTGAAGTTAATACCCAATCTGACCCCCTCTTCCTCTTCCTCCTCTTCTTCTTCCTCCTCGTTTCTCCTCCTCCTCTTCATCATCTCTCCCTGCTCTTTTTTTTTAATGTAGCCCAAGCTGGCCTCCAACTCATTATGTGACTGAGATGCCCTTGAACTCTGATCCTTCTGCCTCTACCTCCCCAAAGTGCTGGGATTCCAGGCGTGGGGCGTGGTCACCACACTAGGCTCAGACCTGCCCAGGAAAAGAACCTAATTTGTCCTTGGGATCTAAAGACCACCCAGTTCCCTGCGGAAGGTCTGGGTATGAAGGGGCTCCCCCGACACCCTCCCCCACCCCAGGTCAAGGCCCCGCCTCTCCTTGCCTGACTTCCAGCTAGCTACGAATCAGGCTCTGCCCGGAGGAAGCCAGCATCCTGGGTCCCCTCAAATGCAGTCCGCTGCAACGTGTTCCCACGCTCCTCCCCCGTGCCAGGGCAGCCTGGTTCTCTGGAGGGCGGCCAGGCTGAGGAGCGGGCAGCCAGCCCCGGGCCGGGGAGGGAGGAGGCCTGAGAGGGGCCTGAGCCCGTGGCCTCCCTGGCCGCTGCCTCTCTGGCTCTGAGTGGCCTCTTAATGGAAGGGAGAAATAATTTGCCGCAGACTTTCTGTCTGGGTCACGCGGAGTCTCTCGCCTGGCACTGCCGCCACCTCTAATCAATGTGCCCGGCCCTTCAGCGGCTGCCACGGCACCTGCCTGCGCTGTAAGCAGATCTCGGGGCATATTAATGTTTTCAGATGACTAATTGAATTTAAATAGACTGAGAGGAAGAGGTTGTCAGCAGGTCGCGGATCTGCTGGTTGATGCGCTTCCTCCAGAGCGGGCAGGACTCTGCCCCTGCCACCCGCAGAGAGACCCTCAGAGAACTCTGGGCAAGCCGGGCACCTTTGCCAAAATACCCAGAGAACTAGAGACTTTGCAGGGACTCGATGCCCCTGCCCATGCTTGTGGGGGGCTCTGGGTGCTTTGAATTTCAGCCAGACCATTCACAAGGCCATTCAGGAGAAAACCTGAAACAAACAGACTGGGGAGATGCTGGGTCTGTCAAGTGCTGGCTGTGTCAGCCAGGGGCCTGGATCCCCCGCACCCGTGAGAGAAAGTCAGGCTTGTGGTGTTGCTGTAATCCCAGCGCAGGAGACAGAGAAAAGTAGACCCCTGGGGGTCACTGGCCAGCCAGCTAGCCAATCCAGAATGAGCCTGAGTGAGAAAGCTGGTCTCCAAAACAAGGAGAGGGCTCTGAGGAAGGGGCCCAAGGCAGAGCTCGGGCTGTATGCACACTGAACACACACCTGCGCGTGTGTGTGCGCACATGTACATGCACACACGCACACACGCACACGCACGTGCATGCAGAGGGAGAGGGGAGAAAAGGAAGGGGAGAGAGAAGGAAGGAGAGAGGAAGAAAGAAAGGAGAAGGGAGGGAGGGAAGAAGAAGGGAAAGGAGGGAGGGAAGAAGAGAAAGGAAGGAGGGAAGGAGGGAAGGAAGGGAGGGAGGAAGGAAGGAGGAAGGGAGGGAAGGAGGAAGGCAGGAAGGAATGAGGGAAAGAGGGAGGGAATAGTGACTAGAAAGCAGTGAAGGTGCATGGCTGGAGTCTCAGGTGCTGGGAGGCAGAGCCAAGCTAACAACCAGCCTGAGCAACACAGGGAGGCCCCGTCTCAATGGTGATGAAGACGGTGGTGGTGATGGTGATGGTAACGATGAGGAAGACGGTGATGATGATGGTGATGGTATGGTGATGTGGGGAAGTGTGTGTGTTGGTGACATGTGAACCTGTGAGTTCCTTCCTGGGCAGAGGTGAGAACCGAGCCTCCAGGCAGCAGGTTTCAAAGCTTTATTAGTAAGTGAGCATCGAAGTTCCCTTTGGTGGGGCGGGGAGGGCGGGGAGAAATCGGGGTGCTGTCAAAGGATGATGGTGTCTTGCTCTTCTCCCCTCTCAGGGGATACCTCCCTTACGGTCCCATGTTTGGTTTGTTACTAAGGTTTGTAACTGGTAGATACCAAGCGACTGCTAAGCTTAAGAAAAGCACAGAACTGTTTAAAGACACAGCTACACTAGGGAAAGGACAGAGCCTGGTCTATCATTCTAGCCATTTATCCCCTTTAACTGCCCTCCAGTCCTCATGCAGTGGTGGCGGTGCTGACTGTGGTGGTGGTAATGGTGACGTGATGGGTGGCAGTGGTGGTAGTGATGGTGGTGATGATGATGGTGATGATGGTGGGTGTCATAGCTGGACATGGGTGTCAACTTGACTATGTGGGTTTGAGCTCCGGGCATATTTGTAGAGAATTAGTGGTTGAGTTGAGCCCAGAGCAAACCTGCAGGAGATTGTCTGGCTGATGGGGAAGGTCCAGCCCATGGTGGGTGGGAGTAGGCCTGGAATAAATCATAGAGATCTGGTTGAGAGAGTCGGTGTCATTCTGTTCACTTGGCCAGACATGCTGGTCTGGCAAGTAAGGATGACTGTGGTGGTAGTGATGATGATGGTGATGATGGTGATGATGATGGTGATGATGGTGATGATGATGATGGTGGTGGTGATGATGATGATGATGGTGATGATGGTGATGATGGTGATGATGATGATGATGATGGTGATGATGTGTGATGTGTGGGTGATGATGATGATGTGATGATGATGATGGTGATGGTGGTTGGTGTGGTTGATGATGATGGTGTGCTGGTGATGATGAGGTGGTGGTGGGGGTATGATGATGATGATGATATGTGATGATGATGATGTTGAAGATGGTGATGATGGTGATGATGGTGATGATTATGGTGATGATGGTGATAGTGGTGGTGATGGTGATGATGGTGGTGGTGGTGGTGATGATAATGATTATGGTGATGGTGGTGGTGATAACGAGGATAATGGTAATAATGGGTGCGCCTGGGCTGTCATCTGATAGACCTTCTACTGTGCTTCTATAGAAGGTGGGGTTCAAAAGCCCCACCTGCCTCGCCCTTCTCTCCTCCTCTGCTCTCCTGGGTGTAAATCCACTGCAGAGCAGCTGTTATGGTTCCTCAGTGAGAACCCACAGGCACGGCACGGGGGCCTTTGAAATACAAACACATGGCTGGAAGTACTCTGACTTTGATGAATTTTCTTTGGGAAAGAGCTTTCCGGAATGGACTTTATTAAGTCGATTTAATCCTTTGATCAATCTCTTATAAACTTCAGTTAAATTATTTCCAATATTTTCCTTCCTTTGCTTCCAATGGACTGAAACTATTTTCATTAGGAACCGGTTCTTTTACCTTAAATGATATGTCAGAGATTTGGCTCATAGATCAATATTTTTGTCGATATTGAGCTTCGCTGGAAATGGTCGTTGCTGTTGTGACTGGGATTTCTACCGAGTCTGTTTTCTGGGATTGATCAGAATTTTATTCTGAATTCTGTCAGGGCTACTTGGTTCTCGTGTGAGGTCTAGTCAATAACAACCCGTCTGGCACGGCTAGTGCTTTCTCGAGCGTTCGGTAGAAGACTTCTGGGTCTGTAAGTTTTTCTGAGTCTAAATCATGAGGATGTTGTGACTTACCCTCTGGAAGCACGGCTGGAGGTGACACAGGCGAGAGGCAGGAGGCAGGATTCGCAGCACAAATGAGTGGTTGCGCACATACCACGGGTCAGAACATCCTGAGGAGGCAGAGGACATGTGAGTGGCAGTTTGGGAAGATGCCTCTGTGGCTAAAGCCTTTACCTTATAAGCAAAAAGACCTGAGTTCAGATCTCCAGATCCCACCTAAAAATGCCGGGTGGATATGGTGGAGGCCTACAATTCTGGACCCCGAAAGACAGAGCCTGGAAGCCCCAGAGTAAATCAATAAGGAGGCACCCCAATCTACGGTGATTCCTGATATCAGCTTTGGGGCTCCATAAACACACTCACTCACATGCCCCCCCTGTACACACACATACATATGCACACATGTACACATGCATGCACCAAAAATGTCAGAACCTATACAATAAAGCTGGACATGTGGTGCACGCTTATGATCCCAGCATTGGGGCGATAGAAACAGACAGATCTCTAGGGCTTGCTGACCAGCCAACAGCAGGGCCTAATTGTCAAGCTCCAGACAAAATGAAGAGACCCCAGACCCTGTCTCAAAAAGCAAGGTAGGGGGCTAGAGAGATGGCTTAGGGGTTAAGCCTCTGCCTCACAAGCAGAATTCCCTGAGTTCAGATCCCAGATCCCATGTAAAAATGCCAGGGGGAAAAGGTAGCAGCCTGTATTTCTGACCCTGGAAGGTGGAGTCTGGAAAACTTCAGAACAAAGCAAAGAGGAGTTAGCACAATCCAGGGTGATTCCTGAAGTCGCCTTTGGGCTTTCACAGGCACATACACACACATACACACACACACATACACACACACACACACACACACACACACCACACACACACACACACGCAAAAACAATTAGCAATGCTCTGGTCTCTACATGTGTGCATACAATCTCACCGCATCCACACACGTGCACTTGGCATGATGAAAACACATACAGGCGTAAATGTCCTCTGTTCTGACTGACCTCACTGCATGGTTTTCTCCTGAGTCACTTGAGCACCCTTGGGTCAGCGCTAAGTCCAGAGTACTCAGGACTGAAAGACATCACCACCTGCCACTGGGTCAAGCTGGAGCAAGTCGGTTCCCTGGAGAGCAGGTGAGACAGAGAGCCAGGGGTCTAAGGGTCCTGAAGGGACAGTTTCCATCTGCAAAGCCCTCTCTGTGTTAGCAAGGTCATCCACCATACTGAGGGGTGGGGTTTCTCAGAAGGTTGGGATGGGGGAGGGGTGGCATCTGGATGCGAGGAGAGCTAGGAAGATGAGTCTTGACAGGTTAAGCACGTTTCCCTTCACCTCTTCAACAGAGATCTGCCATCCCCCCATTACTGGAATCCAGCAGTGCTTCTCCTGATAGGCACCCCAAGGACATGATGTGATGTCCAGAAGAGATGTCCTTCCACGCTTATCGCACACTAGTCCCGAGTCCCAAGGTGCGGAGTGTCCGTCAGAGGATACAGACAGCGCAACATTTTCCCGGAAAAGACGCCACGCAGGGGATTCAGTGACAGGTCAAAATAACAACGGTGCCGAAACCCAATGTGTCAAACCAGTGGGTGTATTGGGGCTGCTCACAGAACAGGTGAGGTTTATTCACAGGAATGGAGACACCCCCAAAGGCAGCTGCATTACTGAAAAGCTCACCCCAACCTGGGTGAGTGGGACTCAGAGAAGTGGAAACCCTGGGGCTCCCGGCAGGACCTCAGCTCCCAGGAGAGTCTCCTTGTCACGGTCGGGAATCTCGGAGAACCGCCCCGCCCCCGTCTCCTTAGTTTCAGGAGGTTCTGAGACGTTAAGAGCTGTCTGCTTTCCGGACCTTCTTCCAGGACGAATGTTCCAGATTGCTATGCAGTGTGCTCCGAGAGGGCATCGTGGTCTGCCCAAGGGGAAAATGCCATGCAAGGGCCGAGGATGCAGCTGTTGTGGTAGGACACTGGTCAGCCTGCACAAGACCCTGGGGTCCAGCACCGTAGACAGGGATACCCGGTCACGTGTGCGGGTGGCACGCATCTGTACCCCCAGCACTCGGAAGTGGGAGGATCAGGAGCCAGGAGCTCAAGATCATCCTTTGTTCCATAGCAAGTTCCAGGCCAGCCTGGGGAACATATGAGAATGAGGGAGAGGAGGGGAGAAAGAGGAAGAGAGAGAGAGAGAGAGAGAGGAAGAAGGAGGAGAGAAGAGAAAAGGTAATATACATAATATTATTCAACTTTTAAAAATGGAATTCTAGGGCTAGAGAGATGGTTCAGGGGTTAAGACTCTGCCTCACAAGCAGAAGGTCCTGAGTTCGGATCCTAGGCCCCATGTAAAAATGCCAGGCCAAAACAGTGGAGTTTTGTACTTCCTGCCTGAAAAATCCAAGAGTGAAGCAGAAAAGGAGGTGGAAGCCATCCAGGATGTTCCCGATACCACTCTTAGTCCTCCACAGGGACACACGGCGCCCTCTGATGCATATCCAACTCCACTCCCCACCTGCACACAAAGAGAAATAAGTTCAAAAGCTCCTTTCTATGATACGAACATGGTGTGCACAGTTAATGTGGTTCGTGTACTGTATTTTTCAGGAGCACTAAGAGCGCTTGCACAGTGTTCCCACCAGAAGATGACAACCTCCAGGGGTGACATATGTATTAACAGCTACATTGAGTCAGCTCACCATGTGTGTGCAGACATGATTCCAAACATCATACGGCACAGTGTAAACACATACTATTTCATCTGTCAACGTCACAAATTGAATTTGTAACTAAATGAGTATCTCAAAGCTATTAATCATGGCTGGGAAATGGGGCTCAGGAAAGCACCGCGTAATGTGAGCCGGGCCCCAAGTCTGATCCCCAGCACTGTAAAAACAAAATAAAAGCTATTCATCAGACTCAGCGGCCCTAAAAAGAAAAATGTTTTCTCTTCTTACCTTGACAAATATACCTTCATAATGACAAACGGAAAAAAAATAGTCATTTCTCATATGGCTGAAAACTGAATTTTGGTTTTGTTTTGTCTGTCAAAACAGGGTCTTGATAAATTGCCAAGGCTGACCTCCAACTCCTGGGCTCCAGCGACACCCCTCCCCTTAGTCTCCTGAGCAGGCTGGGGTACCCGTGTGCGCCACCTTGCCTGGCCAGAGCTGGTTAATGAAGTATCGACGACCGAATTTAATCATTACTATACGCATCTGAGTGTTGAAGGTCTAGGAATGTTTGAATGAATCAAAAAATGCAAGTCGCATGTTCTTTCATAAATCCTGGTTTTCTTTTGTTTATACAAAATTAGTACACTGTTCTTGAAAGAGTTCTTTTTTACTAAACTCTGGCAGCAGCACTCAGTTGTGTTTTTCCTGTGTTGTTAGCTTGAGACAGTTTTTCATCAGATTCAGTTTTTCGAGGCAAGAACATCTGGCGTTCACAGTAGTCCTAGTTTCATAACCTGCTGTAATAAACGTATGGCCCAAACCATCTAAGGGAAGAGGGGATTCGCTCACAGGACCAGTCACAGCCAGTCAGTACAGGAGAGTCGTCAGCAGGAGCCGATGGACGGGGTCACACAAGATCCCCAGCAAGTGCAGGGACAGTGGACATCGGCTCCGGCTTCCACTCCTGGTCCTGGGATTACAGGCGTGGACCACTCTGCCCAGTGCTGGAATGGAACCCCGGCTCCCAGGACCCCTCATCCCTGTTCCACATCCGGGTGCTGTCACAGTATGTGGCTGAGAGCGGTTAGTGAGATTGTATTTGACGCGTGTCACGGGACGTGATCGATCGGGGAGTGGACCCAGGACGTGCCATCCTTGACTCGTGCAGAGAAAGTCGCTGGACCCTGGCAGAGGCGGCCACGGAACGTCGCCCAGACTGACAGCCTGCGCTAGACAGCGCGGCATCCTCAGTTCCAGCCAGAGTTCTAGCTCGTTCACGTTATTCCGAGCAGACGTGTTAGGGGGTCCTCGGTGGGTTTGTCTCTGACCGCGCTGTCTTCTGTTTTTCCTTTTGCTTTGTGCCCGCGTTTTCCGGGGAGCCCGGCGGGCCTGAGCTGGCACGCGGGTGCCACCTGCAGGGCAGTGCGGGTCCTGCCGCACAAACCGCTGCCCCAGCTTAGCTTGCAGGAAAAGTCCCCCGCAGCTGCCACGCCTGGGAAAAGAGGCCTGGGCCAGCGCGACCACCCTCCCGCCAATCTGTCCCTTCACGCCGCTTCTCCTGGCGGAGAGGAAGTTCGTTCCCGTGTCTCACCACAGCGGTGAAAGCCCTCTCCACCGAGCATGCTTGTAGCTGCCGCCCAGCGCCCCAAAGATGCATGGAGTTCTAGACCCTTTGCCTGCAAATAGGTCCCTCCGCGGCCACCCCAACAAAAGCCCGTTTCCTCCTTAGGCCATGGGGTGGGGCTTCATACCCAATACCACTGTACAGCCCTCATGGGTCTGAGGACAGGATTATCACATGGGAAACTGAGGCTGGGGGGTGCACATGCTCCTTGTCTGCCCCCTCTGTGGGAACACACTGCGTCCCACACACTGTGTCAGTGCCCGCGGCTGCGGGCATCCACCTCAAGGGGCACACACAGGCATTCTGTACAACTCATGAGTGGCGGGGACAAGCGGATCCGTGTCTGTTTCTAAATAAGCAAATATTCGGAACTCAGCTTCGACACACCTCATGCAGACATCAGCTCCACAGTGGAGTGTGTATAAAGCCCTACACGGGAGACTCAAATTCTAGAAGACAGAGAAGACAATGCTTAGTCCTTGGCTTAGGCAAAAGGTTCTTAGCAAAAACATAATCTGTAAAAGAAAAGGCTGTTAAACTGGAGTTCATCAAAATTAAAATGGTTCCTCCGAGCCAGAAGACTGAGCAGGTAGGCGCGTCTATTGACTTCCATTCCCAGACCCCACAGGGTGGCAGGAGAGCACTGGCTGTTGAGAGTTGTCCTGTGATCTCTGCTGGATCCCACCCACCCACATAGAAAATAAGTAGATGACCACCGAAATAGCTCAGTGGGTAAAGCAGCTGCTTGTAAGCATGGCGACCTGAGTCCGATTCCTGGAAGCCCATATGGCAAAGGGTGGAAAAAAAGTTGTCCTCTAATCCCCACTATCCATGCACTATAGCATTCATCCGCGCGCTCTCTCTCATAAATAAATACAATATCATAAATAAATAAATGTTTAAAACCCAAAGAAACTACTTTTAGGAGGGAACAATACACAGTCCACAGGCTGGGAGAAAACGTCTCCAAATCATGTTCAACGAAGGACTTATATCCAGCGTGTGTGAACACATCCACCATAAGAACACAACCCAGTTTCCAAAAATATGTCTCAAAGGCCAGGTGTGATAGTGCACACCTTGTGGTTCCATCTACTCGGGAGGGTGAAGCAGGAGGCATGCAGGTTCAAGGCCAGCCTGGGCCTCTTAGTTAGATCCTGTCTTAGTGGGTAAGACTCCTGCTTGCAAACTGGGTGACCTGAGTTCAATCCCCGGAAGCCCACATGGTGGAAGGAGAAAACTGACTTTGAAACTTGTCCTCTGACCTCCGCCTGTGAGCCATGTCATGTTTGCAAGTAGCTACCTACCATCCCTCTCTAAAAATCCATGGATACAGCTCAGGGCATGTGCAAGGCCCTGGGGTCAGTCCACACACACACACACTTTTTAAAAATGTTTCTAAAGGAGAGAAAAAATGGACAAAAGATTTGAACAGCTGTTTTACCAAAAAAGAAATGAATGTGAAAAAGTTCTAAGCATCAATAGCCTAAGACTAAATCAAACAAGCCCAGAGATTCACAAACACGCCATGGTGCATCTGCGTGGAGTTTATCGTCCACCCTACAGAAAAGACGCTTAGCACTAGCATGAAAAATATGTTAGATTAAGTAAGCACAACGTAAGAGGATTTGAAAGAGGATTTGATGATACAAATAGTATTACCCCATATATTAACTGAACAATGAATTTCATTAAACACTGAGTTAATATTAAATAAACACTGAATTAATGAATAAAGGAGGCTCACGGTATGGGAGACACTCTGGTATTGTGATCATCGGCCGTTCCTCTCCCCTCCTTTCCTGACTTTCTCTTCCTTTTCTCTTCTGTTCTTTCTCGCTTTCCCCTGTCTCTCTTCTCCTTCTCTTTCCTTCTCCTCCTTCCTTCCTTCCGTCCGTCTTTTGCTTCTTTTCTTTCTTCTCTTTTTCTTCTTTCTTTCTTTCGTTCTTTCTGTTTTCTTCTTTCTTATTCTTTCTTTTTTTCTTTCTTTCTTCTCTCTTCGTATCTTCTCCTCATCCCTCCCGCCCTCCCTCCCTCCCTCCCTCCCTCCTCCTTCCTCCTTTCTCTCTCTCTCTTCTTTCTTTCTTTCTCTTCTCTCTCTCTCTCTTCTCTCTCTCTCTCTCTCTCTTCTCTCTCTCAGTGTCCTGGTTAAATGTGAGCTCCCGCCCCAGGCCTCATGCCTCGCATCTGTAGCTGGTGCGGATGTTCGGGAAGGTCGAGGCACCTTTGGACCTTTGGAAGGTGGAGCCTTGCTGGAGGAAGACACGCCACAGCGGGCGGACCCTGGGGTTTGGCAGCTCAGCCCTGCTCCTCTCGGTTTGCTCTTGTTCTCTTGCCTCCATGCCAGCTTCGGCAACCTGAACCAGCCTCCTGCTTCTACCTCCAGCCACGCCTTCTGCTAGGCGATTCCCACCATAATGGACCGGATCCCCTCTAGAACCGTAACTCGAATACATCTCCCTTTCTCCCTTAAGTTGAGTCTGGTCACTGCCTCACAGCAAGGAAAAAAGAGCAGCTGGACGAGACAGGCTCACTATGGAGCCCCGAGTGGCCTGGAGTCACCACGGAGATCAATTTTCCCTCCGGCCTCTGCCTCCCAAGTGCTGGAATTACAGGTCTGCATCATTACATTAGGCAAGAATTCCGATTTCATTACGTCTTAGATTAGATTTAAACATTTTCAAATACACTTACATTGCTTGTGTCACTTATTTATTACCTCAAGAGAAGGGGAAATGCATCCATCGCAGAGGCCCAAAAACCTGATTATCCTTCGGTCCTTTGCGTGCTACCCCACAGCTCCCCTCAGGGGCTTGCATGCTGCAGTGGGCTTCCCAGTGACCATTCACAGGGGCTCATCTGCCTTCAGCTCCTGGTCAGCTGCTTCTCCTAGCTCCCCTCTTCCACCCTCCCTGACTCTCTGCTGTGATGGAAGACTTGAGGAACCCCCTACGCCCCCTTTTACTTTCTCGTCCTCAATCTGCCCCCCCCTTCACACCCATGATGGCAGCCACAAGCGCTCAAGACACCCGTGTCTCTGACCACGGCTGTTCCCTGGGCGTCTGTGGTGAGGTACTTGGGAATCATCCAAAGGTCCTGCTTCCGGGGCCTGGTGTTCTCACACAGGAGCAGGCAATGACCGTGACAGCAGGCAGGTAGACCAGTTGGCTGAGAACACAGGACCCGCGTGAAGTCTACCCTGGTGGGTGTGTCATGTGATCCGCACCAGGGACTCGACACATCCCTGGGAGCTTGTCAGAAATGTGATTTCTTGGTGAAACTCAGACATAGTCTAAGCTCCTGACACAGAGCCCAGCATCCATATAACAAGCCCCCTCCCTAGGAAATCTGTCCCATCCCCCCAAAAAAGAAAGACCATTTATCTTGATATCTGTAGTATCTCCTCAATGTCATCTTTGAGACAACTTATATTTATTCTCTTGTAGCTCTGGGGGTCAGAAGTCTAAATAATCAGCTTCAAGGGCTCAACCTAGGTGCCTGGCGAGGGCTGGTTCAGTCTGGAAGCACTTGCCTCCAGAGGGTGAGCATTCCCAGCCCTGGATGCACGTACCCCTCTAACCTCCACTTATCATTAGAGGTCTTGCTCAGATTCCACCCTCCTTGCTTGTGACAAGCTGATCATCTTGGGTAATTTTCCCAGCAATCTTAACCCAAGATCCTGGAGTGTGGGGTTGCCGCACAGTTGGTAGGGTGATTGCCCAACACGAATGAAGCCCTGGGGTTCTCCCTCTAGCTCTGCATAAAGCAGGGGTGGTGTCACACTTGTGAAATAGAGGTGGGAGAATCAGAAGTTCAAGGTCGTCCTTAGCCACAGCGAGTCCAGCTTGTGACACACAGAGACCCTGTCTCATAAAACAGATAAATAAACAGGGCTGGGAGGTGACTCAGGGGTTAAAGTCTTTGCCTCACAAGCAAAAGGACCTGAATTCAGATCCTAGATTTAAAAAAATTGCTGGGCAGACATAGCATTGCCCTGTACTTCTGGCCCTGGAAGGTAGAGCCCGGGAAACCCTAGAGTAAAGTAATAGTGATGTGGGTTGATCTCTAGGTCTATGCTCACCAAATATGCATCCAGGTTCTTGTGTTCAGGAGTCAAAGACTGAAACCAGAACATAAGTAGAGGATTAAGACAGAGTTTATTAGAGGAGAGAAAGAACGGAACTCATGGACATGAATCCATGAGGGGCAAGAAAGCCCTGGAGACCTCATGGGCTCCAGACATGGATTCCATAATCCATGAGGGGTGAGAGAAGAGTCAGGTAGGAACTCAAGGGTTTCAGAAATGGACTCCTATGAGGGGCAAGGGAGCCAAAGATGGCTGTCTTTATAGGCCTTTATTTATAGGCCTAGGGAAACCATGGGCTGGTGTCTTTTCCTCATTGGTTAGCTGCAGTTTCTGCAAACCTGATTGGAGCTTTTAGTCCTCTACATCTCATGAGTCTGTTCATATCGGGGCCCAATCCAGTTGATCTTGTGCCCAACCTCATAGTAGGGCTTATCTCTAATGGAGAACTAAACTCCATATCCTTTCATAAACAGAGGGCTAGGGCTAGGTGGTGACTTCATCTCTGTGAAGGATTAGAGTCAGTTCCTGCAGACCAACAGGTGTGTTCCTTCGGGGTAATCCCAGCAGTGGGGGATGACCTTTGAAGGCCTTCAGAGACCTTCCAGCATGACTGCTCTAAAACTGCCTCAATAGCAGGTAGAATAATCCCAATATTACCCTTGGGCCTCCACAGGCATACACACTCATGTACACACACACTCATGTACGCACACACACACACACACACACCACAAAGATCTTTATTTAAAAGAAATAAAGCAGGGTTGCGGATCCTGGATCCCATATGGAAATGGTAGCGGCCTGTACTTTGGGCCCTGGAAGGCGAAGCCTGGGAAACTCTAAAGCGAAAGCAAAGAAGAGGTAGCACAATTCAGGGCGATTCACAAAGTCCCCTTGGGCCTCCACAATCATACATAATGCCCTCTGATACACCAGACATACACACAGAGACACAGAAAGACAGACTGACATACACGCACGCACGCACGCACGCACACACACACATATGCAAAAATTTAAAAACAGAAATAATGTGCATTGACAACAAAGAGAAGATCTTTTTTTTATTTATTCAACTGTGTGCATGTGCATTGTGTGTGTGTGCGCGCGCGTGTGTGTGTGTGTGTGTGTGTGTGTAGAACCACGGACGAATTCGCGAACCACCATGGACGCCTCCACCTCCTTCTGCCCCGGGATTCACAGGCTCCGCCCTACCAGGACCAGAAGTGCAGGATATGTGGGATCTGGGATCCGAACTTAAGACCTTCCGCCTGCAAGGCGGAGGCTTAACCCCTGAGCCACCTCTCCAGCCCCAAGAAGATCTTTAATTACATACGCAATTTTGGTTTTTTGTTACATAAGGTGATATAATCCTTGCCAGGATCTGGTAGCAAGCATGTATTTGTCTGTTTGCAGGGGGGAGGGCGGGACAACCCTCACTAAGAGTGAGAGGCTCTTACAAATCCCACAGCATTTGTAGCAGACTCCATGCTACTGAAGCCATTAGGTTAAAACTATGGTAAATCCCAAATACTTTTACCTCACCTAACCTATGAAACCCGATTGCTTGGCCATGCCATGCATGTGGGCTCTGCGTGACTTGTGGCTGACGGGGAGAGGTACTTCTCAGTTACCACCTGTACTTCCAAAGGGCCTGTACCTCATAAGACTAGCCTGGGGGGACCAAGGTCACTCAATGAACATCAATTTCACACAGCCTGAAAGCCATTAAGGCTCATCACCGTAAACCAGCGCTCTCAGCCATTAGAGCAGTGCCCTCTCAGGGCATGTGCTCAGCTAGGATCCACAGAGAGAACGGAGGAGCTAAGGAACAAAGAAGGAAGGTAGAGGCGGAGCCCACCTGTGAACATCTGTCCAGGGCTGGGGACGACCACCCACAAGGGATCCACCACCCACCACACCAGTCCCTATTCAAGCACCAGGTGCGTGTGCACGCATGCATGCATGTGCATGTGCATGCGGGACTGCAAGGCTTGTGATGGAATCTCTGTTAGTTGGGACCAAGCCCCAAACACAACGGGTGGGGAGCCAAAGCAGCAGCTGAAAGTGGTCCACGAGGGGAAACGCTGAGCTGCCTGCTGCCCAGCTTGGTGTCTGGGTCATTCACACAACACGAATGTTGGAAGTGTGAGCACAGCCGTTTGCAGTATGTGAGCTACAGCTGGCTACTCAAACCCCACCCAGGCTCCCAGGCCGGGTGAAGAGAGAGTTGTAGATCTTCTGCCAGGCGTGCTAAGGACTCCGGGGGTTCAAACAGTGAGGAGCTGGATGATGTCTCCCATCAGCCCCTGCCTAGAGGCTCGGGTCCCTCCAGCCCAGACAAGTCTAGTCATGAACACAACCTGGGTTCTCACTCCACCCTTCCTGTGTGTGATCTGCTGAGTCTACTCATTCCTGAGAGGAGACTGAGCTCCCAGGGAGCCATGGGGGGTGAGGGGGAGGGCAGAGACGCTCATGTTGTGGGTGGAGAATTTGGCTGCCAGGATAGTGAGCCCCAGTTCCTCATCCACCAGAAGGCACTTACTGTTGGCCTTGTATGCTCTCCATGGCCAGCGCAGGCCGGGGAAGCAAAGGGGTGCCCAGCTGGGGCAGCAGGGAGGAAGGGGCTCCGGCTATAGTTCTTATGAAGAAGTTTCGATGTGGGCAGAGAAAGGACTGTTTGTAGACAGTAACACTCCAGAATAGATAGAGATGTCAATGTTCTTTGATAAAGGGGACTGATGGGCTAAATTAAATATGTAAACAGCTTTGATTATCTTCCCCCATCTCTAGCAACTCTCTCTCTCTCTCTCTCTCTCTCTCTCTCTCTCTTCTCTCCTCGCTCTCTCTCTCTCTCTCTCTCTCTCTCTCTCTCTCTCTCTCTCTCTCTCTCTGCTAAAAGACTTAGCAGGAATTGCAGAACTTCTCAAATCTGGCTATGATCACCAAAGTTGTTGGATTACAAAGAAGTTCATGGCCACTGCCCCACAGTAGAGGCCAAAATAGTTCCTGAGACTTAATTGGACTGGCGAGTTGGACAAAAGCCCTCTGCGTCCATCTTTTAAAGGGAAATAAATCATAGGGTGAGCGTGAGTCAAGCTAGATGCAAAGCTTTCTAGTACAAATTCCAGGAACTGCCTCCAAAATACTCGTGCTTTTTCGCTGGTGGTAGTCTCTGTCTATTTGCTTATCTCATACAGAGAGGATGGGTGTGCAGCCACCACGTGCCAGGGGCACGCTAGTGGAAATCAGAGGACAGCTAGCGTGAGTTAGTTTTCTCCTTCCACCATTTGGGATCTGGGAATCGAACCCTGGTCTTCTGGTTTGGGGGCAAGCACCTTTATCCACTGAGGTATCTTGCCAGCGCAAGCGTCACGTGTCTTAGGCAGGAAGAAACCCGAGCTGGGTGGGAGGCGATGGATACAGACATCAGAGCCTTAAACTTATGGAATGGCCGCAAGCAGGCTGCTTGTCCTTGTAGAACCTCAGTGTTGCTAGAACAGCTGTTGTGTCTCCGCGTCCTTCCACTGTGATGGCGTCTAGTGGAGGAAATGAACCAGAGGCGCTCTGAAGAGGTACTCAGAAGTACCCAGTGCTAAAGAAAAACGAATCAGCCGCACATGGCGGTACTGGAATCCCAACACTCAGAAGGTTGAGACAAGAGGATCAAGAATTTGAGGTCGGGGACTGGGGAGCTGGACGAGTGGGTAAAGCATTTGGCGTGCACGGGGGAAGACCCGAGTTCAGATCCCCAGCAGCCATGCTAGACATGGCAGAATGTGCCTGCGATCCCAGTGCTGGAAGGCAGGGGCAAGAGGATCTGAAGGTCGCTGGCCAGCCCGTGTGCTCAGTCCGAAAGTAAGGTTCACTAAGACAGCCTGTCTCTAAACACATGTACACACACATGCACACACATATGCACACGCACACACGCACGCACACATGTGCATGTGCACGCATACAAGGTTAAGACCAACCTAGGCTGAACAGAGAGACCTTGTCTCAAAAACAGAAGGAACCAACTATGTGCTCCTAACACGCTAAAAAAATCACCATCTTTGCTTCAAGGTATCTCTGTCCCTCTAGCCACAGGATCACAGGCAGATCAGAGTCCTGTTTGGGACATTAGCCATGAACCTTAGAACAGGCATGTGCCAGCTGGAGAGATGGCTCAGGGGTTGGAGTCTTTGCTTCACAAGCAAAAAGATCTGGATCCTACTTAAAAATGTCTGGTGGAAATGTCAGCGACCTGCACTTCTGATCGTGGAAGGCGGAGCTTGGGAAATCCCAGAGCAAAGCAAAAAGGAGGTAGAGCAATCCAGGATGACTTCTGAAGTCACTCTTAGGCCTCCACCATGCCAAGAAAAACCAGATATACCATAAATAGATATAGAAGCATATAGACACATACATATTTCCATTTGGAAAATCAGTTTTTGCCTTCTGAGTCTGTGGGCCCCTCCCAATTGGAGTCCTGCTGTCTGGCCTTGTAGAACACAAGAGCCCCAGATTCCTCAGC
Organism: Typhlomys cinereus; assembly: GCA_023101885.1. NCBI lineage: Eukaryota > Metazoa > Chordata > Mammalia > Rodentia > Platacanthomyidae > Typhlomys > Typhlomys cinereus. The sequence goes on from JALPQD010000163.1 coordinate 166,673, forward strand.
ATTGAGACAGGGTAGTGGTAGACACGGGGTGTGGTCAGCACCCAGTCTGATGTTATTGAACCACAGTTGGCCTGGAGCAAGAGCTTGCTAACTATCAGGCATTTTCATCTTGAACTGTTTTAGAGGGAGACCTTCCCTGGCCCCAGAATGCTTTGCGCACATCTGAGCTTCCACATAAACAGACTGGGCTTTGCCCAGGGGTCATGGGCTGCCTAAACAGAACAGGTCAGGCTCCCTCTGGCCTGTCCTGAAACCTTAACTTCAAGACACGCACACTAGGCTGCGAGAGCACTCTGAGCCCGGCTTTTCCTCCGAGCTGTCAGCAACCACCCCAGCCCCGTTTGGAGGTGATTTGCCCAGTCTGCTGCCACCACCAAGGACCCTCGGGGGTTCTAAGATCCTCTTTCTACCTCACCTCCCGGTAAGAGCCAGAAACCACAGACAGAGACCCTCAGCCCTGAGCGAGACCACGTGGGCTCCATGTTCAGACCTCAGCATCCGTCTGTGTTGGAGTGTCCCTGCTCTGAAAGACAAGTTCAGTTTCAGGTCGTTTTAGGGTCCCCCCACCTAGGAAGTAGCTCTGCACCCCCTATTTGGAATCCCTGCAGGTGCGATGCATTCGTTGGCTTTCAAATGCCAACACCCCAGCAAAGCCTCAGTGTTCACATCAACAGACATGTTCCAGGGTGTCTCCCCTGAATACAGGACTGATACAATCAATCACTGTCATACACTCACATCAACAATCTATTGGTAGAACAACATTATAGCAATACCAGGTATCAAACAAACAAGCAAACAAACATCGTGTGCAATCGCTGAAACCTAGAGCGTGGACCACTCTCTTTGGTTTTCTTTCGGTTCCTCCCTCCTTTCCAGCTTGTGGACACAAACACGTAGGGCTTTTCCTCGGCTGAACTTCTGTCCGGTGCAATTCTGCACTCAGCCACATGTGTCCGCGGAGCTTTCCCAGGTTGCTGCAGTTCCCAATTAGCTTTTAAGGCGGGCAGGCGCTGCTGAGAGCTGGTGGCTCAGGTCGCCTCTGGCTGCTTCCTGCTATTAGACGTGGTGGTGAAACTCAGTTCTAAGCATTTCTCGGTTTTGCGGGCTCGTCTCCTTCAGCCTCTGGGGTGTGGGACTGCTGCGGGAGAGGTGATAAGCAGCTGGGGTGGGGGGCTTGCAGAGAGCTTCCAGGGGAGGATTGAAGGGGGGGTCAGGAGAGATCTCTGGGTTCAGTGTGGGGTGATGTTCGCCACCCAGTCAGAGTAACCTCCTGCCTCCAACTCCCTGTATTGCCTCTGACCCTCAGCATTTGTGGGGTTCAGCTGCTCCCAGCTGGGAGGGGGAGACACCCTCAAGAAGCCACAAGCGATCGCCCCAACATCCACACGGTTAAGTGCAGTCGTCGTTGCTGCTGAGATAAATCCACTCGCCATCACCGCTCCCCGGAGCGGTCGGAGAGGCGCCACCGCTTCTACGCTTATTGGCTTGGACATAGATTTACTGCTGGATGGACCCAACCCAGGGCACTGCGGGGGAGGATGACCAGGAAGCAGACACGGCCTCCACCGGCACAGCGTCCATCCATTTCCAAGCAGGCTGAGAAGTTAGGTGTCTGAGGCACGTCAGTCTCACCAGGGGAGGCTAAGGCAAGAGGATGGTGAATTCAAGGCCAGCCTGGGCTACATCAGAAGACCACGTCTCAAGAATCAAATATGTAGAATCTGCTACTATTGGAGGACGAGCTTGAATTCTGAGCCTCCTTCCTCCCACCCTCTTTCCCCCCTGTGCTGGAATTATCAGCTGCACCTTTCACTTAGTACAGCTAGAGACTGGCTGCAAGGCATCACTAAGAAAACACTCTGGGGGGGGGGGATGGCTCAGAGTTAAGGCATTTGCTGCTCAAGTAACAGGACTGAAGTTCCAACTCCCAGATCCCATGTAAATTGTTGGGAGCATGTGACAACTGTCTGTAACTCTAGCCTTAGAAGGCGGGGCCTAGAAAACCCACCCACCCACTCCCACCCCCACCCCCAAGCAGGCTGTCTAGTGAGACTAGCCTATGTGTGAGCTCTGGGTTTGATTAGAGACCCTGATTTGAATGATTAAAGTCAAAGAGAAAGATGTGGGGGAGATTTCCAGAATCACCATTTGGTCTATGCACACGTGTATGCATTATACACATATATGCACTGATATATATACAAAGGTGCCAGCGTGTGCGCGCGCGCGCACACACACACACACACACACACACACACACACACACCCCTACATTCTTATGAAAATGAAGAGAATGAGAGCACATGAGAGAGAGAGGAAAAGAGAGAGGGAGAGAGAGAGAGAGAGAGAGAGCATTCTACCAGTTAAGCTAATTAGATAGCCCCTGGTCTCAGAATTTAAATGAAAACCGTCTCCAGAGGAGGTTAGAAAAGACTTGGGCCTGCCTCGATGGATTTGGGTTGGATTAGTATCTGATGGAAGTAGGCAGGGCTGAGAGCCCCCCGGACTGGTGTGCTCCTGGCGGGGCACGCTGTGGTTTGGATGTGGTTCGTGCCCCCAGTAGCTGAGTAGAGCCCTGGTACTCAGATGGGCATCATATGCCCCGGTGGCTTCTGGTTAGTTGCTGGGCACGTGGCTGACAGAGGCGTGTGCCTGATCCCAGAATGCTCTCTGCTTTCTCTGGCTGACCACGTGAGCGTTGCCTTGTGCCAGCTGCCACAGGTGGGATGGACGGAGCTGCCCAATCCTGGACGTTTAATCACCAAAACGGTGCTAATTAAACCTCTTTTCCCCCCCCTCATAAACTGCAACTTTTGAGTATTTTGTAATAACTGTGAAAACTGAACTAATAAAAGGAATTTGGGGATTCAAGATCGGGAGACGCTTAAGCTAATAAGAAAAAAGCCAGAAAAGCAGGATGCTTCCCCTAGTGGTGCACTCGCCCACTGTATTTGCTGAGTATGAATCAGGTCAGGCACATGTCGTCAAACGCAAGCTACATGAAACACAGTGGGCCGTGCATGTGGAAGGACTTGAAAACAGGAGGGCATCTGGCAGGGGAGATGAAGGGTTATAAGGAGAGAAAGGGGGGGATGGGATTGGGGATAAAGGGGTGAAAATTTCATAAATTCACTATATTCACGTGTGCAATGCTAAAACTAAATAATAAATTTTAAAAAAGCAGCAGCAGCAGGTTCCTGTGGACAACCAGGGTGCTTCGGTTGGGTGTGGGGGGTTCTTCAGATCTCTGTAACCTTCCTCCCCCAAGCCTTGCTCACCTACATGAAGCAATGGGCTTCTAATGTAGGTCCAGGCTGCCCCCCCCCTCTCCTCGGGCAAGCTGGGGGCCACCCGAGAGTCCAGTGAGCTCTTGGCTGTTCTAAGACACTGTGTATGTGAACCCCAAAGATGGGCTGCAGGTTACAGTGGGCACTGGGTTCTAGGACGCTGTAGGAATGGGGCTCCCTTTGGGTACCTGAGATGATGTTCCCTCTGCAGCGAAGGGTCGTGAGAACCTGGGGTTCAACAAGCAGCTTTCTCCCAGTCCACCCTCCAAAGAGAGACCTTTCCAGAAGGAGCCAGTGATGGGAAGATACAGGGGGACTGGACGTGATGGGTGCTGCCCAAAGAGCTGCTGTCAGGCTGTGATGGGGCAGGAAAGGAGCCAATGCAGCCTCCCCACCAGGTCTTCCCCCCTAGTCCACCAGAGAGGGGAAGAGGCTACGGGTGGGTCAGGTCCTGCTGGACCACCAGGTGCCTCAGCTGGGGGAGGAGGGAGGAAACACACTAAAGTTATGTCTCCGCCTCCACTTAAGCCTGAGACTGACCAAGGAGCACTGCTGGGCTTAGATAGAGAAGAGACACAGCCACACTGGCTGCTGCAGGGAAGGCAGAGGCTGGATGAGGCCCAGGGAGGCTGGAACAGAAGGTGGAATAGATGAGAAGGGCTGTCCAGAAGCTTTGGAGGGGCTACTGCCTCCCTCCTTCTCTCCCCTCTTCCTTTCCTGCTTTCCTTTCCTTTTCCTTCCTTCTTTCTTTCCCTTTCCCTCTCTTCCATTTCTCTTCCTCTTTCTTTCCTTCTGCCCTTTCTTCTCCCTCTCCTAACTTCCTTCCTCTTTCTTCCTTTCTTCCCTCCTCTCTCTTTCTCTTTTTCTCTTTCTCTCTCTTTCTTTCTTTCTTTCTCTCTTTCTCTTTCTCTCTCTTTTGCTCTCTTTCTTTCTCTCTTTCGCTCTCTTTCGCTCTCTTTCTTTTTCTTTCTCTCTTTCTCTCTTTCTCTCTCTCTCTTTCTTTCTTTCTTTCCTTTCTTCTCCTTCCCTCCTCTTCCTTTTCTTCTTCTTTCCTTCCTTCATTTCTTCCTTCCTTTCCTCCTCCTTTCTTTTTCCTTTTGAGACAGGTTCTCACTGTGCGGCCCAAACTGTCCTCGAATTCGCCGTCCTCCTGTCTCAGCCTCCTGAGTGCTGGGATCACAGCCATGGTGCACCTGGCTTCGGCGCCTTTTGAACAGACACGGAGAGGACCAGCCAGGCAGGCCCAGGATGGAGGCAATGACGAGCCCAGGAAAAGGTACGTTCACACCTAGGTGTGTGTTGAAGGCGGGGAGTGTCAATCACTGAGAACTTAACTTCTGATTCATAGGTGTGTGTTGAAGGCGGGGAGTGTCAATCACTGAGAACTTAACTTCTGATTCATAGGTGAAGCACAGGATGGGAGTTCTCCAGTCACATGGATTAATCTGGAACATTCTCCTCCCCAAAGGGTCCTTTGAGTTAGTTTGTGAAGATGTCAGAGGGAGACTGAGCTCCATGTCCGGCATCCCCCTCCTTTCCACCTTTCCTGGCCTCTCTCAGATCACTAGAGATCCCAGAAGGATGGGCTAACGCTGGCCAACATGCCGCAGCCACAAATGGCCACCGAGGCTGGGGGAGCTGATGCCGCTGTGTGTGTGAAATTCATGCCACACTCTGCAGCCATTAAGTACCTCTGTGTTCTGTGTGGGTGGGTGAGATGGCTCAGTGTGTAAGAAGCCTGTGCCCAAACCAGGCGACCTGAGTTCGATCCCCAGAAGCCCACAGAGTGGAAAGAGAGGCTGACTTCTGAAAGTTGTCCTTTCCCCTCCTCTCCCCTCCCTTCCTTTTCCCTCTTCTCCTCTCCCCTCCCCTCCCCTCTGTTCTCTTCTCTCCTCTGTTTTCTCCTCTTCTCTTCTCCTCTCTCCTTCCCTCCCCTCCCCTCTTCTTTTTTCTCTCTCTCTCTCCTATCTCTTAAATAAATAATTATAAATAAAATACTAACGTGTTCAGTGGTTGTCATGACACCCTGAAAGGGAGGAGGTAATCTCCCTCTATTCCACAGGTAGAGAAACGGGCTCAGAGAGGAGAAACAACTTGCCCACGGCCATTTGGATCTGGGTTACCAATCCAGGTGATACTCCTGTGTCACACTGCAGCCTTCCTGGCGGGTCGCCTGCAGCCTGGTAAGGCGCCTTGGGCCCCATGACACTCTTGTGTCTGTGTCTCCTCGGGGGCTCAGGCTCCAAACGCTTCTGTGTCTACAGATGCTAGCCTGGCTTTCAGACGGTGCGGATCCCTGGCGGTGCAGTTCTCCTGCATGGTTGCTGATAAATGACCATCAAACAACTTAAGGGAACAAGGGGTTTATTGTCTCTTATGATTACTGGTTACAGTTCTCAGTCCAGCTTGACAGGAGAGCACACACCAACACCAGGGCTGAGGGAACTGGCCACACCATCACCACATAAGGGCTGAGAGAGGGACAATCCTTACTTGCCAGACCAGCATGTCTGGCCAAGTGTACACAAGGATGCCACCTTCCTCAACCAGCTCTCTGAATTTTATTCCACCCACACACCATAGGTTGGGCCTTTCCCATCAGCTAGACAATCTCCTGCAGGTTTGCTCTGGGCCCAACTCAACTACTAATTCTCCACAAATGTGCCCAGAGCTCAAACCCTCAACCGTCAAGTTGACACCTGTGCCTAGCTATGACACCTGTGATCCTGCCCCCAGCTACTTGTACTGCGTGAAAACAACCCTTTTCCCCACCTGGAGGCTCCCCATCCTTCCAAACTTCCATATCCCTGAGGGTTGCATGGGAAACCCTGAAACAGTACAGAGTCCTGGGATCTGGGGCCAAGTTCCAATTCTGCTACTAGTGTCCTATGACTGTGTGACCCTGGATAGGTCACATCCCCTCTCTCAGCCTCCATTTCCCCATGGGACAGAGTAATTGAGACCACTCCTCCTCAAATTCTTCTCCACGTGGTCTTTGCTTGCCTACCTGACTTCTCTCTTCCCTTCTCTGGCCTACCTGGAGCTGCACTGTTTCCCTCTCTCTGCTCCTCGTGGCATTTAATCACTCAGCTAGAGTCTAAGGTGGCTGACCGCAGAGATGGGGGACTTATGATGCCCATCTCACTGCAGGACCATCATCCAAAAAGACATGCTGATGAATGAATGAATGAACGAACGAATGAATGAATGAATTGGCAAATGAATGATCACAACTACTGAGCTTGGGAGTCTCCTCCTTTTCCCTCCTGAGTTTTCCCAAGATGAACAGCAAGATGCCTGTAATTGGGCAGAACCCCAAGTGGAAGGCCTGGGCATCAGTTTGCCTTGGCTACAGGTTGCAGGAGAAAGCAGGCGTCTTGTGTGTCCTGCAGCTTCCTTGCGGAGCACAAGACCTCCCAGAAGATGGCCTGTGCCCCCTCCTGCCCCCAAAGCCATGCTGCTCTGAGCATCAAGATAGCATCAGAAAGCTCCCAGCCCCAGCTCTCTCCCACCCAAGGGATCTGGTCTCATCCAACATCCCCAACAGTCATGGAGCTGCATGTCCACCTAGCAGACTCGCCCAAGCCCGCCCAAGCCCGCCCACGCTGAATGCAGCATGGAGCTGAGGTTCACGCTCTTAGGGCTCAGTCACTCTGCAGAGGGTGGCAGCCCACCCATTTGAATGGCTTTGGCCACCTTCACTGTAAGTCGCTCTCACTGTAAGAAGTTCCTTACGAGGAGGGTTGGAAGAGAGAACGTTGCTTTATTTGAATTTTGCATAAACATATCTGGTGCAAGTATAAAGTCACCTTCCTCCGCCTAAACACTTATCTTAGGCAAAGCCAGATAGGCATGCATGTTAATGCAAGGTCTTAGACACTGCTGCCTCTAGTTTAAACTCAAGGGCGTTTTAAACCACAGGATCCTGCCTAAGATAAGAGTTCTCCTTGCAAACTGTAGGATCCCTGCTTGATAGCTCTCAGGCAAGCTCTTTTGCCTAATTCCTTCCTTGTTTTTGAATCCTTTCATTCACTAAGTGAATAGAAGTTTACTGGGAGTGAGATTGGAAAGGCGGGGAGGGTTCTGGCTCTAATGTCTAGGTGGAAGGCCTCCTGGTTCCCCACTTTTATGAACCCTAAGATTGTGTGTGTTGTGTCTGTTATACTTCGCCCCCCCTTGACTGGACCCAGCAGAGGGCCAGCTGGGAAAAGTGCCTGCTACCAAGCCCGACCACCTGGGGGGCAGGGGGGAAGGGATATCTACTCAAGAAGGCGGACTTGAAATGGGAAAATAGAACCAGAAGGAGCCAGAGACCTGCCAAAGGTCAGGGATGAAGGGAGACTGGAATCCAGGTGTGTGGGTTTCCGGTCCTGGGCTCTTCCCCCTCGTCCTGCACCTGTGAGCTCGACAGAGAGCCGGAGGACCCAAAGAGGGAAGGGCCACGGTGTCTGCCTGTTTCGCGCTGGAATCTGCCAGATTCACCCAGGGGGTGGACTGCCCGGGTACCGGCAGGCAGGAGGAGGCGGCGGCAGCTGTACCCTGTTCTATCAGCACCCGAGGCAGCCAACGCCTGGGTTCTTTGAACCAAGACTTTTTTTTTTTTTTTTTTTTTTTCATCTCTTGTCGCCTTGTCCACTGGTTGGCAGAAAGCCAGGCCTAGCACCTTCCATCTGGGAGCTTGTGATCTGGGCTTCTGAGCTCTCGCGGAAGGAGTCCCGGCTGGCTACGCTCCACCACCCTGGGCAGACAGAGGGCAAGGCTGCGACCAGCCTCTCACCAGGGCATGGTAGGGTGGAGCTGGCCACACCAGCTGTTTTTCTGTCTTTCGTGGGCTCCACCCCATGCATTTTTCTGAAGGGCAGTCTCCCAAGAGGCCCTACCCGCAAGGTGGCCTCTAGGCTCCCAGATCCCAGCCCCCATGGATAGGGGGGCCGGGGGTCAAGTTCACCCTTGACTCTTGCTGGGTGTGGGGCTTTGGTTGCACCTGAGGCTAGAGGGACACGGGGTGGCATGGGAGGCGACGGTGCCCAGGGTCCTGGACGCATAGCTGGGAGCAGCTGGAGAACAGGGAGGGGATCCGTGGTGCCCGGCTCCTCCCCGGGGCCGCCCTGCCCCGCCCCACGCCGGGACAGCCGGGGCGGGGACCCGCGCGGGAAGGCGCGCCACTCGGGCCTGCCAGGTGCAGTTCCCACGAGCCTGGGGGGCCGCCGCGCCCCGGGAAGACCGGGAGGAGTGAGTGTCCGTTTTCGGCCTGTCGGTGCCCCTGGACGCCCGTGACCCTCGGAACCCAGGTAACCGAGGGCGGGACTCCCCCCTCCCCACACACACCCCAGTGGTGCCCGCGCGCGTCCTCCCGGGCCACGCGCTCTCCTCCCTCCGGAACCCCCAGGGGGCCGCTTCCAGGTTGCATCTTGGAAAGTTTGCCCCTGGACGGCCCGACAGCCGCTTGAACCCGCGCACCCCGAGCCCGTGTGCATGCGGGGTGCCGCTTCCGCGGTCTCAGAAACTCGGATGGTCGAGCCACATGCTCCTCACTCTAGCGCTCCATCAGAGAGAGAGAGAGAGTTTCCCAGAATGGACTGACAGCTGACTGCTGCTTCTACCTAAAGGATGTTTATATTTGGGTTTCCCGACGCCTTCTGTCCCCACATACTGGGCGTGAGACCCCATCGGCCCGATAGGGTGCGGTAGGGTGCGAGGGGAACGGGATCTCCTTAAAGTGCGTGCGGGGCCACAGCCCCGCGGAGCTCCGGAGCTCCGTCACCCTTCCCTGCCTCTCTCTAGTTCTCGACACCCTTCACGTCCCCTCTCCCCAGCGCTTCCCAAGCCCCAATCAGATGAGCCCAGGAAACAAGGTGCGCCTCAGCCTGCAGACACGGGGTGCGGGAGCCCACTCACCCGCGTGGATGTGCGCGAATGGGCTTCTACCAGCTTGGACGAGAACCAGGGCTCTCAGCCGCGGGCGGGGAGAGGGGGAGCTCTCCCCCGCCCAGCAGAGACCAGAGATGACCAGAGGGACGTCAGTGACTCTCAGGGGAGACAGCCAGCGACTGCGCGCCCTGACCACCGCTGATTTCACTTTACTGTGAAAACGAACCAGCCAGGTGATGGGCGAGGGAGACCCTAACGAGGTGAAATCATCCGCGCCAGGGGAGTAGCGGTCTCTGCTCCCTCGGACCCCGGCCTCCTGGACTAGAGGCTGCTCGGTGGTCTTGAGTCTGTGATCTCCTCTCATCGAAATTCTTCTGGGGACAGGGGTGCACCAGGCCAGGGCACCTTTAAATACACCAAATCCCTTAGGGAGCTGACCCAGAGCCTTCCAAGCCGCAGGAGGCAGCCCCGCTGCGTTCCCTTCTGTAACCATAGCGTCGCGCAGGACACCCCAATGGGAAGGTGCTTGACAGAGTGGAGTTCCTTTCCAGCGGACCCAACTCTGTCCTTGGGCTGCAGGAAGGACAGTTTAAGGTCGGAGCCAAAAGCCATGCAGCACCTTCCTGCCCCCACTTGGGACAGCTTCTCTCAGAAACCTGCCAGCACATGCGTGGGGCTAAGGTTGGAACCTTGCAGGAAATGGCCAGTGTGTCCGTCCCCTGAGCTGGTGGAAATGGAGAGACCTTCATCCTTCCTGGAGGAATGCTTCCCCATCCCTCTGGAAATCCTACTTGGAAACATTGATCTTAACTTTATCCCGGCTGCTTCTTGGGGTTGCCACAATTTTCAGGGAACATTTGTTTCTCTTTCCTCAGTTTCCTCTAGGAACAAGTGAGGACTATAGCATTGGCCTGGTTTTATGAATGAGCAAGTGTCCCAAAGGTTTTCTGCAGAGCAAACCTAAAGCACGACTCGTTTTCTCCTATGCGTGCGTGTGTGCGTGTGTGCGTGTGTGTGTGTGTGTGTGTGTGTGTGTGTGTGTACCTTGCATTCCCAGGAGGACTATATATTCTTTCTCTCTGCGCAATAGGGCATGCGTTTTGGTATGCCCCGGAGAGTAAGCTTTACCCTGGGCACACAGTAGGTTTGCAGGAAGTATTTTTTGATCAGAGATAATCTCTGCAGGAAGTTGGCTCAGTGGCAAGGTGCCTGCTTGCAAAACTGGTGATCTGAGTTCAATTCCTGGACATCCACAGGGTGGAAGCAGCTATGGGTTGACTTCTGAAAGCTGTCTTCTCATCTCCACCCATGCGCCATGGCTTAAGTGTTTTTCTCTCTCTCTTTCTCTGACCATCTCTCTGTCTGTCTCCCTTCCTTCTCTCTTAAATAAACAAATACATAGAATACTTAAAAAAAAAAAAAAGGATGAGAAACTGCTAGAATTCTTGAGAAATGGGAGGGCTTAAATCCTCTTCCCCTCTCCCTCCCTGTTTAAAGGGAGCAGCTCCCCTTCCATACTAGGCAGAGCAAGGGAAGGAGAGAGGAGAGATGGTTCCCAGAGCCCGGGCAGGTAGAGACGACCAACGCCGTGTGCCCAATCAAGACCAGAAGCATGAGGGAAAGCAGGAGAAGGCTGTGGAAGACTCTCCCCACCCCCCTTCTCCCTGCAGTGTCTTGAGATACTTCCCACCTGCTGTAGAGCAAACCCTTTATCCAGCCAGAACTTTGGAGGTCCTGCCTGGATTCCTGACCAGGCCCAGACATCTGTCTTTGGCCCGAGGTCAGGCCATGACACCTAGAGCTAGTGTGACTAGGAGGCAAGTCTCAGCGGACCTCCCAGCCTGCCACTCCGAGACGGCCCTGCGGGAACGTGGCTTGTCTGTTTCCGTCGCTAACTCCGGGCTCTTGACAAGGACCCCTAGAGCTGCCCAGCTGGGATAAGCTTCCTGTCCCCTGACTTGGCATCTCGCTCGTGGCCTCTCCTGGCTGCGAGGTTCTGACCTGGGTTCAGGTCCTGTGTGCTGGTGGAGCCGATCTTCAGCCAGTGAGAGTTGGGAGTGTGGATTCGCCTGCCTCAGTCTTCTTTGGCGTCCATATGGGACGACTGAGGCCCACCAAAGGCTGCAGCTGCTGCCACAAGGGACAATGCAGAGCCCTAGAAAGGCTCTCAGCTGGCCTTTGTCCATCCATTCGAGCTACTGCAAGGCCGCCGGTCGCTCTGCCAGCGGGTCTGCGTTCGGTGAGATCAGCGCCCTCTGCAGGCAGCCCTTTCAGCGGACTGTGTAGGAAACCAAAAAAAGTCAGTGTTCTGAGAACAGGTGAACTGAGCTTCCGGTAACTTACCAGTCCAACAAGTGCAACTAAAGGCCAAGGTCAGGGGGCTCTGAGGGTTCCCCCAGTACACAGGAAGAAAGCTTGGAGGTAGAGTGGTCACACACCCCACACAGGAAGTGGCTCTCGTGCATGACCACTGGGAACTTTGCCTTTTTACCCCAGTTCCTGCCTGTGATCCCAAACATCTGTGTCCACTGTCAGACCTGGGATGCACCTGATGAACCTTGACGTTGGAGGGGGGGAATCGAGAAGCTGGGCCTTGAAGGATGCCTAGCATTCTGGATATTAGGATAAGTGGGGAGGAAAAGATGGGGCGAGCCAGGGAGAGGAGAGAAGGTTTCACCTGAAGAGATGACTTGGGAGTGGGCTTGTCCTGTGGCTGAGGTCATGGTAGGTTTCTCAGCTCCTCTGCCCTATCTGGCTCCAGACATCTTTTGTTGGGGGGGACAGGAGACCTGGCTTCATGCATTTTTGCACCCTGCCTCTCTCCTTATCACCACCATTATCGCTACAAGTTCAGTGGCTTCCAGCCACCATGGATGGAAAAGTACTGCTGTTGCGACATGATATGAGTCAGTTGCTCATAAATAATGGGGTCTAGTGTTTGGCCCTTCACTTGGTATCGGCTCTTTGGGGGGAAAGGGACAAGAGGGACTCTAGACATTTTATGAAACCGTGTGGGATGATGCAGGGGACACATTGCACGTGAGAGGTGCAGTCATTTCCGGCACCTGCAGAAAGAGATAATGCTCCCCTAGTAGGTCCCCAAGTAGTGCTCCCTCTAAGTAGTGCTCCCTCTAAGTAATGCTCCCTCTAAGTAGTGCTCCCCTAAGTAGTCCTTCAAGGTTTTATTCTTACCCATACCCTCTCCTCTCAAGCAAGTTTACCTTGCAGCTTTACCCTGTTGTCTGACCTTGCACCAGGCCAGGATCATTTCCCATCAGTCTCTGTTTTGGGGGGGGACTTTGGAAGGAGGGGGTACATTTTACACCTGGAGACATTTTTCTTCTCTCAGTTGGGAGCTCTATGGCCAAGGTGGTCTCATTGGCTTTGGTGGCTTCATTGAGAGCTTGCTAGAGGCACAGAGCCCAACCCCATGGCTTCTAGATCCCAGACCCCCAAATCCTGCTGCTCCCCCACCAACCTGCCACTGAACTTGCTGGGGAGATGAGTTCCCAGGAGCTGAAGACAACATGGGTGCAGGGCAGGCCCCTAGATCTCAGTGCTGACTCTGTCCCGGTGGCAGCGTGACTTTGGCTGACTCTGTCCCTTCCTCAGTCTTGGAAAGAGAGGCCTTAGATTCCTTGGGGTGCACACTCTCATTCTGTTGTCATTTGGGGTGGGAAAGTGGGGAGAGCTGGGGGGGCATAGCAGATAATCAGCCACGTTCTTATCCTCTATCCAGTGCCTTCACAGCTCCTCGGAGCCCCCCATTCACCCCCAAGAATGCTGCTGGACAATGCCAGCTGTCCCTTGGGGCAGGGTCACCTCCTCTGATTGAGACCCAACAAGACCCTCTCTTCCTCAGGACCCCTCTGGGACACAAGGACTGTTTTCTCCTTCCAGCCTGAGTGTGGATTGTGTGTGAACAATCCCCGCACTGAGAGCCAAGGCGAAGTTCTCTTTGTTCTTTGTCTCCCGACCTTGGCTTACATAAGCAGGTGGGGTGGGAAGCAGGCCTGTGGTCTGCGCCCCACACTGAGGTCAGTGGCCTGCCAGCGTGGGGTCCCACGATGATGATCCTGTGTCCCTGCCCCCCCCCCCCGGGGGACACAGGAAGTGAATCAGTCCACCAGTGGGAGACCCGAAGCTTCTAGATGCAGGAACCCGCCGGAACCACCCTAGTCTGGCTGTGTTTTGTTTATGCCTCCCAATTGGCTGTTTATTAACTCTGTCCACAGAATCCCCTCTTGACCCTGTTGCTTCATGGAATGGCAGAAAGTTTACTTTGGTGGGTCTGGGGTGTGGGGCTGGAGTTCCTAAGGAATCTTGGAGTCCATCATGCTTGCTGGAGGGTCATTCATTCTTTTCTTTTTTGGGAGCGTGTGTGTGTGTGTGTGTGTGTGTGTGTGTGTGTGTGTGTGTGTGTGAGAGAGAGAGAGAGAGAGAGAGAGAGAGAGAGAGCATGGTGTGTATGCCTGTGGAGGCCCAAGGGTGACTTCTGGAGTCATCCTAGATTACTCTACCTCTTTGTTTAGCTCTGGGGTTTTCTAGGCTCCGCCTTCTAGGGCCTGGAATTTTTTTTTTTTTTTTTTTTTAAATGGCATCTGGGAAACTCAGGTCCTTGTGCTTGCCAGGCAAAGGCTTTAACCCCTGAACCATCTCACCAGCCACAGGTTATTCAGCCTCAAAAGTTCTCACCCAAGAAGCTCTGCTGGGGGCTGCAGGCTAGAAGCTGGGGAAGGCGCAGCCAATTCACACGTGCGTGGCCAGCTACACAGGTGTGCTGGAGGGAGCACTACAGGCTACTTCCCGAGCTTCCCGTGAGGAAGAGGCGGAAGAACCTGTTCCATTTTGGTTTGTTGTTTATCTCTTGTTATTATAGCAAAACACACAGCACATATAGTTTATCACTTTGACTATTGTTTGGGAGCTATGTGTGCACATGTGTGGGCGGGTGCACCTGTGAGTATTTATATGTGTGCTTCAGAAGGTCAGAGGACAGATGCCATTCTTCAGATACCTTTACTATTTTATTTGTCTGAGAGAGAAGGCAGCATGCCATACCTACAGACTGGCGGAGGTCAGAGGACAGCTTTCAGAAGTCAGTTCTCGCCTTCCATCGTGTGGGTTTTGGGGGAGATCAACTCAGATCTCCAGGTTTAGGAGCAAGTGCCTGATCTGAGCTCTCTTGCCAGTCTCCCTCCCTTGCTTTTTAAAGTCATTCATTCATTCATTCATTCATTCATTCGAGAGAGTAGGATAGAAGAGAGGGAAGGAGACAGTGAGAGGGAAAGAGAGAGAGAAAGGCAGAGAGCACGAGAGAGAGAGAGACCGCACAAGAGAGAGCACGATAGAGAGAGAGCACACGTGTGCGTGCATGTCTTGGCACACTAGTAGAAGTCAGAGGACAACTTTCAGAAGTCATTTCTTTCCTTCTACCATGTGGGTTTCTGGGGATCAGACAGGTGTACAGGTTTGCGAGCAGGTTTTATTTTATATTTTGTTATGTTATGGTATGGTATGGTATGGTATGGTATGGTATGGTATGGTATGGTATGGTATGGTATGGTATTTTGAGACAGTCTCATTTGGACCTGGAACTTGCTGAGTAAGCTAGCCTGGCTGGTCAGCAAGCCGCCCCCCACTCTGCTCCCTCCCCACCTGCCTGTCCCCCCCTCCCCAATGCTGGAGTCACAAGCCCAGGCCACCATGCCGGGCTGCGTTCCACCGGTGCTGAGGATCGAACTCTGGTCCGCATGCCTGCGCCGCACCTCCCTACGACTGCTCCATCTCTTCAAGTCCTTGTTCAGCCAGTTCGGAGATGTGCAGTTCGCTGTCTCAGCACAGTCACCTCCTCCTGCGGCTGTCCCCATCATCCATCTCCACCATGTTTTTGTCGTCCTCCAAACTGAAACTTGTGGGGTCCAGACCCAGCCCTGCCTCTGGCTTAAGGAGCCTCCTATCGGTCCTCACGCATCTGCTTCTATGGCTGATAACATGACACTGCAGTTGGACTAAGTTCGTACAAAAACAGGTTTATTTTGTTCACAGTTTGGTCCCGGTGGAGGTGGTATGGCTAGTGTTGGCCTTCTAGCTGCCAGGGCTCTGCTTCCCAAGGCTGAGATTACAGATTACCTTCATATCTGCCTGGCGTTTTTACAGATGATTTGGGGATCTGAACTCAGGTCCTTTTGCTTGTGACTTTAACCCATCTCCCCAGCCTGCCATCATGCTTTTAGACCCTTCTGTGTCTAAGTTTTTTGAGGCGTTTCTACTCCCCCCCCCTTAAAGGAGAGATGTTTGACCTCGGTTTCAAGAATAACGTGAGTCGCCTGGAGATCTAAGGGAGTTGAGGGGAAGAGAGGAAAGGGAGTTACCCACAGCCGGAAATGAGTGACGCCCGGGGTGTGTGTGGCGGAGGCTCTGGCAGGAGATGAAGCCGGAGCCTGGGAGGCCTCAGTGGTCCAGTCTGAAGGGTCTTGTTCCCGGCTGGTGAGAGGCAGTGACAGCGATTTCAAGCAGAAGGCAGGACAGGCTGATTGCGGCTGAGGAGGATGTGGCTGGGAGCAGGGAAGCTCTCAGGCTGGAGGGAAAGAGGCTCGAGTAAGACAACCATAGGGTTGGGAATCAGGTGGCAGGGGAGCCCACCACCTGGGGGGTGTTAGCTTCCAGCTCCCCTCCGGGGAGGATATGAATGATCCACAGAGCGCAGGAGCAGCGGATTTACTCTCGGCCAACGATTTCTGGTCATAGCCGTTCTCCAGCATGGAAGGAGAGTTCACACTAGCTTCAGCAGCCACGGGAACTGGCCACACCATATCCCCAGGGAGTACAGAGAAAAGGGCAGACTTACCCTCTCGCCAACAAAGCTGAGCCAGTTCTCGCCGTCTTACCCACCTGCCCAAACTGTCCCACTCCTGGGTCTTCTGACATCTACGAGATACCCTCCCGCAGGCTTGCCCTAACTAAGCTTGGGCTGGTTCGTTTGAGGGAGCACATGGGACCACCTGGGTAGCGTGAACGGAGAGACTACATCTGACAAGTAAGGATGGGCAGCGGGGTCAAGTACCTTCCCTGCCCCGCCCCATACATGCCTTATCAGTTCCTACACTTTCATTGCCAAACTCCAAGCTGTATGTTAATGCACTTGCAGAAAGGAGGAGGGGCAGACAGAGAGAAACATGCACCACGCCCTTAATTTGTGGGTTCGCTGCTGAACCTTATGATGGACCACTGCCAGGTCTTTTGAGTAGGCGAAAGTTGTTGTGACAGGTGCTATGCCGGAGAGGTGGAGCGTGTGAAGCAAGGGGCGGCTCCTCGTTCTCCTTGATAGCTCGGGGAGCAGACAGTTCCTGGTCGTGGGAGACAACCCCCCACTTTCAGCAGCATTCCTGGCTTCTGGATGTGAGATGTTGATAGCCACACTGGAGAGTCCAGGACAATCATGATGAGTGTTTCTTTCATTGTCCTTTGGGGAGCAAAATCGCCCCTAAGTGAGATGTATTGGTCTAGGAGATCAGAAAGGCTTTCTCGAGATGATGCAAATCTAGATTCTAAAAGGTAGATGAGACTTAGGCTGGGGCCACTGAGATGGCTCAGCAGGTAAAGCGTCTGCTCAGAAACCTGGAGACCTGAGTTCAAGCCCAGGAAGCCCACGTGGTGGAAGGAGAGAACTAACCTCTGAAGCTTGTCCTCCGGGCTCACCCAGTGCTCATCTCGTTCATTCTCTCTCTCCTCTCTCTCTCTAATAGATAAAATATTGCAAAAAAGAATTAATAAAGGCTAAGTAGGGGTGGAACATAGATGTGTTAGTTAACTTTCTATCACTGTGAAGGAACTAATGTGTGTGCATCTGTGTGTGTGTGTTGGAACTAATATGTGTGTGGGGGCACACATACATGTATGCATGTATGTGTGTGAGAGAGAATACTCAAGTGTGCCTCTGTGTGTGTGTGTGTGTGTGTGTGTGTGTGTGTGTGTGTGTGTGTGTCATTGTGGAGGGCAGAGATCGATTCAGGTGCCTTTGTCAGTTACTCTCCATCTTACCTCCTGAGGCTGGTTTGCTCTTTGAACCTGGACCACACTGATTCCGTGAAGCTGGCCTGTGAGTCCCACAAACCTTCTTGGTCCTTCCCTCCCCCCAGCACCGGAATCACAGACACGCCCCACCCAGCCTCGGCTCTGTCAGGTACTGGGGATGAAACCTGCGGTTTTGTGTGTGCTAGGAGGCCAAAGGCGGGAGGGCCCAGGCGTGGGGGTCTACTGCCCTGGCAAGAGAGGGGCTGGTGGATGGACCCTGGAGTCCAGTCTCGATGCGGGGAGGAAGGGGCCCACCCTCCTCCTTGAGTAGTTTTAGATCCTGTCTCTTTAGCATCTGTGGTCTGGAGCCAGACTGGAGACTGTGGCCTCCGCCTGCGCTCACAGGCCTGCCCAGCTGCTACACATCCGGGGACAGACTCAGCCAAAGTAGAGCCTGCTGGCTCTAAACTGACCAATCTAAATGCCTGCCAACCTTTTCCCAGGGGCTCAGCCCCCCCCATATCCCACCCAACATGCTTCCACCCACTTCTGGGGCCTGGTGTTCTCCTTTTGTCCTACATGATACCGTATAAGCCTCCTCTCGAGGAATGTGAGCAAGACGGTCTTCTTCCTGGGGCGACGGCTCTCCCTGTCATCAGGAGGATCGACCCCATTCATGAAGTCTGGAGATAACGCTGTAGACTACAAGGATGTTGGGGCAGATGGAGTAATGGACATTGGGGAGTGGTTTTGTCAACAAGCTCTCTGGGAGGCCTTCTTGGGGTAGGTGGTAGCTGGAGGTCCTGCTGAGGAATGTAGATGAGGTGGGAATGGCTGGAGCCAGATGCCACCTGTGTGTGTATATGTGTGTGTGTGTGTGTGTGTGTGTGTGTGCAGTCAGTCTCCTTGAGGATGTTATTCTGATGGTAGGGGATTAAGAGGTAGACTGTGAGGGTCAAAATATAAGGCGGGTCCCTGTGATGCTAGAGTAAGGCTCAGGCTGGGCCGTGGCTAGAGTTGAAGACCCTATGCTGCCGCTGTGGTCAGGGACCATGTGCAGCCAAGCCCCGCCTCTACGATGCCAACAGCAGTGGCCCCGAATTGGCTGGACCCCAGACACACTGCACCCTTCTCCCTGGCTTCCTCCTGGTTCTAAAGCTCGAGTGCTTCCTCTCCTGACTGATCCCCCCCATCTTCCCTCCTCCCCTCATCTCCCTTCCAGAGCCTCGGAGGCTCAGGGGGCATTCAGCTAGAGAAGAGAATTCTTAAAGACCCCAAAGGCCTCGAAACACCAGGAACGGAGGCTGGGGTGTGCTTGGTGGTAGAGTACATGCTGTGCCTAGTTCAGACCTTCATGTTGCTTACAAAAGGAAGAGGAGGAAGAGGAAAGAAACTAGGAGAGGAGGCGGGGGTGGGGGGAGTTGATGAGGGACAGGGAAGAGGGGGAGGAGGAAGGGGAAGAAGAGGAGGAGGAAGGGGAAGAGGAGGAAAGGAAACGTAGATGGGGAAAGGGAAAGAGGGAGAGGAAAAGGGGAGGAAGAAGAGGAAAAGGAGGAGGAGGAGGAGGAGGAGAATTGAATAAGGAAGGAGTAATGGACAGAGGCATGGCCTAGTCCACACCCCTCAAATCACATAGGCTCTTTTGGGGAGCAAGTGCCAGTTTGGACCATGGTTCCCTGCTGGGAGTCCCTCATCTGCCCACCTGCGCCCCTCCCATTTGACAGTTGCTGGCGTCCCCTTGTGATTTCTCTCACCATTGCCTACAGCACCGTGAGCCTCTGCTTGGAGGTAGTGAGAGAATCTCACACTCGGCCAACCCTGACCTCGCTCTGCGAGCCCTGCCCGGGCCTGGTGCCTGCCCGGGCCTGGTGCCTGCCCGGGCCTGGTGCCTGCCCCGGCCTGGTGCGGGTCCTGAGTGCAGTGCCGTGCTCCCTTTACGTCCTTCCCCCTCAGCTAAGACCCACAGGTGAATGACTCACGGGCGTGACATAATTAACCCCAGTTGTCTCTTCAGAGAACAAGAGGCTGGGATAGGCTGTGGTAGGTGGAAAAGAAGGTTCTAGAAAGAGGAAGAAGTCTGTAGACCGTTGGGTCTGGGAGTGGTAAAGAAGGAGGAGCCAGGAAATCCACAAAAGGCGCCTGTGTCTAGGAGGTTGACATCAGACTTCAGGGGCCAGGGCGTGGTGGCTGGTCACTTTGGTGTAAGAGGGTGCACCGAAAGGAAGGAACAAGTTCTGTAAGGGGGTCCTCGTGGGCTTCTGATCGCCTCCTTCCCTTCCAGCGGGCGAGTCTGAGACCCCCAGGCTAGGAGAGTTGTTAGGGCCACAAACTGGGGCCCTGCAGCCCTCAGGAGCCAGGCTGAGCCACCTATCAACAGACCAAGGAAACAGACAAGGAACAGGGGAGAGCAGGCGGGGGGGGGGGGTTTCTCCAGTGCGGCCACATTGGGAAGAGGGTTAAAGAGGCCGGTTACTCCTCTGAGTCCTGATATGAGGCTGAGGTTTAAATAGAGGCCAAGAAATCTGCAGAGCCGACCACCATGGTTACCTCGACCCCTCTCCCGGTCTCTCCTGCAAGGTGGTCAAGCTGTCAGAACTCAGAGAAAGTTCTACGAGCTGCCAGGGACTCCCCGGCCTTTCCCTTCTCCCAGCAGGAGATTCCTGGGGAAATTCCAGTTTCTTGCAATCCATTGTTTCCAAAGTCGGACAGCCAAAAGGGAGGTACAGGGGTCTCCAGAATATCTTCTTCGTGCCAGGACAGTAACAGATGCCCAAGTCTGGTGGTGGATCCTTAAGGAACTGCTACCCACCCCTGCCGTCTCCCCAGGTACCAGCTTCCTGCTTGCGAGAGGTGGGGGCAGCTAGCCTGGAAGAAGGCGGCTGGGAGGGGAGGGCTTCCGCTCTGGCAGACAGGCCTTAGAAGTTCCATTCTTAGATGTTTTTGGTACATGTCCTCTTTAGAACCTAACTCATGTTTCTTGTTTTGTTTTTTGGTAAGTCATAAAAAGAGAAAGGAAGGATTATGTGGAGGGAAAGGCATTAGCATAGTGTGTGACCCAGGGAGCCGGGAAGGAATGAAGGGAGTCAACTGAAGACGAGAAACTATCGCTATGCAGTCTCCATACCCTAATCACCTCACTCCCTCATGTACACAATAGCCTCCTCTTTGCCTCCTCCTTTGCGCCTCCCTTCTCCCCACCTCTTCTCTGTCCCTCCTCCTTCCTCTTCCTCTTCTCTCTCCTCCTCTCCCTCCTCCCTTCTCCTCTCTTTCCTCCTATCCCAATTTAATCTTCCTTCACCTCTGTCTCAGGACAGCCCCTGAGGCTTAGCCGATGGGCCCCCGCTTCCGGATTGGTTGTCACGTCACTACTTTGGGGGTTTAACTTCTGTGGTGTCAATCTGAGGACTGCAGGCTGAGCTCTTAAGGCAAACCCGAAGTAAACCTGCGGGAGATTGTGGAATTGAGGAGGAAGACCCAGCCCATAAGGGAGGGACCATTGTCTGGGCAGGTGGATAAGATGGAGGATCTGATAAGACCCCTGGATTCCCGAGCATGAGTCCACAGCCATACCTAGCCGGTGCAGTGAGTCGGCACTCTTTGGCATGCTTGGACACACATGCCGTCTGGCGAAACGAGGTTTGTCGCTCCCTCAGCAATGGTGGGGCTGTGGTGTGGCCAGTTCCCTTGGTTCCCGGTGTCGGTGTGAGCTCTCCTGCCAAGCTGGACTACGAAATATAACTGGATCCCAAACCAGAATAGAATCCCTTGTCCCCATAGGCTGTTTTGTCACGAATATATCAGCAACGCGCAAGCATGGTGCTGCGTCCTCTGACCAGTTGGTAGTGTGATCCCCGGAAAACCACCGCACCTCTCTGGGCCAGGATCCCCCAATATCCCCAGTAGGCTGCTCTTTCCCAGAAGTCTGGAATTTTCCCTTTTAGGCGTCTAGACCGTTCAGGATCACTGGGAGACTCAGAGAAAAAGAGAGAGAGAGAGAGAGAGAGAGAGAGAGAGACAGAGAGAGACAGAGACCCCCAGGCCAGGCTCCTGAGAACTCGCCACGCCCTGTGTGGCCTGAGGAGGGAACACAGGCAGGGAGCAGGGCTCTGGCTGGGCTCTGGCAAGGCTCCAGCTGGCTACAAAGTTGGGAATTCTCTCCACTGACTCAAAGCCTCAGATTTGACTTTCAAAGGGAAAACATGCTCCTGATAAGGAGGCTGTGGTTTGATAAAGTGGCTTAATTCTAGTCCCCCTTCTATTTTGCATTTCAACACCTTGCTGGTGTGAAGGGGACGTGGCCCCTAGGGGTTAAATGATTCCTGTGCAGGGATGAGCTGCAACACCCGGTCCTGTCCAGTCCAGTCCTGCTTATGTGGTCCCTTGGCATGCGCACACCCTGCCGTGGAGCCCCAGGGGTGACAATGGGAATCATCCTGGATTGCTGTACCTCCTTATGGCTTTGTTCTGGGTTTACCCAGGCTTCACCTTCCAGGGCTGGAATTACAGACCACCATCATGTCCACCTGACATTTTTATGTGGGATCCGGAGATCTGAACTCAGGTCTTTTTGCTTGTGAGGCAGAGGTTTTAACACCTGATCCATCTCCCCAGCCCAGATGTTTTCTTTTTGATCAATATGTCAGTTATATGGGGCTCAGCACCATCTTTCAGCACATGCAGACAACCACATGTACTACTCAAATCCCACCTCTGATCATTGACCCATCTCTCTTCTTGATCTCTAGTCACCACTGTTCTATGTTTGGGGGGTGTGTGCTTTAGAGAGAACGTGCAGAACTTGGAACTTGTCTTTTGGCCTGTCCTGCTCTCCTGAGCTAATGACCTCCAGGTCCATCCATTGTGTCCAGTTGAAAAGAGTCCACTTATCTCCTTTCAGGTTGAATCGGACCCATGCAATTAGGATAAAATTGCATACTAATGACTGTGGGGGGTATACGCCAAGCAAAACCAGGATCCCATGTGAGGGTACCATGATATACAGGTGAAATCTTGGGTGTTTGCTCAGAGGAAAACTCCGTACATCAGCCCTCTGTTGAGCAACCGTTACACACCAAGCACTTCCTAATCCCTCTCTGTACTGGAGGCTGCACACGGCAGGAAGAGGTGAGTACTCATGTCCTGTACATGCCGCCACAAGGGTGACGAGAAAGTTACACAGGTCTAGGCAGGTGACCCAGTCAGCAAACCCTCGCTGTCACTGTGGAAGCGTGAGAATCTCATCAGATCAACAGAACCCACCTAAGGGGGAGGGGGAAAGACAACTAGTCATGGTGGTGGGTCATGGTGATATGTATTGTAGTCCCTGTGCTGGGGAGTCAGAGACAGGGGGACCCCTGGGGCTCACTAGGTCTGGCCTTACCAGCAAGTCCCAGTTCAGTAAGAGACTCCGTGTCAAGCCACAAAATGGAAGACACCCGAGGAGCCTCTGGTCTTGGGGTGCATGTGCACCCATGTGCACCACGTGCACCTGCACATGCACCAACACACATGTGCAAAATTACCTGAGCTATAAAATAACCGGGATTTCAAATCAGCATCATGTCACTTCCACAGGAGAAGAAATCAAGGCTCTGACAAGCTCCGGGATGCTCGGCCAGGCAGCGCTGATTGGAGGGCATGCGCACGCGCGCATGCGCACACGCACACACGCGCGCGCATGCCCTGTGTCCATGTCGCCAATGGGACAATCGTGCCGTGCAGGCTGGGGCATCCACCTGTCTTTCCCCTCCTCCCTTCCCCCTCCCTTGGCTGCGGGGCTATTTGCATGTCACATTCTCTCCCAGCTCCACCCTCTGCCCTCCAGCCCGGCTGAGGGTCTGAGCACCTGCCAGCCCTGGTCCGCATCCTGGGGGAGCCTCCCTCTGCCAGTTCACACGTCCCGGGCTCCGTGGCAGCTGCCCTCTTGCCCTCTCCCCTCTAGCACATGGCCTTTGTATAATATTGTGTGCAATGACTTACCTACCTGTTTTACTGGTTAATGCCACCCTTGCCCCAGTGGGTGAAACTCAGAGTTAATGATTATCGCCGGGAACTGCTCATGGGTGCAGACTTGAATCAGAGGAGAGCAGGAGGCTGTTTGCCTGGATCCGCACTCTGAGCTGGAATTTGAGCACCCTGGGTACTGTTTCTGAGTCTGTTCTTTGTATATACACATGTGCATGTGTGCACACACATGCATGTATATAGATGCATGTGCATATATATGAATGTGCACACATACATACACACACGCACACATTCATACACACAAATGCACACCCACATACATGCTGGGCTTTGCTCCTGTTTCTGTCCTCTGAACCCCAGACTGATAGGCCAGCCTGCTCTAGACCTGGTATCTCCCAAGGGACATTTGCTCTTCTGTGAAAGCAAGTCCCCCACCCTGTTTTGGGGTCCATTGCAAGTCCCGCCTCCTCCAAGGCCATCTTCTAGCTCTGGGCAACCTCTCTCTGAATGCCAAGCCTTGGATGGGCAAGTCTCTCTGGGCATTCCCCACATGGCACATTCCGTGCTCGCCCAAGGCGGCCATCCCGTGGAGTCAGCCCCATCCACAGTCTGAGGGGCCACACCGGGTCATGGAGGGAAGGACGCAGATTGATGGAGAGAGAGGTGGAATTTTCCAGGCAGGCAAGCGATAGGGATAAGGGCACTGGAAAGCCACGGGGTTGGCATGTAGAAGAGCAGGCAGCACCATTGTAGGTAAGGGTCCCTGTGACTGTGGATGTGAGGTGGGTGGGCTGGCAGGTCTGTCTGTCCCTTGTTGCTCCTCTACAGGTTAAGGGGTTCCCTCTCTGAGTCATCTCTAGGATGACTGACACCCTGAGCATTGTAGAGGGACACCTCCACCAACACCTGCCAATCCCGATCACCTGCCTTCTATTTTCTTTTAATATTTGATGTATTCAATTATTTGAGAGGGAGGGGCTACACGCATGTGTGCATGCATGGTGCATAGGTGGATACTGGATAACATTTGGAGTCAGGTCTGTCCTTCCACCGTATGGGCTTCTGCCAATCAAACTCAGGTGGGCGGGCTTGTGAGCCCGCACCTTACCCATTGAGCCATCTCGCCAGCCCTCTACTTTGTCCTGTGGCGTTGCAGCCATGTGTTGGAGCCTGGGGGCGTGACGCCCTACTGGGTCATGCTTGGGATCTGCCCTCAACCTGACCTAAAAAAGCCCGAGATAGACCAACAAGGAGAGGTCAGGTTTTGGACAAACCTGTGAACTGTCCTTGTATTATAGGTTGGGGGTGACTTGTCCTGATTTTGGGGTGACTTGTCCTGATTTCAGTGTCCTCCTGCTGCCCTGAACACAGTCTGGGGACCCCAATGCTTGATTTGCTCAGGGGACCAGCATGAGCCCTTGCCTTGCAGAAACTGGTCTGGGGTCTTGCTTCTGCCCCTGGGAGGGTGCATGGCCCCTTTGGGCTCCCAGCCTGTTGCTTTAGGGGTGTGAAGGTGTTCTCCCTCATTCCAAAGCTGCCCCCCTCCTCTCCTTTCCTCCTCCTGGTTAGGACTGGATCCTACCGGTTAGGCTTATATCTCAGACTGCTTTTAATCAGATAAGCAGGTAGCTGAGGGAAAGTTACCTTCTTATAACCTTTCCCAGCCTTGGGGTGAGGCCTGCTTCTGCAGCCCCTCTTCCCTTGCGCCTCCCCCTTCCTGGCAGGGGATCCCTGGGCACTCCCTGGTTTCCACATTCTGGGGCTCTGCACTGCCCGAAGTGTGCTTCTCTTCCTAAAGCCCAGGATCCAAACACTTACCATGCTTTGTAACTATCTAGGGGTCTCGCCTGCTAGCTCTGATGTCACCCTGAGTACACTGCCCATCCTCACTGTTGGAGTCGATCAACCAGTCTGTGCTGTGCCGTTCACTTAATGCTGAAACATGCATTGATATTTATACACGTGTTTCAAAAATGAGAAGCAGTGAACCCAAATATCTCATCTCTTGAGATATGGAAACTAAAAAATTACTGCATTTATTTATCTCGTGTGTGGGCAAGGTCAGAGGGTATATGAGTGTCCCACAGCTTATGTATAGAGAACAGGGAACAACATTACAGGAGTAAGGTGGGTCTCTCTTTCTACCATGTGTGTTCCAAGGATGAACTCATGTCTTACAAACTTGGCACAATCACCTTTACTTGCTAAACCATCTTGCAGGTCTCATGTATATTTCAAGCAAATGTAAATTTACAAAAATAATACATTCTCATTCTGGTTCATGCTAGTAGATGAGCAAAAATGAAGTATTAGGAACACTAAAATCTATATGATCAATTGATTGGTCCCGGCATTGAACCCAGAGCTTTGCACATGCTACATAAGTGCTTTCTCATATATACTCTGAAAACATTTTGAGATGGCTTGGTGGATAAGACATCTGCTCACAAGCCCGGTGACCTGAGATCGATCCCTGGAAACCCACACAGTGGAAGGAGAGAACTGGCTTCTGAAAGTTGTCCTTTGACCTCCATGTATGTGCCATGGTGTGCATGTATGTTCTCATTTCTCTCTCTCAATAAATAAATAGAATATTAAAACAAAATTATGTAGTAGAAACTTAGATATATTTTTTGACACCCCCTTCCATTTTTGGTGTGTGTGTGTGTGTGTGTGTGTGTGTGTGTGTGTGTGTGTGTACAACAGGGCACTCAAGTGTATGTGACTATGGAGATCCAGGACTAACATCAGGAATCACCCCGGGTTGTTCTACCTCCGCATTGCTTTACTCTCGGATTTCCCAGGCTCTGCCTTCCAAGGTAAGATTTATAGGCTGCCGTCATATCTGCCTGTCATTTTTACATGAGATCTGGGAATTTGAACTCAGATCCTTTTGCTTGTGAGGCAAAGGCTTTATTACCCCTGAGCCATCTCCCCAAGCCCCTTGATCCACCTTTTAAACAGACTCTTTACACTAAAAAAAAAAAAAGTAGCTGTAGCATTTGTTAAGCATGATTTTGTTTTCTAGCAAATTTTCTAGAAAAATCTTTCGTGACTCCCCCCCCCCCCCCGCTGTGTGATATTTTCAGCTGTTTTCCGCTGACCAGATTTTTGGCCATTTTCAATGGGGGTCTCTTATTCCTAGGACCGGCAGCTTTCGTGTTTGCGAAGTATTTCCACGTTGTCTTTGAGTTCCTGGGTTTTGCCTTGTGGAGATGGAGATTCTGATGCAGGTGTTGCTTTCAAAGCTGTCACCTTGCTGTGTGTTGGGAACCTCTGTGACTGGGGCAACGGTTGCGACTGGGGCAGAGTTGAGTGTGAGCCTCGTGGGTTTTTTAACACTGTTGCTATGTCCTTTCCAAAGCCTCCAGGGAGACTTTCTCCAGGGAAGTGACCCGCATGCCTCCCTTCAGAGGTTATTTCATGACTATCTTGCTGCACCTTTACCCTTAATGGGGAGATGGTTTGGGGAGACGGCAGATGCAGGAAGTGTGGGGAGGTGAGGGGGTTGATGCCAGTGGGGTTTTGAGGTAACTTGTCCAAAACCTCCAATCTTTGTCCATGTAATCATTTCAGGATGCCCCTCTAAGTGGAAAGGGTCCTTCGAAGCATAACCACCTGGGCTGTCAAGATGGCTCAGTGGGTAAAGGCACTTGCGGCACAAACTTGGTGACCTATGTTCAATCCCCAGAACCTACCTAAAGATGGCTGGAGAGAATCGACTCCATCATTGTGTTCTCTGACCTCCACATGTGCATCCTGTCGCTTGTGCCCACAACTGCACTAATAATGCATAGTAATAAGTATCTAAAACATGTGACTACCGCCTTGTCGGCACACATTTAAAACTGATTGTTCCTCCCCGTCATAACTATCCATTATCAAAATTTCCTGACAGGCTCATACATGTTCCTTTATAATTCATTTATTGGAAATTTCTGAATTTTTGATATGTGTATGGTATGTGTATGTGTACATATGTACGTGTCTGTGTGTGTATATGTGTGTACATGCATGTGTGTGTGCATGCATGCATGTGTATGTATGCACATGTGTGTATGTGTGGTGTGTGCATGTGTGTATGTATACATGTGTGTGCATGTGCGTGCATACATGCATGTGTGTGTGTGTGTGTGTGTGTGTGTGTACAAGTGTGGAGGCCCAAGGTTGACATCAGTTGTCTTCTTCGTTTGCTGTCCTCTTTGAGGCAGGGTCTCCAGTTGAACCACATGTTGCTGGATCAGCAATACTAGCCAGGTAGCTTGTCCTAGGGGTTTCCTGTCTCTGCCTCCCGAGTGCAGCCACCACGCCTGCCCTGGAGAGCAACATGGCCATCCCCACACTTGTGAGGCGACCCCAGTGCTGAAGAAAGATAGGCAGCAGGGAGCTGTGGCAGTTATTTTCTGATGTCCACTTGACAATGGAGAGCCGAGCCTTTAGGCAGATCTATGAAGAATTACCAATTAAGAAAGTCCCTGAGCAAGCCTGTAGGAGATTATCTAATTGATGTAGGAAGATCCCGCCCACAGTGGGTGGGACTATTCCCTGGGCAGGTGGATAGGATAGGGAGAGGACTAGTTGACAACTTGCAGACTGGCAGATAGAAGCTCTGCTTGAGCCCTTGCTCCTCTCAGCTCTTGCGGTGGACACGGTGTGACTAGTTCCACTGCTGGCGACACTCCTACCACCACGGACTGAAGTCTGAAATCATAAGCTGGGATAAAAATCCTCTTATTCCTCTACACTGTTTGGGCCAAGTATTCATTTCCCCAGTAGGTAGACGGAACCAAGACAAGCTGGGTACCAGAGAAATGCTGCGGTGTAACTAAGACAGGAGGAGAACAAGTCCCCGAGCTGGCTGGCCTCCTCACCCCACATCTGGAGAGAACCCCGCAGAACATGTCAGGGACCTGCCTGCCTTTCAAACAGTTTCTTTTTAATTTTCCTGTTCATAAATCCAAGCAGTTAAGAGCAACACAGTTTTATCACAAATGGTCTCATAGGATTGATGCTGTTTTAGAACCTGCTTGTTTTTTCTTTCTTTCACGACCTGCCAGGGCACCATTTCCTGTCAGTCATCTCTGATCTGCAGCATCTTTAGTAGCCAGCCAGCCCATTTGTGGGGACAGCCCATAACTCCCTCCTCCTCCCTGCAGACTTTGGAGAGCGTGTAGTTTCTTTGTGCACTGTACAGGGGAACATGGTTAACCTTTGCCAGATGTGTAACAAGCACCTGCAACAGCCAGGATAGCTGGCGAGAAGGAAAAAACAATAAAAAGATGACTGGTGTCGCGCTGGGAGGTCACCATGGCAACTTCCTGCTAGTCTCCCTCACAAGCGTTGAGTAGCTACAGTGGTGGTGGGCTGGCAAGCCGGGGTGTGAAGGGAGATCATCTGTGGGCAGTGGTCAGCGCAGGGCAGAAGGAACAAGAAAGAGCTTCCCCTCTGAGCTGGGATTGCGACAGGGACGGTGGCCACCTCTTGACGGGACCCTTGTTCTCTGGAGAGCACAGTAGCCATCTTCTAAAGGCCATCATCCTCATGTGAGAGACAGGGAAATCATAGTGCAGACCATCGGCCAAAGGCATCTAGAAAGGCCCATAGGTGGGACAGAAAGTCAGCCAGCGTTCTCTGCTCAGCCTGGTCTGCTCCCCACAGTGGCTCCTCCATGCCAAGCCCCCGGGGAACCAGGCTCTGGGTGGACCCTGGTCTCTGTCTCCACTCCAACCTCATCTGGCCAGGAGCCTGATTTCCCTTCTTCTATGATGCCTGGGCTGGGCCTGTGCCCGCTGTAGGGAGACCGGAGTGCTCCTGGATTTTGAAAGTAGTCATGGTGCCCCCCCACCCGTGTCTCACAAGTTTATCTGCAGCTGTGATAGTGCCCTGGGTCTGTGAGCCTTGGCGCCATCACTTCCTAGCCGGTGGGAGATAGTGTGGTCTGGGACTGAGTTGTGTCATCCCTGCCCCCCCCCCACTGAATTTACCAATCCTCTCCCTTCTTTAGGTAAGACCCTTGGCTTTGGCCAGCTGGACCCCAAACATCAATCTGGCCAGCCAAATCCAATGGATGTGGTGGGTTGATTTCAGACCCTCACCCAGGACTCCAAGGTTGCAGGTTTATCAGAGAAAAACTCTGAATCCAGATTTATGAAGTCCCTTCCGGTCTTTTTTTTTTTTTTTTTTTTAATGTTGGTCCTGGTTTTATTGTTGCTTTGCTTTCTTGAGATCCGGTCTATATATCTCAGGTTGGCCTTGAACTCACTCTGTAGAGAGAGAGAAGCAGCCAAGGCTACCCTTGGCCTCCCAATCCTTCCGTCTCCACTTCACTAGTGCTGGTGCTAGGATGGCAGGTGCGCGTCACTACGCCCGGGCTGGTGAATCTATAAGGACACGAGGCTATCAAGCGGGGCCTTACTTAGACCAGGGCTCCCTGCGCGCTGTGTGACAAACGCTATCCCCGCACCTGCAGGTTGCTTGAAAAGCTTCTTAGAAGCCAGAAGTCTGTCTGTACCACCCTTCCGACCCCACACCTTGCGGTGCTCCATCCCACCCTGCAATCAGTGTCCCCCCTTGTCCTAAGACGGACATCATCCAGGCTGTCGACTTCCTCCAAATGCACAGTGCTGGAGGTACCCTGAGGTGTGACTTAGGCCACCTAATCGCCCGGTGCCTCTGGTGCTACCTGCAACTGTGCTGGGTCTGAGGTGGCAGGGAACGTGCTTCCGGTTCAGCAGAACTCAGGTTGCTTGTGGGCAAGCGGGTAAAGGCCTGAGCCCATCTCAAGTGGCAGGGGCTGCAGGGGGAGGGGGTGTGCCAGCTGTGGGTGGAAAGACGTTTCAATCCTTAGGAGGAGGAGGAGGAAGAAGAGGCAGAAGAGGTCTCTCTAGACAGAGGAAAAGTGGCCAGGGACTGTGCATTTTAAATCTTAAACTTTTTAAAAATATATATTTTATTTATATACTGTGTGTGTGTCTGTGTGTGTGTGTGTGTATCAGAGGGCACTGTGTGTACCTGTGGAATGCCGAGGGTGACTTTAGGAATCATCCTGGATGGCTTTTACCTCCTTGCTTCTCTCTGGGATTTCCCAGACTCTGCCCACCAGGGCCAGAAAAAGTACAATCTGCCACAGGTATTATTTTAACATGGGATCTGGGATCTGAACTCAGGACCTTCTGTTTGTGAGGCAGAATCTTAACCCCTGAGCCATCTGTCCAGCCCACGTTTTAAGTCTTAAACTCAGCTCTGCTTCCGCCCGTGAAGTCCCCAATGGAGGCTGAGTTCACCCCAGAGCAGGACCACTGCCTAGCTAGACACAGAAGCCAGGCCGTCTGCCTCTGGCAGCCTTCCCAGGGGGAGCCCATCCTTGCCTGTGCCACACCTGAGTGGGTGGCAGAGACGGTGGCAGGCCTCGCTGGGGCTCACTGCACCCCAAGCAGAGCAAAGGGGAGGCCCGGGTGTGGCTGGCAAGCCTGTTTGCACACAGGGCTGGGTGAGGCAGGGCTGGATGGGAAGGAGGAGGTGGAGGGGGATGGGTGGGACTCCAGCTGCACCTTCCTCCTCCTCATCCCCTCTCCCCCAGTCTGTCTCAGAAGCCATGTTATAGGGGCAGGTGAACCGACACTTTGGGAAATATTAGAGAATGGAAATGAACTCAGCTCTTCCATATGGGATTGGACGGGGTGGTGGGGGGGAAGGTGTTGGGGGAGATGTTCAGCAGGGAAAGTATTTTCCTTGAAAATATGGTGACCTGAGTTCAGATCCCTGGAACTCCCCGTAGGCAGTGCTGTGAGGGTCTCTAACCCCTGTACACAGCAACAGTGTAGAGATCATGTCTCAGACAAGGTAGGAAGGGGGGGAGCCCCCAAAGAGTGTCCTGAATACCACGCAGAGAGAGACAGAGAGAGAGAGAGAGAGAAAGAGAGAGAGAGATCTTAAAGAGGAGGAGGAGACAGGCAAGACAACGCAGTGGGCAAGGCCTGCTGGCAAACTTGGCAACCTGGGTTTGATATCTGGAAGTTCACATGGCAGAAGAAGAAAACTGACTTCTGAAAGTTGTCCTTTGACCTCCACCCACGAGCCGTGGCATGCATATCCTCTCTCTTTCTCTGGGCAATAAAATATTTTAAAAATAAACTCTTTAAAAAGAACTCTTCCTGTTAAAGCCACTCCCTGATCTCCCCCAACATCTGTCTGTGGAGTGGGGTTCCCTCTCACCTCCCCTCTCCCCCACCCCTTGTCTCCACTCTTTCCCTCCAGCCAGAAGGGGACAGACACACAGCTTGTCCTGCATTTAAGGAATCAGAACAGTCACCTCTTGAGCGTCTTTGTTCATACTGTCCTTCTTCCAGTCCTGTCTTCTCCCGTCCCTGACCTGTCCCTGACCTGTCACGTTCTGTTTGCACTCGAGTCACTCCCCTGGTAAAGTCACCTCCATGGTCCCCTCACCCTCCTTCCGGAAGGGGAATCGTCCACCCACTGGCCTATCTTTGCTCCTGGTTCCACATAGCGTCTATCTGACCCCTTGGCTTGTGGGCCCTGTGTGTCCTTGTGATTCTGTGGGCGGCTACTCAAATTCCATCCCCAGCCATCAGTGCTCATGCCGGCCTACCTCTTGAGCCAGCAGGTGGAGGGACAGACAGACCAAAGCCCGAGCAGCCTCAGAGGAAAGAGGGCACAGAGATTTTATTGCATCTCATATCAAAACAGGCCAGAGTCTGTCTGCGGGCTACAGACTGCGGCTAGCAGTGACCACACCTCGCAGGTTTAGGATTAAAGGTCCCATCTGCTGAGTGGTTACAGACACGCTCAAGGCCCAAGGTTGGGGTACACGACCCACTCAGGCCAGGTGCCTCCTGTGGGGAAGGGCGGAGACCCAGGCTGCGAGAGCAACAATCAGGGGTGCAGCTGGAGAGCAAAGAACTCAGCCTGGGACACCAGTCTGTGGGACCCCAAAGACTCGCTGAAGCAAGTAGGGGGTCAGGGAGGGGAGGTCAGGAGAGGGGGCAGACAGGACTGGCTACTAACGGCCGCCAGTGAAGTCCACACATTTGAGACTTGGGCCCTAAACCTGACCAGAGTAGAGAGACTCCCAGGGAGCTGTGGGGCAGAGGTTTGGGTGGCTGCTACCCAGGCCTGGGTCCCCCCCTTGGGTGGTCCGCTATGACAGCTGGGCCTGCAGGGAAGCACAAAGCCCATCATCTCTGGGTGTGGGCATTCCTCTGGGGCAGGGCAAGGACAGAACCTGGTTCTCCTAGAGCTGTGGGGTGGGGCTCCAGGGTGGGGCCTCATTCACAGACCCACCTGCCCGGTAGAACCTGCTCGGCAGCTCTCTAGGGAGGGAGCTGAGGGCGTGGCTTGACCCTTGGTCACCACAGCCTCTCTGGACCCCATAGGGGTCTAGAACCTCATTACCACTAAAGTCGTTGCTGGTCCTCAATCACACACATTCACACACATATGCTTCCACATGTATGCCCATGTATGTGCTTGTACACAGGCGTGCTTCCACACATGTGCAAACGTGTGTTTCTACATGCATGCACTTCCACACACATGCTCTTCCACACATGCACACACCTGTGCTTCAACACATGTGCACATTTGCATGGTTCGGCACACACATGTGGTTCTATACACATGACCTTCCACATACATGCATAATTTGACCTCTAACTTTATGTCCCCCTTGGGGTCATCTGTGGTGTCCATGATTCCCAGGTTAGCGGACCCCCAGCCTAGGAGCTCCTGGTTGGTCCTGCCCCAGGACATTTTCTGTGTCTCTGGCACCCACAGGAGCTGTGTTTGTAGTTTTGACACCACACGGGTAGTTAATCGCACTCGTGCCTGTGAGCTTACTATAGCCTCGGTCGGGTAAGTGTAAATATCCTATTTCACCAGCAACAAGGGTGAAAGTAAGGGGGGCCAGGCCAGTGTAATTCACCCCAAGGAGGGGCAGATGGCTTCATTTGGGCACTGTAAGATCCAAGACCTGAGTGCCACCTTCCTGTTTTGGAACCCTCCGCCCAAGCTCAGGCTGCCCCGGTTAGAACCAAGAACATTCAGGAAGGGCTTCTGGTCCAGCCATTCATTAGCTTGGACACCGGGCAGCCCTGGTCTTCCCACCCCAGCCCTGCTCCCACCAAACTCCATCCACACACCAATGGTGTATGTGACGTCAATGAAAAAAGTCGTGATTCTGCAGAGTCAGTGCAGGGGATATTAGCACAGTTTGCAAACTTTTTGACTAGTTAGTAAGAAATACCTTTGTCATAATTCGTGCGTCACCATGCAGAAGGGTCTAGACGCTGCTCATGACAAATGTCACAAAGCGATGTCACCACATCACGTTATGCAACGCCAACATTTCCCTTGTATGTGTGTGTGTGTGCACGAGTGTGTGTGCACGAGTGTGTGTGTGCACGAGTGTGTGTGCACGCACATGGGTATTTGTGCATATGGGTCTGGAGCCCAGGGATCAACCTCAGATGTCAGTCCTCAGAAGCCACCCACCCTATTTTTCGATACCTGCTGTCACTGGTCTGGGGTTTGTCAATTCAGCTAGGCTGTCTGGTCACGGAACCCCAGGGATCCACCCGGCTCTGCCCCATCTGCGCAATCCCAAACTGACACCTTCCATTCAAGTATTCTCCCACGCCATCTGGGGCTTGGTAAACCTGTTTCATGATCTAGTAACAGACTGTCACCTGCATGCTCTAGGGAACTCAGCAAACAGTAACTGGAACGTTCATGGATGTGGATAGGAAGCTGCTGGGAAACCACTTCTATTTTGCCAGGGTGGGTGTGGCTGCAATTGGACTGGAAATTAGGAGCAAGCTCTTGGGCTGTGGAAGCTGCTGCCAGCTTGCTTTCTGAGCTGTGAATTTGTTCTTCGTCTTCGGTGTGGCTTTGGGTTTGGGCTCAGGTAGGGCAGGAATGCTGGTTTTCCAGTTCCACATTTCTGCACAGGTTCTCATGGTTACCTAGAGACCTTATTCAGTCTTTGCTGGACTCTTGTCCAGTGACCTCAGATGAGTCCCTCCCTATCTAGAACTTTCTCCTATAAAGAAGCCAGAAGTGGGAGTGGGGATTGAATGGGTCTGTGCTTCTCTAGGGAGGGAGAGCTTTGAAGCGACAATGTATATGCCACACACGTTTACTTGGGAAGAATGGGAGAAAATACACGTGCTGCAATTTCTCTTTGTGTCGCTGGTCAAAAAACTTAGGGGACCAAGAGGCTTGATTCTTAGGATTCTGGTTACAGTTCCGTAGACCAGGAGAATTCATATTAACACCGGAGGCTGAGGGAACTGGGAATTGCTAAGAAAAAGACACACCTTCTTTCAAAATGGCAGCATGCCAACATGGGAAAGTATTGAACCAGCTCTCTCCACTTTATTTACCTGCCCAGAGAATGGTCTCACCCACTTTGGACTGTGTCTTCCCACGTCAATTAAATACCCTCCTGTAGGTTTTCTTGCCATAACTATCTATGCTTCATAGATGTAGCCAGAGCCTCAGCCTTCAATTGTCAAGTTGATACCTGTTATCTACCTAGTACAGTATGTATTTTTCCCATTTTTATGTGTACATGTGCAAGCATGTTCAAATGTGTGTGTGAGGAGGGTCGAGGTTGACATTGGCAATTATCATCAATCATAGGGACTCTAATAAAGCCCAGAGCTCTGGGGATTCCCTAGTCTCTACTTTCTAAGGCTGGACTTATAGGTGGACCACCACACCCCCACTTAACATTCACACGGGATCTCAAGATCTGAACTGAAGTCTTTTAGTTTGCAAGATTGCAGTTTGCCTGCATGGTTGCTGATAAATGACCATCAAACAGCTTAAAGGAACAAAGGATTTGTTTTCTTACTGATAGTCTGGTTACAGTTTAATCCAGCTTGATGTGAGAGCATGCACCAACACTAGGCTGAAGGAACGGGCTACACCATCTCTATATAATAGCTGAGAAAGGGACAGTCCTTACTTGCCAGACCAGCATATCTGGCCAAGTGTATACAAGGATACCGACTTCCTCAACTGGCTCTCAGTATTTTATTCATCTCTTCAGGGCCTAGTCCCACCCACCATGGGTTGGGCCTTCCCTATTAGCTAGACAATCTCCTGCAGGTTTGCTCTGGGCTTAACTCAACCACTAATTCTCCACAAATATGCCCAGAGCTCAAACCCTCCACTGTCAAGTTGACACTGTCCCTAACTATGATACAAGGCAAATACTTCAACTGTTGAGCCATCTCCCCAGCCCTTGGAGAAAATAAAATTTCATATGAAAACAACTGTAACTAAGTTATGGAGCAAGCAATAAAACTCACGAGCTTTTTTTTTTATTATTTATTCAACTGTGCGCATGTGCGTGTGTATGTGCGCACGCATGTGTGTCTGTCTGTGTGTGTGTGTGTGTGCGTGTATGTCTGTGTGTGTGTAGAACCACGGACGAATTTGTGAACCACCATGGACACCTCCACCTCCTTCTGCCCCGGGATTCACAGGCTCCGCCCTACCAGGACCAGAAGCGCAGGCCGCCCCCGCTTCCGCCTGGCGTCTATACGTGGGATCTGGGATCCGAACTCAGGACCTTCCGCCTGCAAAGCGGAGGCTTAACCCCTGAGCCACCTCTCCAGCCCCAAAACTCACGAGCTTTTTAAAAAATATGTTTTATTTACTTATGGAAGAAAGGGGAGAGAGACAAACCACGGGCGCATAACGTTCACAAGTCAATTCTTTCCTTCCACCACGTGGGCTTCCAGAGGGTGAACTTAGATCACCAGACTTTTGAGCAGGCATCTCAACCATTGATATGTCTTGCTGGCCCTTCACATGTTTTGTTTTTTTTAAATGTGTGTATGTGCATGTATATAATGCACATGTGTGCACATGGAGTGCTGAGGCAGTCATATTGCAAGTGAGAAGTGTGGTTGGCCTAACTAACAAGACTGAAGGTCAAGAATCCTAGCAAGACCTGTATGTGGTTGTCTTCTAGGCCTTTCTATGCAGTGCACCTTCCTTCTGCATGTGGGGGTTCTCCTTATGCCTCTGGAAGAAGGGTTCCCCAAAGGAGAATGGGACCATGGTTTCTTCAACTATTACCCCTTGCTTTTGGGAAGGAGAGGTTATAGAGCGGGGAGCAGGACGTCAGGAGGACCTTGCTCCGCAGACCCTCCCAATCTCCTTCCTTCTGAATTGCTGTTTCAGCAGGAAAAAAACAAACAACAACAACAAACAAACAAACAAACAAAAAAACACCTATACCCAAACCTTCCTAAAGTTGGGGGCAGATGAGATAGCTCAGGTGAGATTAAACCTGGTGACTTGAGTTTGATTCTCAGAAGCCCACATGACGGAAGGAGAGAACTGACTTCTTAAAGTTGTCCTATAGCCTCCCACTGTACATGGTGCGTGTGTGTGCTTCCCCCAGCCCCTTCATTCCACCCTCCCCCATCTCTCTCTGTCTCTCTCTCTCTCTAATGAAGACACTGTTAAAAATTGTCCTCTGACTTCCATAGTGCACTGTGGTCTAGGCAAATGTTCTCTCTCTCAACACATTGTTTTAAAAAGAAGACACAGCCTTTGAA
This sequence comes from Typhlomys cinereus, assembly GCA_023101885.1. NCBI lineage: Eukaryota > Metazoa > Chordata > Mammalia > Rodentia > Platacanthomyidae > Typhlomys > Typhlomys cinereus. The sequence goes on from JALPQD010000163.1 coordinate 203,409, forward strand.
TATGAGAAAGAACATTTTGAATAGACTTCTATGAACTATACATGGGAAAAAAAACTTTTAAAATGAATATATTGACTTTAGTTAGGGATTCTAAAAGTGTGCCCTACTAAATCCACAAATGAATGCTAATGGTCAGACTGCTGCTTCTTTTCTTTTAACTAGAAGTTACCCATTTTTCGGGCCCTGTCGTTGAACAAACAACTCACCAGGCTGTAGTTGGTCCCGTTGGCAGCAATATTCAATGGGTTATAAGGGCTTCCGGCTGTGTCCTTTAGGGTCTATTTCCGAATCATAGAGGAGGAGGGGGCCAGGCAGGTCGATAACTTATTCAGGCTTACGCTGGAAACGGCTGGGCCAGGCCGTCTTGGAAGCTGGCTGGTTGGGCTCCAGTACCCAGAGCCTGTCGCACACTGGGAGAGAATTCGCTTCCTCCTCCGGGTGACGGGTGATGGGTAGAGCGATGGCGAATCTTTGCTGTCACATTCAGCACTGGTGGAAAATCTACGAAGATCTCCAGAGGGACCCCACAAAGAGCCCCCAGGAGGAAAGAGCTGACCTGTGTGGGCGGGGCCTGGGCGACCAAGAAGCCAGAGGAAAGGTTCTCTCTCTCTCTCTCTCTCTCTCTCTCTCTCTCTTCTCCCTCCCCCTCCCCCTTCTCTTCCCCCTCCTCCTCTTCCCTCTCCTCCCCCTCCTTATCCTCCCCCTCCTCCCTCTCTTCCTCCTCCCTTTCACCCCTCTCTCCCTACCTCTCTGTCACTCCCCTACAGGACTTACTTCTGCCCGTGGACATTAGCATACCACTTTCTCTGGCTTTAGATTTTGGAATTTATACCAGCACCCCTAGGTTTTGTGTGACAGAGTTACACCCAGAATCTCTGGTTCTGAGAACTTTAGGGGGGGAGGTCTGAGCCACAATTCCAGTCTCTTGGGGTCTCCAGGTGCAGACAGCCCACCGTGGGACTTCTCAGGCTCCTAACCATGGAAGTCAACTCCTCCCCCACCCGGACAGATCTGTCATGGATGTTTATCTGTGTCTCCATGTCCTGTGGGTGTTCTCTGTTTCTCTGAGAACTTTAACAAACGTCTCCCTCTTTCTCTCTTTCTACTTTCAAACACACTTCTTAGAGATGAGGCTTTTTTCTTGTTCATCTTTCTTTCATATACGATGAAGATGAAGGATGAGGATGGTTTGGGAGGGGGCAGCTACACACACTGTTCTATCAGTGAACTCCTCGGCCTCTGTTTTCATCTTTCGCTGCCGGCTAAGAACAGTCAGCCTTCCCTTCCCTTGCTCCTCGTGGTCAGACTGCACTAAGGGAGCTGGGGGCAGAGAGAGAGAGAGAGAGAGAGAGAGAGAGAGAGAGAGAGAGAGAGAGAGCTGCACTAACAGAGGCTAGAGAGAGACCTGCACTAATGGGGGCTGGAGAGAGACAGAGACAGAGACAGAGAGAGAGAGACAGAGAGAGACAGAGAGAGAGAGACAGAGAGAGAGAAAGAGAGAGAGCGCCTTGTTTTCCCTTTCCTTGCTCAAGTCAGATGCAGGGAGAACCAAGCACCGTGGTGGGCGGTGTGGGGAGTCTCAGCTGCAGCTGAGTTACCAAGCAAAGGCGTTCTAGCCTGGCTGACTGAGATCCTGTGGCCCTGGGCTTTGCTTCTGGCCCACCACTCGGTGACCGAGAGAGTGTGGGAAGCATGTGGATGTAGGCATGGAGCCCAGGGGGATCATCCATGTTCTCTGCCAAACAGCCATTAATTATTAATTAAGACGGAGCTCCCCTACGTTGTGGGCCAGGCTCATCTTGAACTGGCAACCTTCCGAGCGCTGGGATTAAGAGAAGTGCTAACCGGGCCTGACGCAGATTGCATTATATTATGTTATTTATTTATTTGAAGGGAAGAGGGCAGGAGAGAGAGAAAAAAAGAGAGAATGTCTGGCGTGGCACACAAATGAAGGTCAGAGGACAACTTGCAAAAATGAGTTCTCCTTTTCCCCACTGGAGTTTCTGGGGAACAAACTCAGGTTTTCAGATTTGGGGACAGGCACCTTACCTGATGGATTAATCTTACAGCCCCCCATGTCTGTAAACCATGGGTTAAGCTGAACTTTAAAAAACAATTTTCTTGGGGCTGACTTGAGAGATGGCTCAGGGGTTAAAATTCTGTCTCTCAAATCCTGAGTTCGAGTCCCACATAAAAACACCAGATGGAAGCGGCAGCGGCCTGCACTTCAGCCTTGATGGATGGAGCCTGGGAAATCCCAGAGCGACGCAAGAAGGAGGTAGAAGCAATCCAAGATGATTCCTGAAGCCAATCTTGGGCCTCCACAGGGATACACAGTGCCCTCTGGTACACACACACACACACACACACACACACACACACAGAGAGAGAGAGAAACAAACACCCAATTTTCTTTATTATTCTGGCATTTTGAAATATTATGCAATTGTTTCTTTGTATGTGGGGAGGCATGTGTACAAGAAGGCACTTGAGCATGAGTGTCTGTGGAGGTCCAAGGGCGACTTAAAGAATCATTCTGGATTGTTCTGGGGTTTCTCAGGTTCCACCTTCCAGGACCAGAATTGCAGGCTGCAGCATATCTGCCTGGCATTTTCACGTGGGATCTGGGCAACCGAACTCAGATTCTTTTGCTTGCAAGGCAAAGACTCTAACCCCTGAACTGCCTCCTTAGCCCTGTGTAACTGCTTTTGATCATCACAAATAGAAATGCCAAGTCAATAAGCACCCGCTCTCCGCTGCTCCTCCCCCAACCTTGGAAAGAAAATCCTGCCTTTGGACTCTGTGAATTGGATGACTCTAGATTCCACTAAGTGGGCTTGTACAATACCGATTTTGTAGATGACTTGCTTCGCTGAGCTTAAGCATTTCAAGGTTCATGCTGCACCAAAGCGCGCATCTGAATGTCCTTCCTGTAATTTACTGTATTCATGGGTCACAGTTTGCTGATCCACTCCGCCTGTCTACCTGTTGTGAGTAATGCCTTGTAAATAATGTCTACATCAGGACTTTAAGAATGAAGCATATGGGCTGGGGAGATGGTTCAGGGGCTAAAGTCTTGAAAGCAAAAGGACCTGAATTCACATCCTCAGACCCCGTGTAGAAATGTTGGGCAGATGTAGAAGCAGCCTACAATGCCAGCTCTGGAAGGCAGGGCCTGGGAAACCCCAGAGCAAAACAATAAAGAGGTAGAAGAATCCAGTATGATTCCTGATGCCATTCTTGGGCCTCCACAGGAACACACACACACAATTCTAGCCCTGGAAGGCAGAGTCTAGGAATCCCCAGAGCAAGCCAGACAAGCCCTAATGGAGTACTGTAGATTTAGAGGCCCAGGCTTGCAACAGCAAGGTAGAAGAGTGATGGAGGATTCCCAGTATTAGCCTTGGGGCTCCATAGGTGCACACACTCAAGCGCACTTATACATACACCTGTACACACACGTGTACACACACACATACCCCATATACAAAAACACACAATATATATACACATACATGAAAAGATTTTTTAAAAATGCACCTTAGTCATAACGGCACAAACAGGTCATTCCTAGCTTCATATTCCTGATAAAATACAGCGAATACAAGAGACACAGCACAAAACCCAAAAAACCACAGCAGAGCCGAAACCACTGTGGAACCAAAGACTGAGCCACATTGCTTCATGGAACAACGTGTTCTGAAGGCCCGGAGGCCAGGCGTCACCTCAAATGCCTACTAGCCACAGGAGGACTGACCTTCCCCCAGAGAGGCAGAGACCCCAGGAGTATGCCTGGTGTCTGGGGGAGCTTTAGAGAAGGTTGGAATCATAGGAGTGACAGGGGGGGGGGGGAGCAGGCCTGGTTTATTCCTGTTCTTTCTTTGCTGAAGCACCTGTGGGTTCCTGTTTCTTGGGGGGAGAGCTTGGGGCTGCTGTTATTTATGCTGTTTCCAGTCGCTAAGCCGCTGAACTCTCTTCCCCTGTGTTTAAGCAGCTGATCATGTGTTCCAGGTTGCTCTGGACGGATTCCCCCAGCCTGTTTTTTTTTTTTTTTTTTTTTTTTTTTAATGTGTCTGAGGATAAGTGAGCTGTGGTCTGCTCCCTGGGCGAGCCGCTTCCTTTGTGAGTGGGGACACAGATCCTTGTCTTCCCCTAGGGTGGCACCCCTAGGGTGGCATAGGTTTGGGATCCCCACTGCCCGCCTCGGGGACAGCCTACAGCATTCAGCAGAGTGGGCAGCCTTGGCTCACTACACGGCTCTAGAATTCTGGGGAAGTTGCCTCCACCCCTCGTCCCCCATCTGAGGTGGGTAGGTGGACTCTCAGCTCCGTTCCTCCCTGCAGTTTCCTATGCTCACTGCTGTGGCAAACTATCCCGAGACTGGGAAGTTTATAAACAATAAAAGTTTGTAGTTTTTCCAGTTCTGGAGGCTGGAACGTTCAAAATCAAGGGGCTGGTGAGAAGCTCTTCCTTGTAGATGGCTTATTCTGTCTCCTCACATCTCACATGGCATAGTGGAGACAGAGAGAGAAGAGACAGAGAGAGAGAGAGAGAGAGAGAGAGAGAGAGAGGTTACATAGTATGCATGTGGAGCTCAAACTTTCACAAGTTGCTTCTCTCCTCTACCATGCGGCGTCTGGGGATTGAACTCGGGTGACCAAGTTTCCTCACAGGCCCCTTTACCCGATGAATCTTCTCTGTTGCTCCCAGGCCTCTTTCAATAGGGCACTAATCCCATTAGCTTTCCGAAAGCCCCTCAGATTCTTCAGGACACACTGGAGAGGAGATCTTGGCATATGGATTCAGGAGGATAGAGTGTCCTGATTTCAGCTGTCACCTCTTTCCATCACTCTGAGCAAATGACTTCACTGTCTGCAAGTCTCTCTTGTCCCTTTTCAAGAAATCTTGCATTTATTTATTTATTTATTTATTTATTTATTTATTTATTTATTTAAACTTGGAAGATGGAGTTGAAATAGACTCTTGTAGCCCAGGTTAGCCTGCAGTTGAGACAACCTTAACCTAGAGAATTAAGTGGTTGAGTTAAACCCAGAGCAAACCTGTAGGAGATGGTCTAGCTGATGGGGAAGGTCCAGTCCATGATGGATGGGACTAGGCCCTGGAATAAAATACTGATTGAGAGCTGATTGAGGAAGTCGGTATCCTTGTGTACACTTGGGCAGACATGCTGGCCTGGCAAGTAAGGATCGTCCCTTTCTCAACTGCTATGTGGTGATGGTGTGGCCAGTTCCCTCCGCCCTGGTGTTGGTGTGAGCTCTCCTGCAAAGTTGGACGAGGAACTATAACCAGTCCATAATAGGAGAATAAACCCCTTGTTCCCTTAAGCCGTTTGATGGTGATTTATCAGCAACCATGCAGGCGAACTGCTATACCAGGCAAGTGTTCTGCCAAAACAAGGTCACTGGGAATCATTGGTTTTTGTATTTGTTTGTTTGCCTTTTCTGTCATTCAAGTACATGTCCAGGAATTGACTCATCTGTTTTGAGCCATCCAGTTAGAAGATCCATCCAATTAGAAGGAGGTCCATCCAATTAGAAGGAGGTCCATCCAATTAGAAGGAGGTCCATCCATCTGTTCGGAAGGAGACTGACCTAGTGTCTTCACGTCGTTCTCTTCCAGGAAGCTGCCCCAGGTCCACCAGACATGTCAGAAATCTAAGTCCGGCCTGCTGAAAGGCCAGGGGCTACTCAGGCCCAGCCCACCCTGCTGAACCCCGAGTCAAGATGCTAAGCCTGAAGCTCCCCAGGCTGTTCCGCATCGACCAGGTGCCTCAGGTACGAGCTTTCCTTCCAAGGCTCTGAGTTCCAGGGTCTGCTACACGGCTCCCCTCCCTCACCCTCCTGCGCCACCCCCACACCAGCCAGGAGCGCAGAGCCCTTTCCTGCGGACATCTGTGTTCTGTCGGCAGCAAAGTCATTACCGAGGCTACGGATTCAGGCTAACGAGGGGAAGCAGCGGCAGCTGGCTGGGTGAAGGTTGGTTAGGACCTTCTGCTAGAGCTTGAGAGCGAGCTAAGGCGTAGTCACCCAGTGGCTGTGCATGTTATAAGTGTGTGTGTGTGTGTGTGTGTGTGTGTGTACAAGAGGGCACTTGAATGTGCACGCCTGTACAGGCCTAAGGATGGGACGTTGGAAATCATCTTGGATTATTCTACCTCTTATTGCTTTGCTCTGGGGTTTCCTAGGCTCTGCTTTCCAACCGGATTACCGGCTGCTACCGTATCTGCCCAGCCTTTTTACACAGGCTCTGATGATCCTAACTCAGGTCCTTTTGCTTGTGAGACTTTAATCCCTGAGCCATTTCCACAGCCCCCCACTTGGCATTATTGTGCCAGACCCAGCTCTACTGATGTTGTTATCATGCATTTGGGTCATTTTCCTCCTTCCTTTGACTTTGAGTCCTTCCTCATCATTAGAGTTTAACTGTGTGTGTGTGTGTGTGTGTGTGTGTGTGTGTGTGCATATGTGTACAGTTCATAGTCAGTTTTTTTTGACAGCCTGTGTCTTTTAACTAGTCAGTTCAGTCTGTTAATATCAATAGCAACTTACGTGTTGGCCTTTATTGCCGGCGTCTTGTGCAAATACACTTGTCCTGTTTCCTCTGTTTTGCTTGCTTCTTTTGGACTGTTTCTGATTCTTTATTCTCTTTTCATAGCCTGTTACCTCCAGCCTCTCCTCGTTTGACAGTTGTGTTCTTATTGGTTTAGAGGTCACGTAACTGTTTTAACAGGGATTGCAGTTCCAGTACTGGAGGGGTAAGCTGGCTGAGATTAAACATGCTCCCAGATGGGCTGGGTTTGTGGCTCAAGGAGTGGAATGCTTGCCTAGCGTGCATGGAGCCCTCCCTGGGTTCAATCCCCAGCATAGCATAAACCAGGGGTGATTGTAGACATTTATAATCCCAGCTCCTAAAAAGAGGATCGGGAGTTCCAGATCAACTGGAAATCCATGCGACCTCCTTTCCTGCATGCTCAGTGCACCGCATCCCCTGCCGTGTCAAAGAAAAATGATCCCAGACCCGTCGGTGACTTGGGTGATGAAGGAGCCAGGCAGACGGAAGGTCCACATCTCCTAGCTGTTACCATCTGGAAGATGTGGCCTCCGAGGTCCCCGCAAAGGGAAAGAGGGAGCGCGTCATTGCGGGTTCTCCAGAAGTGGACCAGATAAAGACCCAAGTACTCTGGAGGAGTCTCAGCGGATGGAGAAGGAGGCGTGGCCTCAGAGGCCCCGCCCACCACTGGAGGGCGGGGGCTGCAGGGTGGAAGCTGGCTTTGAGAGCTGTTCCCAGATGAAAACTGGAGGCCAGGACTCTGTTGGGGCGAGAAATATTCTCACCCGAGCAGCTCACGGGAGAGAGGGTCTATTTTTGGCTTACAGCTTGAGGGAATAGCATGCGTCTTGGTGGAGAACGCACAGCGGGAGGCGGCGTGGTGGCAGGTGAGGGGGGTGGGAGAAGAAGGGGGGGAGAGCTCAGGTCATAGCAACCATCTGGAGGCAGAGAGGGGAGGAGAGTGGAGCCTCCTCCCCCCACTTGCTTCCTCCAGCAAGGCTTGCTCTCCTGAAGGTTCTAGAACCTTCCCAAACAGCGCTACCAGCTGGAGACCAAGGATTCGGATACTTGAACCATGGGGGACAGTTCACATTAAAAGTGATGTGTACACACTCAAAAAAAAGTAAGGCTCTGATTTTAAGTAACTAAAGTCAGCAAATTATCAGTGATAACTTTAATTATTATTGTACCTATCGGAATGCCGTAGTGATGGATTCGTGGTGTCTGAAAAAATAATAAAATCTTATATAATCAATACGTTATTATAATTATTCCATGAAAATTTAATTTTCTGGGTTTTGTTTCAGCAAAATGATGAGTTATATAAAGTCACAACCAACTGTACCCTGTACTGTGTCGTGCTACAAATGGCGGGGCCACTGTGGCATTTACATAAGAAATTAAGGAATTAATTCAATGGGGGGAAACTTGTACTGAGTTTTTTTGCCGGGTTCTGCTGAGCGAGAGCATCCAGAGTTACTAAAAGTGATCCTGAAAGCCACTTTTAGACTCATAAGAGAGCCATAACCTTTAACGTACTGGGTTCAAATGTCTCAACAAAGCTGCCCGTGGTAATTACACAAAGCAGAAAATTATCGTAGCTTTCATGTTAGATGTCACTGTCTTCTATTGCTGTTTTTATTTTCTCGAAGCGATGAATCGATAATAAAGTGCTTAGTGATTATTTTGTTAAGAAATATGCTATAAAGAAAACTGAAAAAAAATGGCAGGGTTTTGCTCTGTCAAAAGTATATCACAATCCACAATGTTATTTATATGGAAGAGAGGGAGGGAAAGGAGACAAAGGGAGGGAAGGAGAGAAAGAGCATGTGTATGCACGTGTAGATGTATTAGTCAGGGTTCCCTAGAATCACAGAATCAACGGGAGGAATATATAAAAAGGGAATGTATTGAGGTGGTGTAACAGTTACTCTTAACTATTGCTGTGAGAGAACACCCAAAGTCAAGCAACTTAAGGGAGAAAGGGAGGTTTATTCAGCTTACGGTTCCAGAGGGAAGAGACAGTCTCTCAAAGCAGAGGTGGCATGACTGGCTAGCCAAAGCTGGAGGAGGCTAAGTCACCTCAGACATCTTGGAAACTGAGAGCTGCAGACTGCTTGCTGCAAAGGCAGACTTCTCCTGGAGTTAGGGTGGGACTAATCCACCTTAAGGCCCACCCCCTGTGACTGCCTTCCTCCAGCAAGGCTCCACCTCTCAAGGTGCCATGAGCTTGCCAAACACATGAGACTGTGGGGGACACATTTCAAACCATGACACTCCACCCCTGGCCCCCACAGGCTCATTGCCATCTCATTATGCAAACCGTACTCAGTCCAACTTTAAAAGTCTTCATAGACTACAATGGTAGTTCCAACAGTCCAAAAGCCCAAAGTCCAAAGCCTCCTGTAAAATCAAAGTACAAGTTACATACTTCCAACATACAATGGCACAGAATAAACATTCCCATTCCAAAAGGAAGGAATGGGGGCATATCCAAGAAAGATCGATCCATAACAAGACCGAAAACCAGCAGGACAAACTTCAAATCTTGCAGCTCCAAGTCCAACAGGTGAGCCTCTTGTTGAAATCATCTCAGTTCCAAAGGGCTTTGGTTCCACCCCTCCAATGCAGCTCCCCATAGAATAGTTGCTTTCTTGAGCTGACTCCTCCCAGGGTATACAGCTCTCCTTGGCAGGTGTCCCACTTTGTGTCTGGAATCTCTAACATCTTTACTTCTCAATGGCACACCAGGCTTTAATTCCACAGCATAAACTGCACTTCTTGGGCCTCTAAACTGCAGGCTTCTTGCCTCATGATGCCTGGATTCTGCCAATTTTTGAAATCTTGGAGGAGGACTCCATGATCTTCTCCTTCTTGCATCACGGATGCCTCTAAAACCAGAACCACGTGGACGACTTTGCCAAGACTGGCCCCCTTGAATCACAGCTGATTCTGCTTCTCTATGTTGACCATCTCCTTCACTCCTGGGCAGTTGCTTGGTAAGAGAAACCAACTCTTGCTTTGGAACTCCACCCTTTAGCTCCAGTCTTCTGAAAGGATTTGCATGCTTATGAGTGGGAGCCTTCCCTGAGGATCTTGCCCTCAAGCTAGGGCCTCTTCTTCAAATTAAGAGCAGGCTTTGATTTACAAATGGAGCTAATCTCTTCAACAGCCATTTTGTTCTCTGCTTCTTCCTGGTTCAACTCTTTAAATTTGCCATTGAATTTTTCATCATTGGATCTTACAGATTCTGCTTCTTCCTGCCTGATTCTTTGCTCTTTTTCATAACTCTGAAGACAACTAAAAAGTAGCCATATCACATTGTCAAGACTATATTGCTTTGAAATTTCCTCCGCCAAGCACTCCAGCTTAATTTCAGGCAAACTTTTGGGACGAGGGCAAAACTTCACTAAACTCTCGGCCAACACATGGCTCCATGTGTCACTCGTCCAGTTGCAAACACAGTCTCTGTTCCCCTCTGGACTATCACAAGCTGGACTTTCACTGTCTGCGTCTCTCACAGCATTGCTCTCCTCTGAGCTCTCACAAGAAAGGTCCCTTTCCCAACCGCCAAGACGTAAAGACTTTCCCAGCACAAAGTCCCAAAGTTCTCCGTATTTCTCCCAACAAACAGTTCTAAAGACACACTAGCCACATCACAGCATTGGCCATGCTTCTGGGTACCAACTTCTCTCAGCTTCACAAACAACTTCACTTTGTGGTACTAGCTGTTCTTAATCTCACAGCAATACCCCACTACCCAGTACCAATTTCTGTAACAGTTACTCCTAACTATTGCTGTGAGAGAACACACAAAGTCAATCAACTTAAGGGAGAAAGAGGGGTTTATTCAGCTTACGGTTCCAGAGGGAAGGGACAGTCTCTCAAAGCAGAGGTGGCATGGTTGGCTGGCCAAAGCTGGAGAAGGCTAAGTCACCACAGACATCTTGGAAGCTGAGAGCTGCAAGACTGCTTGCTGCAAAGGCAGACTTCTCCTGGAGTTAGGGTGGGACTATCCACCTCAAGGCCCACCCCTTGTGACTGCCTTCCTCCAGCAAGGCTCCACCTCTCAAGGTGCCATGACCTTGCCAGACACATGAGACTGTGGGGGACACATTTCAAACCATGACAGGTGGCTTACAAGATATGGCCGATGTAGTCCAACGATGGCTGCCAGTAGCTGCTCAGTCCAGTAGGCCAGTGGGTGACGGCTGAAGGCTGGAGGATTCTTGGGGAGTTTTAGACATGTTAAAGACATGGAGGGTTGGAGAACTGGAGGGTCGAAGAAACAAGAAACCAGGAGGCGGGAGGAAGAACGTTTTCTAGCACAGTTTCAGAGAATCTCTTTTCTTCCCAATCTTCTGTTCTGTGGTTCCTTTTATCTGATCCACTACTGGAAGGTTCGAGGGCTGGTCTTTGTATTGTAAATGTATTGATCCAGATGATCTCTTCAGGTGGTCTCAGCTGACCTTAGTTAACCATCACAATGGCTCAGTGGTTAAAGCATTTGCCATAAAAATAGGAGGATCAGAGTTTGGATCCCCAGATCCCACATAAAAATTCCAGGTGGGTTCTGGCCTTTCAAAGTGGATCTGGGAGTCTTCAAAACAAGCTGGCTAGCCAGGTGAGCTTTGGGTTTGATGAGACCTTGTCTCTAGAGAATAAAGTGGATGAGTAATGGAGAATGATTCCCAGTATTAACCTTGGACTTCAACATCCATGTATACATGTACCCAGACCCACACATGTGCCTGCTCAGAGAAGCATGCATATGCATACACATGTGCCCCACCACATACACACATACATATACGAAAGATGGAAATGGCCAAACTTCATTTTCTGTTTGTTTTTAGGGGGGAGGGTCTCGCTCTGTAGCCTAGCCCACCTGTTATAGCTGCACTTTTGCCGTGAGGCAGCGCTGGGCCACTGGGAGGAAAGGGAGATTTATTTGGGGTACAGATCCAGAGGGGGCATAGCTTAGTGAATGGCAGGAACCAAGTAGCAGAAAGTATGGCTGGAGACAGAGGCGGGAGGCCGGTGGCAGCTGTCATGGGGGGGAGAGAGCAAGGGGGACAGGAAGCAGGGCCCGGCTCCCAAACCTCAGGCCCACCCCCTGTGACGTGCCTCCCTCCAGCAAGGCTTTACCTCCGCAAGATGCCTCACCCTTCCCAAACCACACCAGCTAAGGGTTCACACACAGGAGCCTGTGGGGGGCAAGTCACATCCAAATGTGACCCCACGTGTTGTTTGAATACTTTTTTTCGGGGGAGATGCCACACACATCCGTCTGTTTCCACGGCCGACCTAAGTAACCATGACGAAAGGGTGAACTTGATGGACCAGCAAGCTTATCGGGCTTGCTTACAGGAGCGGGGCGAGGGTTCCTTGCGGGAGCAAGGACGACACTCATGACTGATGGCTGCCCCATGGCCGCCTGGATGGAACCCCCAGCTAACCTTCCTCGGTCCCCAGAGCCCCTCCCAGACCTCGAAACCCCAAGGGTACATGCAGTTGGGGCAGAATCATGTGTGACCCAGCTAGTGCCACAGTGTGGGTCCAACAACCCTCTGAAGAAGAGACCATGGGCAACGGGTGCTTCCGGTGGTCTCAGAGCAACGATGTGGTTGTTTGCTTGGATAAGCTCGCCATACAACATGGCCTGAATTCAATGCCAGACCTAGATTTTTTTTTTTTCTAAAGGTTTTTGCTAACCACATCCCATAGCAAGTATGAGTGGAAAATCCAAACTCAGTATCATGTCATTTCCTCTGGAAGAAGGAATTGAAGGCCTTCGCCCTCACTGACTTTTCTATAGCCATTCCTGTACCATCTGAATGAATCTTTTTAAAAAAATCTTTATTTTGTATGCACGCTTGTGTGTGTGTGTGTGTGTGAGAGAGAGAGAGCGAGAGAGAGAGAGCGAGAGAAAGAGAGAGAGCACTGTGTGTACCTGGGGAGGCTCAAGGGTGACCTCAGGAATCATCCTGGATTGTTTCTACCTCTTTTTTGCTTCACCCTGGGATTTCCCAGGCTCCACCCACTCGGGCCTAGAAGTCCAAGCTGCCATACTTTACACCTGGCATTTTTACATGGGACCTGGGATTCAAACTCAGGATCTTCTGTTTTCGAGGCAGAATCTTAACCCCTGAGCCATCTGTCCAGGCCCTGAATGAATCTTGTGTGGAATCCTTACTGGGTAGACCAGAGGAGTTCAAGGTCATCAAATTGGAAATGGGTTATAGTAAGTTATCTGACACCTGGGAAAATTTGGAGACTGTGCCCCACACCTTTGAATGATGGCTTCACAGAGCGAATCACCCCAGTGAGCAATCCAGCCACGTGCTGCCCTCCCTGGCACGCCAATGCTTTTGGATATTGGCCAAAATTCTGACCTCCTATTAGTTTTCTGTTGCTTCCATGACAAAGGATCACTAATTTGGTGGCTTCATAAAAAGGGGTTAGGGTGTGACTCAGTGGCACCTGTTTCAGTGAGCACCCTGCATGCGCAAGGCCTGGGCTTCCCCCCTGGCACTATACTACCACAGCAAAGCAAAACAAACAGCAAATCACAAAAATGCCAGTTGTCATCTTGCAGGTTTGCAAACGCGACATGGATTGCTAGGCTGGCGTCACAGAGTTGAAGGAGACGATGGGGGGAACCCGTCCCTTGCCTTTCCTGCCTTCTAGAGGTTCTAGAAGGTTCCTTGGTTCCAGGCCCACTTCCTGTATCTTCAAAGCCAACAACCTCACATCCCTCTGATCTTCCCTCCTCTCGAACCCCCTCCTGACCTCCCACTGTTAACTGTTCCTTGTGTTAGTTCCTGGTTTGCTCTTTGCTATGACGGAGTGCCTGATACTGAACACCTTAAAAGGAAGAAAGGTTTAGCTCATGGACTCAAAGGTTTCAGCCAATCTAGCCTCGAGGGCGCAGTACGGTAGCTCACATCCTGGCAGCCAGGAAACAGAGGCACGGTGACATAGGAAGACGCCAGGCCAGATAAGCTCTGGGGGAGATTCCCCCCCCCCCCCCGTGACCTCCTCCCTTCATCTATGGCCTGTCTATCTCCTGCCTTCCCCACCTCCCCACAATGCTACATTTGAATTGATCGAGGATGGATTCATCTGCTGATTGGCTCAGAGCCCTGGGGACCCCAGTCATTTCTCTAATGTCCATCAATGGGCAGCTGAGCCCCTTATACTATATGAGCCTGTATGGGACACTTACACAGACCAATCCAGAGCATCGTGCCTTCTGAAAAAGATACCCCCTTCCTCAGAGGAACCCGCCTCTTCCGAGTCGCTAGGTGGGAGGTGGGAGTCTGGAGAGCAAGCAGCCCACCGGCGGGCTCACAAGCCACTCACGTGTTCTTGGGTGCACGGAGACCCTTGGGTGAGCCGCAGACTCCTGCAGGAGACAGTTGGAAGTCTCTGGCTTCGGGAGGGCAAGGGCTAACCTCAGCTCCCTAGGTGCCAGGACGCTGGGCATCCCACAGACACACAGAGCTGTTGCCTCACACTTCTGGGACTGGAAGGCCAAGATGAAGTGTGAGGAGAGAGCCGTTTCCTCTGGGGCCTCTCTCCTTGGCTCACAGGTGACAGCCCTCTCTCTGCCCCATACCACGATCCCTTCTGCACACACCCCAGGTGTGTGTCCACATATCTACTAGGGAGACTCACCAGCCTTTGCAAAACACTCTACTGGCCTTATTTGAATTTTTCTTCCTCTTAAAAGACCTTATCTTCAGATCACTTCGTACATGGCTCAGCACCTGCAGCATGAAGCCTGGATTCCACCCCCAGCACGGCATATACTAGGCACGCTGGTGTGTAACTGTAAACTCACATTGGGAGGTGGAGGAGGTAGGAGGAGCAGTAGTTTAGGGTGTTTTTTTTTAATTGTGTGTGTGTGTGTGTGTGTGTGTGTGTGTGTGTGTGTGTGTGTCTCAGAGGGCACTGTGTGTCCCTGTGGAGGGCCAAGGGTGACTTCAGGAGTCATCCTGAATTGCTTCTACCTCCTTCTTGCTTGGTTTTGGGATTTCCCAGGCTCCACCCACCAAGACCTGAAGTGCAGGCTGCCACCATTTCTGCCTGGCTTTTTTACTTGTGACCTGGGATCCAAACTCAGGACCTTCTGCTGTCCAGGCAGAGTCTTAACCCCTAAGCCATCTCTCCTGCCCAATTTAGGGTGATCCTTGACTGCACAATAAGTTTGGGAGGCCAGCCTGATCTAGATGAGACACCCTTCTAAAATAAAACCAAAAACCTCATCTTTGAATATGGTGCATTCCGAGGTGCATTCGATCTTAGCATATCAAATTTGAGGGGGACACTGAGTCTCAGAAAGGCACATGACAGTCCCAAATTGCAACTCTCAATGGAACCCTTAGTAGCAAGAGAGAGAGAGAATCCAAGCGGCATCTACACACTCAGTTCACTCACCCCACTGCTGGGATGTTACATCGAGGCCCTTCTTCCACAGCCGGCCTTCTGTTTCCTGTACTGCAAGATGAAGGAAGGCCATGCGACACTCTTCCTCACAAGGTGGTCTCCAGGGAGGTGCGGAGCCCGTGCTGAACATTGCCCACCTTCCCAGCTCTCTTCTTCCCCTTCCCTGTCCCCACCGTCGAAATCTGCTTTTCTTTACCCCTGGCTGGAAATAGTCAATTATTTTTCTCCTGGTGATTTGAGTAGAAAAGGTACTGGGGGAGAGGGGGTGGAGGGAGAGTTTTTCAAACTGTCACCATGGAATTTCAGCCATCTGTCGCAGGTGCCCAGGCCCACCAGGAAAGCCCCGCCTTCCCCGGATGCTGAGCCTGCTGAGAAACACTAAGAGGGGAAACGAGCTGGTGTGGCCTTCCGCCCTGGGTGCCCGCGGGGTCTCGTTTCTAAATAATAGGCTGCACGCGCCCTGATTTCATTGCATTCTAAATTGCCCTGTCTGCCACCAAGGGATGTAAAGTGGAACCCTACGGATCAGTTCCGCCGGTCCAATAAGCGGGTGTCTGCTATTGTGATGAGGGGGCGGGTCTGGGAATGAAGTCAGGCTTCAGAGCAGCAATGGCTGTCATTTACCTTTGAGGGGGTCCAGTGGGGTGCGGAATGCAAAACGATTTGCAAATGTTTCCTTGGCTGTTGGGATAGCTTCAGTCCGTGTTCCTTGGAGCCCTCGTCCACGCTGAGTACTTTGCTGAGGCAGGGGAGGACAGAGGGAGGGACCCCACCGCGTTCTTGGGCTCTGAGTCGCAGCAGACCTAAGCGCTTGCAGTTTGGCCCAGTTCACAAAGGTTGGAGGCCGGAAGGGAGGGGAGGGGTGGGTCAGTGGTCTCATTCTGAATGGCAGTCGTTCTCTCCAGGGTCCATCCATCGCCCACCCTACCATCGTTTCTTTCTCTGCTGTTGCTGTATGTCCTGCCCCTGGAACAGGGGCAGTGTTGGGTCTGGGGGGGTCAGGCGAGCAAGGAGGATGGAGTCGGGTTCTTTAATATTTTATTTATTTATTTTGTGTGTGTGTGTGTGTGTGTGTGTGTGTGTGTGTGTGTGTGTGTGTCAGAGGGCACTGTGTGTCCCTGTGGAGCGCCAAGGGTGACTTCCGAAATCATCCTGGACTGCTTCTACCTTCTTCTTGCTTCACTCTGGGATCTCCCAGGCTCCGGCTGTTTCTGCCTGGCGTTTTTTTTACGGAAGTCAATGAGCAGCTCTTGGAAGTCAGTTCTCTCCTTCCACCATGTGGCTTCCAGACATTGAACTTGGGTAACCAGGTTTTTGAACAGGTGCCTGACCTGAGATCAGATTTTTAAATTTGGCTGTACTAGTTACTGTGGCTGAACTAGTTACTCGTTCTCCTCGCCTTGTAAAAATTCCTGACAAGTCACTTAAGGGCCGAAGGGATTCTCTGGGCTCTCAATTCAAGTCCATCCGGGTGGGGAAGGGCGTGGCGGGAGGAGAATGAGCAGCTGGTCAGGTGGCACCTGCAATCAGGAAGCAGAGAGAGATGCATCCAGGTGCTGAGCTTGAGTTCTCCTTCCTGTTCAGCCTGGGACACTCCAGTCCCTGGGGTGGTACTGCCCATACGCAGGGTGGCTCTTTCCTCCTCAGTGATCCCAATCAAGATAATCCCTCCCTGACATGCCCAGAGGCGGGTCTCTGAGATGACAATAGTCACTATTAACCGTCACAGTGGTCAGTGGGGAGAACATCCTGACTGTCCCTTCTGGCTTTTGACTGTCTGCGTCCTTCACCTTTGCCCTCTAAGGCCTTGGTCCTCAGAAAGGAGAGGGGGTGCATTGAGTCTCTCTGGCAAAATGTGGGCTGCCTCGTCCCACCGTCTGATGACATGTGGGTGGCCTCGTCCTGCAGTTCCTCGTCAGTTCAGTGAGAAGCCCCGGTCCTTGACCTCAGAGCAAATTCATTCATATCCACTGCTCCCAGGTAAGGTCTGATAGCCCCGGCTCTTCTCATTGAGAATTCTGTAAGGTTGTTATATAGTTAGGTACAGGTGTCAACAGTTGAGGGTTTGAACTCTGGGCACATTTGTAGAGAATTAATAATTAAGTCAAGTCCAAGATGAATCTGCAAGAAATGGTCAAGTTGGTGGGGAAGACCTAGCCCATGATGGGTGGGACTAGGCCCTGGGCAGGTGAGTAAGATGGAGGGAACTGGTTGAGAAAGTTGACATCCTTCTGTGTACTTGGGTGTTTTTGTTGTTGTTGTTTGTTTGTTTTTCTTTTTCCTTCCTTCTGTATACTTGGCCAGACATGCCAGTCTGGCAAGTAAGGATTGTTCCTCTCTCAACCATTACATGGATATGGTAAAGTCAGTTCCCTTGACCCTTGGTGTTGGTGTGGGCTCTCCTGCCCAGCTGAACCATCACAAGAGAAAATAAAGCCCCTTGTTCCCTTGAGCTGTTTTGTCATGAATTTATCGGCAGCAGTCTGGTTAACTGCGGCAGTGGTATCTTAGTGTCATATTCTGTTGCTGCCATAAATACTTGACCCCAACATTAGGGGAACAAGGGGGATTTCACCATCTCACCGTTTCAGGTTAGAGTTCATGATGGCGGGAGAGTTATACCATCATGAGGAGCCAAGCATACAGTCCACACTATAACCACGGAGACTGGCAGGGACCCGTATTGCTTTCTAACTTGCCAGTCTACCCACTAGCTCTCCGTCTTTATTCATCTGCTCAAGGAATGACCCAGCTTCGGGCTGGATCTCCCACATCAGTTATGGATTTAAGACAATCTCTTCTGGGCCTGCTGTAACTAATCTTAGGTGTCAAGTAGATAGCTCGTTGCTTTAGCCAGGTTCTCCTTTAGCCCTTAGGAATTTCCCATCTGTACACCCCAGGATATTGACTCTCCCTGTCTGTGTCCCTCCTCTATCCCCTTTTGCAGAACCCTGTTGCCGTGGTCCCTGGATCTATTACAATGGGTCCCCACAAACGTCTTCTCTAGTGTGAATTATCACATCATTTTTGTTTTTACGTGTATTTTACATGTGGGTGGGTGCATGTGTGTGTGCACTTGAGTGTGTGTGTCTGTGGGGGCCCAAGGGCAATACTGGAAATCATCCTTGACTGCTCTTCGATCTTATTGTTGTGAACCTGGGATCCCAGGCTCCACCTTCTAGGGCTAGAATTACTATCTGCTGCCATATCCACCTGGCATTTTTACCTGGGGTCTGGGGATCTGAACTCGGGTCCTTTTGTTTTGGGAGCAAAGACCTTACCCACTGAGCCAGCTTCCCAATCCCATCAAGTCATTTTTAACAAGGACCTGCTCAGCTAGCACACATGAGGGAGTGAACAGTTAATAAGAATTGCTCCTTTCTAGGGTCTTTGCATTTTAATAAGGAGCCCGTATTTTAGTTTATTTGAAAAAAAAATTAAAGGAAGAAGAAAAAGAAGAAAAAAACACTTGAAAAGTAGAATTGGAATATTGAGAAGCTCCTGGGAGCCGTGATTTCCACAGAGGGACTTGAGAGCGAGGAGCCTTGATTTCCACAGGGGAACTTGAGAGTCCCTCCCCCCCAGCTCACAGTGTCATTCTGAATAGAATCGAGGGTGGAAGGTCTGTTTGCCTCCTTGTCAGGCGTGGCTGCCCTCCTCTCCTGAATGTATAGCTTTGGGATGTATGCATAGTGGTGACAGATGTGCATGCAGCGTGGGGGATACACATGGAGTGAGTGGTGAGAGCTTAGTTTCCTAAGCACCCAGCCAGATGGTCCAACCAAGACTGGCGATCGGTGGGCTGGTGGACGTCATGACCAACCCTCAACCCTCCAGCTGTGCCCTGTGTGGTGATCTTACTTTTTGATTCAGTGCTTGGGTGGAGTCCAGGGCCTTGAGCATGCTCGGCATAACCTTTCCCTCTGAGCAGCATTCAAGCCTGCATGTGGGTGCATGCAAGAGTGTGTGTGTGTGTGTGTGTGTATGTGAGTGTGTGTGAGTGTGTGTGAGTGTGTGTGAGTGAGTGTGTGTGCTACGTGCCTGTGGAGGCCCAAGGGTGGCATCAGGAACCATCCTGCATTGCTCTACCTTCTATTACTTTGTCCTGGGCTCTCTCAGTCTCTGCCGTCCACGCCTACATCTGCCCAGTGATTTTACAGGAGATCTGGGGATCTGACTGAGTCCTTTTGCTTGCGGGGCAAAAGCTTTGTACGCTCTGAGCCATCTCCCCACCCTGTAGTGTTGTTCGTTTGCTTGTTTCAGTGGAGAACTTCTCCCAGGGAGGAAGTAGTTAGCAGGCGGGGGGAGTTCTTGCAACCTGGCCTCCCTCCCGCAGAAAAGCCAAGGGGCGCTTCAGGGGTGGGGCTTGACTGAAGTCATCCCCGCGTCTACTAAGTATCACCATGGCAATCATTGCCTCCATCCACCTGCTTCCATGTCATTCAGAGACTATGAACAGTCTTTGAACTTTGAAATCAGCATTTCTAACCAGACGTGGTGGCTCCTGCCTGTAGCCCCAGCATTTAGGAGAAGGAGGCAGGAAGGTTGCCAGGGTTACCACGCATTCGAGGTCAGCCTGCACTGCCAATGGAGGCCCTGTCCCATCAAAACAAAAAGAAATGGTTTGGAAATAGTTTGTCCAATAAGGTCTTGGCAGCATAAGCATAAGGATCTGTGTTTGCTCCCCGGGAAATCACTGTAAAAAGCTCATCCTAGCAGGTGCACTTATCCCCAATCTGGGGAGTTAGAGACAGGCTAATCCATCTAATCCATGAGATTCGTGGCCAGCCTGCTTGGCCTAATGGTGATCTCGGGTTCCACTGAGAGAGACCCTGTCTCAAAAAATAAAGTGGACGTCTCCTGAGGATTGACACTGGAGGTTGACCTCTAACCTGTACAAGTACAGGCACAGTACACACACAGACACACACACACACCTGAAAGTTGTATGGGTGTGCATTTACATGTGTGTATGTCTGTGTGTGAGTGGGAGTATAAGCCAGAGCTCAAACCTGGGTCTCTTCCTTGATTACTTCTCCACCTTATTTTTTTTTGACAGGGTCTCACTGATTCGGGAGCTCACTGATTGACTAGATTGGCTGGACAGCAAGCCCCAGGGCTCCCCCCGTCTCTGTATTCTGAGCCAGCGTACCCCAACTGTGGTTACAGGCACTTGATGCTGCACCTGTTTGTTTGTTTTCGTTTGTCTGTTTGTTTCTAATGTGGGTGCTGGGGATTTGAACTCAAGTCCTATAGTTGCACAGCAAGTGCTTCATCGACAAAACCATTTCCTCCGTCCTTCCGTTACCATTTTAAATGGCCGCAATATAAAACACAAGGCGGATTAACACCTTTCAACTCAACCTGGCTAGTCTAAATTTCTTATTGGGGGTGCTTTGGAAGAGGTGCTCACCAAGTGGCCTGCCCAGGTGGGGTGACTCTGTGGTCCTTGCTGTGACTGACCTCCTCTTTCCACAATCCAGGCTTCTTTGTCATAGACCTCATCATCAAAAGGCCTTTATGAAGCGCCTTGTGAATACATCACCCCACTTGGGGGGGGGCAATTTAAGCAGAGATCCTACCAACCCCTGACATCCAGGGCAGGCTGGCTCGGACAGACAGCGTACATGTTAGTCAACCACGAAGGTACCTGAGGACCAGGCTGTAGGCGCAGGCAGAGTGCCAGCACGGATCCTTAGGCAACATTCATGCCAAGGGTAAGACGGCCGGGGCCGCAGACAGGCTGGCTTCCCACAGCGAGCTGGCCTTAGGGTCCAGCTGAGCAGGGGAGGCTCAGAGGCTATGGGATCTTAGAAGCCGCTGGGAGAAGGGTTGCATAGGTGGATCAACAGCAGACCACTTGCCACCAGTTTGATGGATACCCAGTAACCATAAAACACTGCATAGTAAGTAGTACATGCATGTAACCCCGACCCTTGGAGGCAGGAGGATCAGAAGTTCAAGGGAAGGCATCCTCAGCTACATAGCAACTTTGAGGCCAGCCCTGGGGTCTGCGAGACCCTGCCTTATAACAAAACAAAACAAAACAAAACAAAACAAAACAAAACAAAACAAAACAAAGCAAAACAAAACAAAGCAAAACAAAGTCGACGAGACAGCTTCTTAGGTAAAGGTGCCTGCGTGCAAACCTGGTGACCCGAGTTCAGTTCCTGGAGCCCACCTGGCGGGAGGAGAGAACTGACTGAAAGTTGACCTCTGACCTCTACATATGCACGGGGCACTTGTTGAATGTCTGTCTGTTGAGTGTCTGTTCTCTCTCTCTGGTGCCACCTCCTTTCCTGACAAATAAATAAATAAAATGTTAAAACAAAATGAAAAGCTCCGGAGGGAATGAGGCGGGAGGGAGGTGCAGGCTGACAGTTGAGGGGAGCTGAGTCAGGGCCCAGGGTCCTGGCGATGCGTGGATGGCCTAGGACACACCTGAACGCCAGCTGGCGATGTCCCCTGAGTAGTCCAGGCTTTACCTCTGACCCGGATGCTCTTTGTCTCCCCGGCAGGTGTTCCATGAGCAGGGAATCCTCTTTGGCTACCGACATCCACGGAGTTCCGCCACTGCCTGTCTCCTCAGCCTTTTCCAAATGACCAACGAGACCCTCAACATCTGGACTCACTTGCTGCCCTTCTGGTACCTTCTGTTCCCTCCGACCAGCCCACCCCCATTCAAGATTCCCCTCCCCCCACCTTTACCCTCAGACCTGACTTTTTAAAGCACAGCTGGGTGGGAGGGAGATTCTGATCTGGGATTGGGGTGGTCCTTCCCCTCTCCCATCCCCCCACCCCTTGTGGGTGTAAAGCGTGAAGTGTAGAAAGGCTGAGGATTTCTGGTAGGATTTCAGAGCTTCTGCTAATTGGATAGCATTTGCCTTCATCTGCTTTAGTCCTGGAGGCTTTGCCTGGTCTTCAGGAAGCCTTGTTAAAAAACGTCACGAGCTCCAGCAAGGTACTTAATGTCTCTGAGCCGCAAATTTTCTGCCTATCACCAAGCATGATCAGCAGCCCCTTTCTTAGCATGCGCTGTGAGGATTGGGGACAGGACCCCCGTAAAGACAAAGGCACAGGACTGGGGATGTGGCTCTGTGGGTTAACATGCCTGCCTGGTGGGTGTGAGACCACCATTGATGCCTACCATTGCTTGTGAGGTCGGATGCAGCCAAGTCTTGTGGCTTCCCCTGCATCCACTGCACCAGACTCTCAGATGACTGGATGAGCCACAGGCAAGGCTTGGGGGTCGGATGGGGGATCTGTATCCTGATGCTTGGAGAAAATGGGACAGGAAACACTCTCTTGATGTCAAAAGGTTTTTGGGGGGGTGGGGCAAAAAATAGCTTCAGTTTTCCTTCCACCAGGCAGGGAGGGAAGGACCACACGCTTTGCCAGAAAAGTTTTGGAGACCCTCCTTCAGTTGCTGGGTAGGAGCTTAATACAAGTCCCCTTCCTTGAAGAGCTGGGTTGGGAAGGAAGCTGGCTTGCAGAAGTGAGGTGCTATGCAGCTGGGACCCCAGTGCAGATGGTAGGTCAGGCAACTCTCAGAAACACACCCTGTCACTGAACTTCCTTCTGTTCTGAGTTCCCATGGGAGGAGGTGAGCTCCCCGTCTTTAAAGGCATGCAAGGGCAGGCTTGGGACACTCCCTGTAGGAGGAATTCTGTTGCTTTAAAGAGGAACGTATCACTTTAAAGAGGAATTCTATCTTCTTATTCCACCTATCCACTCACTTATCCATGGTCTCAAGTTAAAAAAAAATTCTCTGCCAGGCTGGAGAGATGGCTCAGGGTTAAGACTCTGCCTCCCAAGCAGAAGGTTCTGAGTTAGGATCCCAGGTCCCATTGGGAGTGGAACGGGGAAGGGGAGGAGGGGGAACGCTAGGCAGAAATGACATTGATCTGCCCTTCAGCCCTAGCAGGCAGAGCCTGGGAAATCCCAGAGCAAAGCAAAAAGGAGGTAGAAGCAATCAGGGTGATTTCCGAAGTCACCCTTGGTCCTCCACAGGGACACAATCAATCAATCAACCAGCCAGTCGGTCAGCCAGCCAGTCAGTCAATCAATCATCAATCAATCAATCAATCAATCAATCAATGTAAAAGAAAATTCTCTGCTCTGCTCAGCCCATGGTATTTAACCGAAGGGAGGACTTACTGGGATTGGTCGTCCCAAGGGAGGTTAGTGGGCAGAAGGGGGCCGGGTGAGGGCTCAAGGCCAGGCTAAGTACCCCCCTCCCCCCACTGCATCCCAGGTTCTTCGTGTGGAGGTTTGTGACTGTGCTGTACGTGACGGACATCCAGAATGACAGCTACTCGTGGCCAATGCTCGTGTACATGTGCACCAGCTGCGTGTACCCTCTGGCGTCCAGCTGCGCGCACACCTTCAGCTCCATGTCTAAGAATGCCCGGCACATCTGCTACTTCCTGGACTATGGCGCCGTCAACCTCTTCAGCTTGGGTAAGCGAGGCCCTGCCCTTTTCTCCCCTCCTCTGACACTGCCCCAGTGCCTCCTCTTCTCCCCCTAGGGAGCTTTGGTGGGTTTTTGGAAGGCTCAAGAAAATGCAGAGCCCCCGGCTGGACTCCTGGACCAAAGGCTCCGTATTGTCTGCATGTAGCAACTGGATGTTTGGCGATCCATCCCTGATCCACAGTGTTCTCTGTTTTCTGTGATATAATGCTTTCTCTTCTTCCGCCTACCGGCAAGACATCTCCAGATGCAGAGATCTGGGGAGAAGTCAGGGAGCTCTTCATTGCATAATAATTCCACCACGCAGATGCAGGACATGCGTGCATTGTGCGTGTGGGACTTTGTTGCTATGATCTACTGCTTGTAAGTTTATGTTAACTTTCAACAGTTTTTCTCTTTCTTTAAAAAATATTTATGACAGAGAGAGAAAGAGAAAGAGAGAGAGAGAGGGCACACATGGAAAGCTAGAGAACATTGGCTTTCTCCTCTATCGTGTGGTTTCCATGGACTGAACTCAGGGATGCAAGCTTGTCAGCAGGCGTTTTTACTCACAATCCATGGCCCGTGTGTAGCTTAAGTGTCTTGATCTATTTAATTCATTTATCTGAGTGAGAGCGAGCATGCATGCTTCCATGGGGCAGGATGGAGGGTAGAGGTCAGAGGATCACGTTCAGAAACCGGTTCTCTCCTTCACTATTAAGTAGGCGTCGAGGAATCTACTCGGGTGCCGGGCTTATGAGCAGGTCCTTCCCTGCTGAGTTGTCTCACCAACCCCAATTTAATTTTTGATGATGGGGCCATCAAGGCAGGACTTTGCCATGCCTGGTAGACAAAGGAGGGCAGGAGCTGGAGACATGGCTCAGAGGTTAAGACTTTGCTTTACAAATAGAAGGTCCTGAGTTCGGATTTCAGGTCCTACATAAAATGCCAGGAGGAAGTGGCGGTGGCCTGCACTTCTGGCCCTGGAAGGCAGAATCTGGGAAATCCCAGATCCATGCAAAAAGGAGGAAACCATTCAGGATGATTTGCAGTCACCCTTGGTCCTCCACATGGACATACAGTGCCTTCTGATACACACACACTCACACACACACACACACACACACTAAATAAATAAAATTTAAAAAAGAAATGAAAACAAGAGAAAGGAGGGCAAGATCATGAACTCCGTTTGTTAAGAGGCTTAGAAACATCATGGACTGGCCCACAGTGCCACGGAGTAGTGACAGACTTGTTGGTGAAATGTGATGTTACTGTCCCTAACCTCCTTGGTTTGTTCTTTAATTAGGAAGTCTCCCTCCCCTTGTCTCTTCTTCTTTCCTCCACATAGGCATCCATCCATACATGCATGCTCCCATCATTCATCCATATATGCATGCATCCATGCTTCCGTCTATTATCCATCCATCCATCCATCCATCCATCCATCCATCCATCCATCCATCCATCCATCTGTCCACTCACCCATCCATCCATCTATCCATCCATCCATGCATGCATCTATCCACTCACCCATCCATCCATCTATCCATCCATCCATCCATGCATCTGTCCACTCACCCATCCATCTATCTATCCATCTATCCATGCATGCATCTGCCCACTCATCCATCCATCCATTCATGTATGAATGCATCCATCTGTGCACCCATCCATTCATCCATCCATCCATCCTCCATAGGATCCTGGTTCTGACTCTTCCCCCAATCCTCTTTGTCCTGCTCTAATTATAAATGCTCCTTATTTTCTTCCCTTTCATAAGTTTACCCAGGAAGAGCCCAGATCCTTCTTCTTCCTTCCTCTCAGTTCTGTCACGAGTGTGCACTCCTATAGGTTTTTGTCACACACACCTCACACACAGTGCTCCCTTGTCCACGCCCCTCTCCCTTTCTCTAAAACTGGTTGCCAAGAGCCCAGCATCTTCCTGTCCTCTGGCTTACATGGGGCTTCCAGTCTCTTCTGGTCCCTTCTCCTGGCTCCCCTCCCGCTATGGCGGCTCTGGCTCTTCCTTTCCAGCCCTCTTCCTCTGCTCTCCCCATAGCTGAGCTTGCTTTGAACTGTCCAGAATTGGCTCTTGGGCTTCTTCCCAAACGGGCCTAACTCCTGGGTGACCTCGCATCCCACACCCGAAGACAAGGTGCTCCAGAACCTTCACTTTAAACTCTGAGCCTGAGGCCTCTGTCATCCTCCAGGACCCAGCCAGGGCTGACTGTCCTCCCCCCAAACCCTGGCCACCCCTGCCCCTCCCCCACAGTTCCTCAGGATGCCACTTCCTGCTGCACCCACTCAGCACCCTGGTGACGCCCCATTCCTGCTCCTGGCTTTCAGTTGCTGTATCAAACTTGAACAATTTAGTGGAACAAGGGAGGGCTTTATTCGTGCTCCCATCTACGGGCTACGGCTGCTCATGATGGCAAGAGAGCCAACGACAGAAACCCAGGGGCTGGCCTGCACGCGTCCTCCTGCCCAACAGCGGAGGGCGAGGTCCGGGCCATGGTCTGGCTTCTAATCTGCTGTATCCCAGCCGGTTCTCTGCGGTTCTCTCTATGTCTTATCTGCCCACCCACGGACTGACTGCCTGCATCCGTCATGCAATTAAGCCCGACTCCTACTGGCTTGCTGCAGGGCGGCCTTAATTAAACAGTAGTTACAGGAGTGCCCGCGGCCCAGCTAACTGTCAGGCGCTATCTAACCAGTGATCACATTGGGCGAGTCTCTCCCACGCATTCCCAGATCCTCAGCTTGGCTGGGACCCGAACACGGGAATCTGCATGGTTGCACGTTTGCATGTCAGAGCCCCTGCCCCACCCTGCATCTGCACCCAGGGGGTTTCTGCAGCAGCCCCTGCCAGGTCCCCTCCCACTGAAAGCTTACACGAGTGGGACCGAACCCCAAACTTCACAGTCTAGCGCCCGCCTCTGGCTTTTATTTGTTTGCTTGTTTGTTTATTTTGGGAGTTGAGACCTTGTGAGACAGGCCGACCTCAGATTGCCTTTGTAGCTGAGGTTGCTCTGGACATCTGATCTTCCTCCATCCATCTTCCCAAGTGCTGGGATTAGAAGCGTGAGCCACCACGCTCCCATTTTGTGGGGTGCTGGGAATGGACACCTGGGACTGAACCCCAGGTTAGGTAAAGGCTCCGCAAGGCTGAGCTGCATCCTACACCCCAGGTCTCTTCTTGGGGATTCTGATGAGAACCAGCATTTGGAGGAATCTCTGCAGGCCCAGCTCTGTGCCCAGCTCCGACACACACGACTTCACACAGGACATCGTGGATCCTGAGGCTGAGCTTTGGTGCCGCTCCTGGGTCGTTCTGTTTTGGGCAAGTGTCTTAACCTTGCCAAGCCTCAGTTCTCTCACCCGGAACATCGGAGAACATTATACGTCAATTCTTTTTTGAGTAAAGCCCTTGGGACAGTGTCAGGCATTCGTCTGTGGCATCTCCATGAAGGGTAGCCTGTTACAGCGATTGTCCCCTGGGCGTAGGTACATTGGTCCAGTGACAGTCAGTTGCTAGGGTCACACTGGTTGTAAACCAATGACTAGGGACGGCTTGCGACCTGCGTGGGCGGCCTTCTCCCTGTGCTGACCTCCTTCTGTTTTCGCTGTCCGGGTTAGAATGCCTCTTGCGGAGGAGCCGCCCTTTCCTGCCCTGCTTCTTGCATTGGCTGTGGGGGCGGGTGTTGCAGAGTGTTAGTCTTCAAACTTCTCAGCGGCTATCATTGTACTGCTGGCTTCTTGCCTGTGGCCCTCGGGAGATCTGTTGATTTTCCTTCGTGGAAAGAAGAACTGTGTAGTATCACTGGACCCTCACCTGAGATGCCGGCCACTCCCTCCTGAACTTACCAGTTATTTGTATATAATTCTGCCCTAATTGCATATGGCCTTTTGATGTCAGGAAGTGCTAGAGTATATAGATGTATATAGAGAGTACATATAGAGTACAGAGATGGTGGAGGGTTAACCAAAGAACGGGCGAGATTTTCTGGTTTGGGGGTCACCCATGCTCTTGTAAGTAACCCCTTACCCTAAGTATTGGTTCCCCAAGTTGGACTTGAGCCCTACTTTGTCTCTCTTTGGTGCCCTCCTCAAGGAATTTTCACAACAAGGAGCCTCTGACCCACAGTTCTGGACCCACCTCCAGGTCTTTTGACCCTTTCTGTTTACTGTCTAGTTGGCATATGCTTATAGTTTGTGGTCTAGCTCCAATCCAGTGTAGGCATGTCCTCCAAAGGCAGAAGATCAGGTCAGATGAGCCCATCTGGGGACCCCCCACATACACACACACTGACTGACTTCCAGTTAACACCTCTTCCCCCTCTTTTCCCTCCTCCCACCCTCCGGGGTCCCTGAGCTCAGGATTCCAGCTGTCCCTCCCTCTCAGATCCCCCACTCTTGCACAGCAGGCAAAAGCGTCTCTTAGCCTTCCACCCACAGCCAGGGGTGCTGCTCCCAGGGCGAGACTGTGTGCCTCCAACACCTGTCAGAGTCCCCTGGGCCTCCGTGGCCAGGGCAAGCCGGGAGGCCTGCCATCACCTGCTGCCCATCCTGAGCGCCCCCCTCCCACAGGAGCCTCTCAAGTCTCTGGGTGGTTTGGCTCCCTGCTGCATTTTTAGTCGAGTCCAAAGGCCCCCTTCCCTTTCCGTGGCACACAGGCTTGGTCCTAATCAGCACTCACTGAAGGAGTGGCATACTGTGGGCACCGCCCAGGCTGCCCGTGTGTAGGTGTAGAAGGATTCACTGCTTGGAAGTTTCCCAGGCCCAGAGCAGCGAATCCCCCCTAACATCCCCACACAGGCAGCCTGGGCAGCGCCTGGAATGTGCCGCTCCACCCTTTTCTCATGTTCGACTAGGTTTTCTAGATCCGTCTCTCCAACGGGAGAAAGGTCAGAGGTGGAATCTGGCTGGCTGAGACCTGTTTCCCCCCTAGCTGTGAGGCCCAGGGTGCTTTGTATCATTTTGGATGAGTGCCGTATGCACATGTGTAAGCATGTATGGGCACATAGACCGCAAAGGACAATCTCACGGGTCATCCTCAAGAATACTGTCCTCCTGGGGCCGGAGAGGTGGCTCAGGGGTTAAGCCTCTGCCTTGCAGGTGGAAGGTCCTGAGTTTGGATCCTAGACCCCACGTATAGACGCCAGGCGGAAGCGGGGGCGGCCTGCCTTTCTGGTCCTGGTAGGGCGGAGCCTGTGAATCCCAGGGCAGAGTAAACAAGGAGGAGGTGGAGGCGTCCATGGTGGTTCCCGAATTCGTCCGTGGTTCTACACACACACACACACACACACACACACACACACACACTGCACACACACACGTACACACACACACGTACACGCACACATGTACACACACATAAGAGCACACACACGCACAATTGAATAAATAATAAAAAAATTTAAAAAAATACTTTCCTCCTTTGAGACAGGGTCTCTCACTAGCCTCGAGCTAGTAGACTGTGAGCCTGGCTAGAGATCCCCAGGGATCATGCTGGGACTGTACGTGTGCACCTGACATTTTTTTTCCTTCATGTATATGTATAAGATGCATATGTGTGTGAGTGCATGTGTGTGCATTTGCACGTGGGCGGGTGTATGCGTGTATGTGGGGGGGAGTACAGATGTGCACTTGATTGTGTGTGCCTGCAGAGGCCCAAGAGTAATATAAGAATCATCCTCCATCGCTCTTCCACCTTATTGTGAGCTGGGTCTCTAGTTAAACCCAGAACAGACCACTAGGGCTCCTCTGGCTAGTCAGCTTGCTCTGGGATTCCCAGGCTCTGCCTGCCGGGGCTGGAATTAAAAATGGGTTGCCACGCCCGCCTGGCATTTTATATGTGATCTTTAGAATCTGAACTCAAGTCCTTTTGATTGCAAGGCGAGGGTTTTAACCCCTGAGCCAGCCCCCCAGCCCCCACACCTGACGTTTTTACTTGGAACCTGGGATTGATCTCAGGCCCTTGTGCCGCCGGCAGGATAAAAAAGTCAATGTGTGAATCATCTCTCCATCCCTAATCTCTAAGGTGTGGGAATAACAGGTAGACAGGTGATCCCCAGCTGTCTCTGCCAGCTGAGGGTGTAGGTCCCCCCCTTTAGGAGCCCTCCCTCCTGGCCACATTGAGCTTCCCAGGAGATATGTACCGACGAAGCAAGCGTGTCTTCTCGTGGGAAGTAGCTTGCGCTGAGAAACGCGGGACCCAGTCCCTAAACCACCTGGGTTCGAAACTCAAACGTCCTGGCTGTGTGACCTTAGGGGTGTTACTAAGCTTCTCTGTTGCTGTGTTTCTTCCTCTGTGAAATGAGGTCCCTGGAGACTTTGCG
This sequence comes from Typhlomys cinereus, assembly GCA_023101885.1. Lineage (NCBI taxonomy): Eukaryota > Metazoa > Chordata > Mammalia > Rodentia > Platacanthomyidae > Typhlomys > Typhlomys cinereus. The sequence goes on from JALPQD010000163.1 coordinate 233,220, forward strand.
GAAGGGGGTGAGGTAGAGAGGGGCACGGGCAGTTCTCGGCGGGCGAGAGGCAGCGGGAAGCCTTTGGGGAACGCACCGTGGCAGGCCCCCGACCTGGTTCTCACAGCTGGTTTTCCCTCCCCAGGCTCAGCCATCGCCTACTCGGCGTACACGTTCCCCGACGCGCTGGTGTGCAGCACCTTCCACAACTACTACGTGACCCTGGCTGTACTTAACACCATCCTCAGCACTGGCCTCTCCTGCTACTCCAGGTACCACGGGGGAGGCCCGGGGGGGGGGGTTCCCTGTGTGTCTGAGGTCAACAGAAGGAGCAGACTCCGTGGACGGATTCCCCTCCCGCCCCCGCCAGGAGCCAGCCCAAGCCCAAGGTGCCGGGTCCACCTGCTACTTCTCTCACTGCTAGATCAAAATACCTGACTGAAGCGACTTAAGGGTTTCTTCCGGCTCACCCTTCAAAGGGACGACCTGCCACGGTGGAGGGCGCTTGGTGCCAGGGACGTGGGGCAGCTGGTTATGCTGAGTCTGTCGTCAGGAAGTGGAGAGAGATGGTGGTACTCGGTCAGCTTGCTTTCCCTTTTTATTCAGCCCAGGACCCCACCCCTTGGTATGGTGCGCCCCAGGACTGGAGCAGGTCCGACCACCCCAGACAACCCAGTCTAGAAACTCCCTCACAGACCCGCCCACCTGGAGATTGGTCTTTGTAGGTGATTCTAGATCCTTCCTTTCAAGTTGGCCGGCAACGTTAACCATGACCTGAGGCATCATGGTATCAGCTGGGTAGCCACTGGGCCTCGTCTGAGGAATCCACTGTGTCTTGGGCTGAAATTCTTTTTTAAAAAATCCTTCCTTCCTTCCTTCCTTCCTTCCTTCCTTCCTTCCTTCCTTCCTTCCTTCCTTCCTTCCTTCCTTCCTTCCTTCCTTCCTTCCTTCCTTCCTTCCTTCCTTCCTCCCTTCCTCCCTTCCTCCTCTCTCTCTCTCTCTCTCTTTCTTTCTTTCTCTCTTTGGTATGTGTATATCAGAGTGCACTCTGTGTCCCTGTGGAGGACTAAGGGTGACTTTGGGAATCATCCTGGATTGCTTCTGCCTCCTTCTTGCTTTGCTCTGGGATTTCCCAAGCTTTGCCCACCAGGATGGTAAGTGCTGGCCACCACCCAATTCCACTTGGTATTTTTACATGGGACCTGGGATCGGAACTCAGGACCTTCTGCTTGTGAGACAGTCTTAACCCCTGAGCCATCTCTCTAGCCCTTGGTTTGAAATTCTTAATAATGTTTAAATAAGAGGGTCCCACACCTTAATTTTGTGTGGCACCTACAGATCTGCAGGCGGCCCTAAGGCTTCAGTGAGGTGCCCTAAGGCTTCAGTGAGGTGCCCTAAGGCTTCAGTGAGGTGCCCTCAGGCTTCAGTGAGGCCTCCTGAACTTCAGTTTCCTGGGGCCAACTCGACTCCAGGCTGGTGGAAGGGACCAGGATGTGTGCCTGGGATGCCTGGCACAGCCTGGGCAGAGGAGGTTCCTCTTAAACAGGGGGGTCCCCCCACATGTAGTGATGGGTGGATGGGACCTCCAAGTGCGTGCACAATGGAGGGCATACGAATGTGGATCACTGCCTCTAATCCCGCCTGGTCCGCCTGTCTTTCTTTCTGCACTCTCCTTGGCGTGCCTGTGAGCCCGTTGCTATGGGGATAGCTGTGCTGGCATGTCCATTCTCTCTGCAGAAGGGAGCTGCCTGAAGGTGCAGGTCCCTCCAATAGCTTAGCCAGCCTTTAAGGCGATGATGCCGGAGCGGCAACCCTGTCCAGAAGGTGCCAGGCAGCAGCAGGTCAGGAGAGCGGGAAAAGTTATACCAGAGTCTTCCTCCTCCTCACCCCCGCCCCCATCTTTCCACAGCAATCACAGCTAGCATCCGTAGCCCTCCACTCTCTCCCCAGGCAGACAGTCAACACGAGGGGTGGCGTGAACGCCTCAAGAGAGCCCACACCTGGGTGGCATCCATGGAGAGTGAGTTTGAGAAACCTGTCCAACTGGTTTTTTAAGATGCGGGAGGGCAGATTCTTGAGCAGAGATGAGGGCCCCTTCCCCCGCTTGCCCTCCAGCTTCAGCCCTGTGACAGGCAGGAGGCAGGCGTGGGGATGCTGTCCGTCCATGGGAGCAGAGGCGCCTGGCCAGGACAGGTCTTGTGTCTTGCACTGGGGTTTTAAGGAAGCTTTGTCTCTGAGGATTGAGGGGAGTGCTCTCTCCCTGGAAATCCCAGAGCTCCAGCAAAGCTGGGCGGAGCTTGGATTCTCCCTGTGGGGGATAAATAAAGCCGGAGGTCCCGAGCTACTGAACTTCCCTTGTTCCCCTAGGAATTAAGCTGTGTGGCATTTTCTGGGAGCTTGGGACGGAGCGTAACGTATCCGGGCAGCACAGCCTGGAGACCAGCCTCATATCACTTGGAAGTACCGATGCAGTGCAGGAAAGACAGACCCTTAGGGTGACCAGACAGGGTGCAGAGGAAGTGACGATGTCGCCATAGTGACCCCCACTTAGACGCATGGGGGGGGTCTTAGGACATGGTCTGAGGGAGAGCTGAGGGAGCGCCTTCGGGGTGACCAAACCTCAGGAGGAGCGGGCGAGACAGGGAAGACTTGAGTCAGAGGGAGAGTCTGGGGAGAGGGTTCAAGGGGACCTGGGGGGGCTACAGCGCTCACAGGTGTCCTGGGAAGGACAGTGGTCTCCTGGGAAGAGACTTCTAGGCTCAGCTTCCACTCTCAAGAGTCTCCTAGGGATGTCACCCACAGCTGGGCTGGAACTCCTTAGACTGAAGGTGCATCCGTCCTCTGCGTACAGTGACAGAGACCCCTCGATGAGCCTGCCCTCTGCCAGCACCCCACAAGGTGGCCTTGCTCCTTAGGACTGCGTTGATGTGGTGCATGCTACGATTCTCTGTCGCCCTAGATCTTCCTTCAGCTCTTCTGACCGTTGGGGGCTGTTACTTGGTTTGGGCTTTGACTCGAGGTCTGGCTATGCTGTGTCAGCTGGCCTGGCACTTACCGTGGAGCCCTAAGTGGCCACAACCTCATAAGAATCTCACTTCCGCCTCCAGGCACTGGTGTGGGTGTGAGTCACCTCCCGCTGGATCCCACTGACTATTTCATTTTCTTTTGGCAAAGCCATCCAGTGAAATGTCTTGTGGTCAGTGTGGTGACAGGTAGTGAGCCAGCTGGGCCTGGGGAGCCGTGCAGGGGGAGTCAGCTGGCCTGGGGGGGGGTCAGTGCTGGGACGGGGCTCAGCAGATGCAGCCCTCAGAGACTGTCTGTCTGGAGAGGGGCCAGCGCTGGCTGGGTAGACAGGTGTTGAGATGTATTTCAGGTGATCATGTCCTTTGGAAATGGCAGCCGCTCACAGTGGATATGCGTGTGCACAGTAGGTATGCATTGCACAGTGGGTATGTGTGTGCACATAGCTTGCATATGAGATACTGAGGTAGGGTGGAGATCTCTGAATTTATTTTTTAATTTTAATCTTTTATGTGTGTGTGTGTGTGTCTGTGTGTGTGTATTGGAGGGCACTGTGTGTCCCTGTGGAGGACCAAGGATGATTTCAAGAATCATCCTGAATTGCTCCTACCTCCTTTTTGCTTCCCTCTGGGATTTCCCAGGCTCTGCCTTCCATAACAGGAGGTACAGGCTGCTACCTTTGCCACTTGGTGTTTCTATGTGGAATCAAGGATCCAAACTCAGGTCCTTCTGCTTGCAAAGCAGTCTTAATCACGAAGCCATCTCTCAGTCTGGCTCTCTGAATTTAAAGGGGGGTGTGTGTGTCTGTCTGAGTTTAACAGACTCTTGAAGGCACTAGATAGGCTTTAAGTTGTGGTTGATTCCTATGTCTGTGATCTGACAATACACCAGCACAGGTGAAGCACACATACATACATATGCACACATACATCATATCCCATGTACACATGCACACACACATACCATGCACATGCACACATGCACACACATCTACACACACCACACCCATGCACACATGCATGCACATACACCACACACATGTAAACATGCATGCACACATACCACACCCATGCACACATGTATGCAATACATATACACACATCACACCCATGTACACCTCCATGCACACACATCCACACACACTACACCCATGCATGCACACACACATCATACCCATGTACACATGCATACACACATCCACATGCACGCACACATCACACCCATGTACATATGCAGCACACAATCCATACACATTATACCCATGTACACATGCATGTACACATACACATCACACACGTTCACATGCATGCACACGCGTACACACATCACACACGTACACATGCATGCACACACATACACATGCACACACATGTACACATGCATGCACACACATACACATGCACACACATGTACACATGCATGCACACACACATGCACACACATGTACACATGCATGCACACACATACGCATGCACACACATGTACACATGCATGCACATAGCATGCAATCCTTTACAGCAGAGTGACTTTTTCAAATATCTACTTGTGTCCAGATCAGTTTCAGAATTTCAGTTGCCAATCCTCACAGCTGTTTAAAAGTTTTATGGAATCAACCCCTCCTAAGGGAGGTTTCTCTCCAAATCCAATGTGTCCTGCCAACCTCGCCCGGGAAGAGGAGTCCTGGGCTGCCGTTACTGCACCCTAGGGGGAAGGAATGCCATAAGCCGACCCAGCTCTGCCCACTGGCGCTGAGTTTTTTGGGTGTCTCTACGGCTGCTGGAATCTCTGGCTGTGGCGACACCCTGTGGCTAACTGTGGGATTGCACCATGAGAGTAGTCCTCTCTTTCTCCTGAAGATTCAACATGTAGCTAGAAAAGTCAGTCGGTTTGCCCCCCTGGGAAGTACTTACGAGGCCAGGTGACCTGCTAACTCAAGTCCCATTGTTGCAGGCCTGGGGTTTATGTGTATCCAGGTTCTTGGGTTTGGGAGTGGAAGATTGAAACCACAACACGTGTCGAGTTTATTAGAGGAGAGAGAACGGAACTCAATAACATGGATTCCATGAGGGACAAGAATGCTGCCAAGAACTCCAGACACCAGACTTGGAAGCCATGAGGACAATCAAACAGTCCCATGGCTGCTCCAAAATGTTGCATTCTTGGGCTGGAGAGATGCTTAGAGGTTAAAACTCTGTTTCACAAGCAGAAGGTCCTGAATTCAGATCTCAGGTCCCATGTGAAAAATGCCAGGCAGAAATGGTGGCAGACTATACATCTGGCTTTGGTGGGCAGAGCTTGGGAAATCCCAGAGTGAAGCAAGAAGAAGGTAGAAGTAATCCAGGATGATTCCTAAAGTCACCCTTGGTCCTTCACAGGGACACACCGTGGCCTCTGACACACACACACACACACACACACACACACACACACATTTCTTTTAAAATGTTGCATTCTGGTATCCAGAGATTGAAGCTGGAGAGCAGAATAAGAAGCTTAGAGGAGAGAAAGAAACGAAAAGAACTCACGGACTCCAGACGTGGAATCCATGAAGAATAAGGGAGCCAAAGATGGCTGCCAGGTCAGGGGTATTTATAGGGTTAGGCAAGCCCAGGGAGAGGTGGCTTTTCCTCATTGGTTAGGTCCAGTTTCTGCAAACCTGATTGGAGCTTTGGGTCTCTACATCTCACTTGGGAAGTACTTACCTGTTCATATGGGGACCAACCCAGTTATCTTTTGCCTGACCTCAGGGTAGGGCTTATCTACGATGGACAGCTCATCTCCGTATCCTTGCATTGACAGAGGGTTGGGGCTAAGTGGCCACTTTATTTCTGTGAAGGATTAGAATCAGTTCCTCCGGACCAATAGGTGGGTTCCTTCAGGGTGATCTCATCAGCGGGGGATGACCTTCGAAGACTTTCAAAGACCTTCCCAGCATAGCCCTGTTCTAAAACTGCCTAACCATGACACCCACACTTCAAGAGGATCGCCTTGGCCAGCCAGAACCAGCTTTCTTCCTCCATGTGACCTCAAGGAGCACCTTTTAAGAGTGAGCCTCGAGGCAGAAGAGATGGCTCAGGGGTCAACACTCTGCCTCGCAAGCAGAAGGTCCTGAGTTCAGATTCCAGGTCCCACTTTAAAAAAAAAACAAAAAAACAACTCCAGGTTGAAACAGCAGCAGCCTGCACTTCTGGCCCTGGGTGAGCAGAGCCTAGGAAATCCTAGAATGAAGCAAAAAGGAGTTGGAAACAATCCAAGATGATTCCCAAGTCACCCTTGGTCCTCCACAGGGACACACAGTGCCCTCTCTCTCTCTCTCTCTCTCTCTCTCTCTCTCTCTCTTTTTCTCTCTCTCTCTCTCTCTCTCACACTAAATAAATGAATAAATCATTTTATGAGAGTGGGTCGCAGGTACACAGTGGGCCTCCTGCATTAGACCGGTTGAGGTAGAAGGTCCCGGGAGATCATGAGAATGGATCTCCTTTGACCCCTACAGTTCAGGGAAAGACAGAGAGGCCAGGCCTGCTGGCCAGGGACAGGTACAGGGTCCATTTGGAGGGCAGACACCCTGGGCTAAATCCTGGTCATGCGTATTCTCAGCTCCTCTTATTTGAGATAGTCACTTAGAACACAGAATCTATTCCCTCCTGCTTTCGACTCTGTGGTCAACATAGGTGGGAGATGGGGACGAGGGAGAGTGGGTCCCCATATGTAGATTTGTTTTCAAAGCTGCATTTTGGGGGCTCTTTTCTCTAAATGCTTTCAACACTGTGAGGAAGGGACAGTTTCTGACCCCAGGTTACACGCACAGCCTGGGGGCACGGTCAGTGTTGGGCAACGCAGTGAAACTGAAGCCACCTTCCCTTGAGTGTTTGTGGTGTCATCCAGAGATGGTCTGGTTTGGTTTGGTTTTGCTTTTCTTTGTTTTGCTTTTCTGAAAAGGTCTCAGGGGATTCAGGCTGATCTCAGACTTACTGTGTCTTTTTTTTTTAATTTCATTTATTTGTGTGTGTGTGTGTGTGTGTGTGTGTGTGTGTGTGTGTATGTGTGTGTGTGTGTGTATCAGAGGATACTGTGTGTCCCTGTGGAGGCTCAGGGGTGACTTCGGGAATCATCCTGAATTGCTTCTACCTCCTTCTTGCTTCACTCTGGGATTTCCCAGGTTTTGCCCACCAGGGCTGGAAGTGCAGGTCACCGCTGCCATTTCTGCATGGCATTTTTTTAAGTTAATTTTTCTACTTTTATAAGCATATTGAATATTCATCCCAGCTTCCCTTCCTCCCCTCTTCCTCTCATTCCCTCCCTTCCCTTCACCATTCTGTCCCTTTCTTCTGTCTGCATACTTCTATGGACTTTAGGGTTCACTCTGGCTTGTCTACTCCTGTGGGGACTCAGGCCTCTGTGATGTAACAAGTTACCTCTCTTCAGGCCACCCCACTGGTATAGGCATTTCCCGTCACTCATCCAGCTTTAGACCTAAAGGTTTCCACTGTGAGTTCCCATTCTATGGGCATAATAACAGCTGCCTACAGAGCAGTTTGATGTGCTCTCTTCCTATATATAGGTTTATCGACTGTCTTCCCTATTGATCTATTTCCTTCCCTTTTTTAGGTTCTTGTTCTAGTTTATAGTAACAGGAATGAGACCATTCTGACAATTAGGTCTTGAGTCCAGTCAGAAAGCTGTTGGTTGTCTCCTTGGTACTCATACCACTATTACATTGGTGGTCACTGGTTACCATGGTGATTTATATTGCAACTTCCAGATCTCATGCTGTTGATGGAGCTTGTGATTATTTCTCTCCCCCAGCAGCCTCTACAATATTCTGTGGTACCGTGTAAGCTATCCAGCAAGGAGAAAGTCCTCGGACCAGTTCCAGCTGATATATCCCATGTATTATGATCCATTTATATTGCATCTTCAGTAATAGGGTCTTACTGACAGTTTTTGGGGAGTAACCAAGAGCCATGGCAAAAGCCTATGATGTTTGGGGGCGTTTAAGACCTCTCTACCAACATTTTATCAGAAAGTGCCACATTCCTGTTACTGCTAGTATAATTTTGTCCCTGGGTTCTAAGTGGATCAGCTCAAGCTTTTATTTTATTATTTTTTCCCTGTTTTCCTCACTCTGCGCTCCTTGGCACAGGGACTGCTCATTCTTCCTCCTTTCTTTTTTTAAAAATATTTTTTATTATTATTTATTCAATTGTGTGTGCATGTACGTGCGTGCGTGCGTGCGTGTGTGTGTGTGTGTGTGTGTGTGTAGAACCACGGATGAATTCGGGAACCACCATGGACGCCTCCACCTCCTCCTTGTTTACTCTGCCCCAGGATTCACAGGCTCCGCCCTACCAGGACTAGAAACGCAGGCCGCCCCGCTTCTGCGCAGCGTCTATACGTGGGGTCTAGGATCCGAACTCAGGACCTTTCGCCTGCAAGGCAGAGGCTTAACCCCTGAGCCACCTCTCTAGCCCCCTCTTCCTCCTTTCTTTAAAATACATGTTTTGACCTATTACTAACACAGGGTATTCCTTTGGGGTTGCTTCCTACCATCTTGGGGTTTTTCTGTAAGTCCCTCTGTCCCTCCAATGTCCCATGTCCCTCTGTCTCCCATCCCCTCATTTTCCGCTATGTATTTTTCTCAGTTATTTCCTCCCTCACCTTTGTCCTGAGATCCTAAATCTCCCCTTTAAAAGGTTTCACCCTAACCATTCCTTCCCACCTTCCCACTCTGAGGTCTTTTTCAAGTTTTCTGGCTCTTACAGTGCTTCCAATTCAAGTACATTGACAAGGAATCCATTCAGTTATCTGCATAGAAGAGAGAACATGCAGCACTTAACTTTCTGTGTCTGAAATACCTCCTCAGTATTAAAGTTTCCAGTTCCATCCATTTACAGAAAATTCCAAAATCTCAAACTTTCGGATGGTTGAGTAATATTCCATTGTGTGTATATGTACCACATTTTCATTCCCATTCCTCTGCTGAGGGGCATGCTGGCTGATTTCACTTTTTCACTATTCTCTGCCTGGCCTTTTTATGTGAGATCTGGGATTTGAGCTCAGGTCCTTAACCCCTGAGCCAACTCTTCAGCCCTCAAACTCACTGTGTCTTGGAGATGGAAAATCTTGAATTTCTGAACCTGCTGCCTCTACCTCTGAGCAGTGAGATTATAGGCATGTGCTACCACACCCCGTTTCTGTGATGCAGGGGATGGAATCAGAATGCATGTTTGCATGTGTGTGGGCATATGTGCATGAGTGGGTGCACATGCATGTGTGTATACATCATATTGAGACCCTAGGTTGATATCTCGAATGATCCTTGATTGTTCTTCTATCTTATTATGTTTAATACTTTTATTTATTTGAGAAGCAGGGATAGAAAGGAAACAGGTACATGGGCTGTTATTTTTTTTTTTTTTGATCTGCATATTGGCGACAAATTGACCACAAAATTGCTTTTGGGAACAAGGAGGCTTTATTTTGGCTTATAATTATCCAGCTTTATTTCTTAGTTCAGCTTAATGGGAGTGTTTATACCAATGCCAGGGGCCAAAGGAACTGGCCACATTATATCCACAGGAATTGCTGAGGGAGGGACAAACCTCACTTGCCAGATTGTAAGTCAGTCCAAGTACGCTGAAGAATGCCAATGTATGACCCAGTCTCCCCTCATCTTACCCACCTGCCCAGAAAATGGTTCTACCTACTATGAGGTCAGTCTTCCCATATCAGTCAGACAAGCTGCAGGCTAGCTCAAGAGCTCACCTCAACCACTAACTCTTCACAATGGGCCCAGAGGTCAGCCTGCAAGAGTCAAATGCACACGCGCGCGCACGCGCGCACACACACACACACACACACACACACACACACACACACACGAGTAGCACATGTGCCTTATATCTTGTACAGAGGTCAGAAGACAACTGTCTGAAGTTGATTTTCTCTTTCTTCATGACTCCAAGGATTGAATTCAAGCCACCAGATTCCCATGCAGACCCTTTACCCTCTCTCTGACCCCTACCTTATACTTTCTGAGACAGGGTCTCTAATCGAACCCAGGGTTCACCAGCAAGGTCAGTCTGGCCAGCTAAGTTGCTGTGGAGATTGCCGGTCTCCTCTCTGTGGGGCTGAAACTACTGCCTAGCTGCCACACCCACCCGACGTTTACATGGGATCTGAGTTCTAGTCCTTTTGCTTGCGTGGCAGCCTTTAACCACTGGGCCATCTCCCCAGGCCCAGATGGACCAGCCTTGCTCGACTCTGTCCTCCTGGTGCCTGGCCTGATGTGTGCTGACCAGGCCAAACAGAGACCCCAGTCATGACCTTCCCAGGGGATCCTGCCTCTCTTCATGATAAAATCAACCCGACCCAGGCTCATGCTGGATTCAGAGGGGCATGGAGAGGCAATGGAGAGAAGGAAAGACCCCCTCCCACACCCCCAATCTCTCACCTTCCCCAGGCCAGGCTTCCTATGCATGGTCTAGATACTCCGGACTGTCTCCTGGTGATCGGAAGTCTTTGCCCGCTCGTCACTGTGCTGACTCTCACTGGTCACTCAGGCCCCTCCCCCTCTGCAGAAAGCGGGACCCTGGGCTTGCGGCTCGTGTCCCTCCTTGTCGTGGTGGTATATGGACTTTTTTTTTTTTTTTTTTTAAAGCTCCTTGCAGTTAAGGGCTTTGGCTTTTCCATAGTTTCTGATGAGGTCACGCCCCCTCCCCCCATCTTTCTTCCCCACCTCTTTCATCTCCCCCCAGCTTGGTCTGTATCTCATTGCTCCTCATGGTAGACAAGTGTGTACAAGCTTCTTCATATCTGAGGTCTCACTCTGCTGCCAGGACAGGAGGACTGAATGAGGCTGGAGGAGTTGGGGTCCTCAGAAGGTCATTGCCCAAGCTCGTCCCTGCCCCCCCATGTGTGCTGGGGGGTGTTTCCTGAGCCACTTCCCCTTTCTTCACTCCACTCAGGTTTCTTGAAATCCAGAGGCCGCGACTCTGCAAGGTGCTCCGCGTCCTGGCCTTCGCTTACCCCTACACCTGGGACTCCATCCCTATCTTCTACCGGGTAAGAGCACAGTGCGGGGACGCGGGGGAGGCAGCCCCCTGAACCCACCAGCCCTTCCAGGGGCCCAGATGCCTCCTGAGCCCTTGGGGGGTGTCAGAACACCACGCTGGGCACCCGGGGATACTGGGGGTGCTGCATCCAACAGCCCTTGAACTGTGGCTAGAGATGGTGGGGACACAGAAGCCATCTGATAGGGGCTTGGAATAACGCAGAGAGCTGGGCAGGGGCAGAGTGAGGACTGGCAGAGTGAGCCAGCTGGCGGGCCCTGGGAGACATTCTCCAAAGACGGTTGCCTGCCAGGCATCGGGCACCAGTTCTGTGAGCCTTGATTTCCCTCAAGCATGTCAGGGGCACGGTGATGCGCTACTCCTGTGGGGGGCGGGTTGCACGAGGCAACATCAGCACCAGCGGGAAGGAAAGACAGTGACGAACAGCTGTATGTGACCATCAACTGTGTGTGTTATTACTTTAGTCCTAAGGTAGGAGGTAGGAATGAAGGTCTTAGAGGACAGAAGGGAATTAGGTAAGAAACACACAGGAGAGCCAAGCCAGCACGATGGGGCAAAAAGGGGGAAGGTCCTTCACTTTCAAGGTAGTTGCATCTGAGTTTAAATACTAAACCTACTGGGTGCTGGCTGTGTAATCTTAGACAGTGCGCATGAGCTCTCTGAGCCTCGGGTTCCTCATGTGAGAAGGCAGCTCTAGCTTCCTTCTTCTAGGCAGTAAAGAGGATTCTACATGTGGCCAGGTTCTGGGGGCACAGGGGGCGAGGAGAGCTGGGCAGGGCAGGCGGCCTGGGCGTTGGTGGAGTAAGCCAGACAGAAAGCTCTGGGGATGTTGTCTAATGTTTGCTGCTAGTCATTGGGCAACTAAGGCGCTGAGTGACTTGTTCTGCTTTCCCCACGAAAGGGGGAGATTCAGGGTTGGGGGTGCAGCCCACTGAATAGACTCCCAGAGGACCGGGGCAGACAGTGAGCTAGGACAGTGTGTGTGCTACTACTACCTGATGGCTGCGTCCTCCGGCGAGGTGGAAGGACCAGGGGTCTCATTCTACGTGGCCGTGTTGACCACAAAATCATCCTGTCTGGGATTTGGACTCTGACTTTACTACACATTAGTGGTCTGAAAGCTGATCCCAGCTGACTTTCCACATGCAAAATGGAGAAATAGAATCTACCTAGGATTCTTCGTTTAGGGTAGGTTGAAGCAAAGCATGTGAGAGGGAAGGCATTGGCTACAAAACTACGCAAAAACCAGACTTAAGAACAGATGAGATGCTGGGGTGGAGAGATGGCTCAGGGGTTAAGACCCTGGTCCTGGGTTCAGATCCCAGTTCCCACGTAAACACACCAGGCAGAAACGGTGGCAGCCTGCACTTCTGGCCCTTGCAGGTAGGAAATCCCAGAGTGAAGCAAGAAGGTTCTATAACTCCAGGATGATTCCTGAAGTCACTCTTGGTTGCCACAGGGAGACACAGTGCCCATGCACGCGTGCACACACACACACACACACACACACACGAATAAGTGAGTCAACAAGCAAATAAATAAAATATATTTAAAAAAAAGAATAGACACGATAACTCAGAGGGTGAAGTGCCACTCACAAACCTGGTAACCCGAGTTTGATCCCCAGAAGCTTACGTGGTAGCAGAGAACATGGTGCGCATGTGTGCACTTTTTCGTGTTTTCTCTCTCCCCCTTCTGTCTCACTCACACATATAAAAAAATTAAAAACAAAACCAAAAACTAGATTTGACTTGAAACAGTATAATAGTTAGAATTTTTCTGGGGGGACAGGAGGGTGATATTGGGTTTGAACCTAGGATCTCACACATGCCAGGCAAGCGCTTTACCATAGATCTACATCTCCAGCATCCATTTAACATTTGTTTAAATTTTGAGGCACGAGCTCACCAAGTTGCCCAGGCTGCCCTTGAACTTTGCTGTGTAGCCCAGGCTGTGAACTTAGCCGTGTAGCCCAGGCTGCCCTTGCCTCTGGGACTATCCTGCCTCTGTCTCGCTAGCAGCTGGAATTACAGGCCTTTGTCACCAGGGCTGGCTGCATGGTGCCGAGAATATTCATTGACTCAGAGGGTCTTTTAGCCCTGGAAGCCTGAATTACAGGCACCTGTTCTGGGGGTCCGGAGCCGGCACACCCCTCCTTTCTCCTCATCTTTCATTTAGCAGCAGCGATAGGATTTTTTTTTTTCTTCTCCTTGCAATTACTCATCTCTTCCTTTCCTGTCTTTCTTCTCTTCTTTTCCTTTCTTCCCAATTGCTGAGCATCCCTGGGCTGCAGTACTGAGGAGGTTGAGGGCCACGCCTGTGTTTGGAGAGGTGTGGGTTTTGTGTTTGCAGAGAAGGAAGCGTGTGTGTGTGTGTGTGTGTGTGTGTGTGCGCGCGCGCGCGTGTGCGCACTGGCCAAGGCCTGGCCTCTCAGCTCTGGGCCTTCTCTTTCTTTCCTCCCCCACAGCTCTTCCTGCTCCCGGGGGACAGCGCCGGGAACGAAGCCATCTTGTACCACCAGAAGCACATGGTTCTGACCTTCCTGGCCTCCTTTTTATACTCTGCTCACCTGCCAGAGCGTCTGGCCCCTGGACGCTTTGACTACATCGGTGAGTGGAGATGGCCTTCCTGGCTGGGGCACGGGGCACCCCGACACCTGGAGAGGAGGCATCTCTTGAGGGAGCGTTTCAGGCTTAGGCCAGCAGCAGTGAGGGCTGCCACCTTGTGTCTGAAGCCCGCGCACATTGCCAGTGCAGCTGTGGGGGAAGATAGGAAGGGAGGAGACAGGAGGGACCGTCCCGGTGGAGCCTGGGGTCTCCGCATGAGATGATGCTGGGGTTGCCATGGAGAAGAGGAAAGACAAGGTTGCAGGGAGCATTGAGAGAGAGCTGCAGACAGCAGTGGGTTGTGTGTGTGGATGGGGGGGCGTGTCTTGAACATGGCAAGTGGAGAGCGTGGGGTCATCAATGAAGGTCAGATGTGGTTTCCTGAGCAGCTGCAGCAGTACAGGTCCAAGGACAAGCAGCTTCCACACCCCACCCCAGACCTCCTGACCCCAGAATCCCAGGCCCAGGGAGGCACTGCACTGAGTTCACTGGGGCTTGGCTGTCTATGTGGTGGGAGAAGGTGTTGGGACGCAGGGTGGGCGGGGTGCGGCTCTTCCGGTTGGCTGCCTTGGCTTCTTGCTGGGTGGGAAGGAAGGCAACCTGGGTCACTTTTTCTGTGAGGGGACCAGTTAGCTAACAAAAAGCACTTAGCAAAGGAAAAGGTTTCTTCTAGCTTCAAAGGGATCCAGTCCCTCATGATGGGGAAGGGTGGGAAAAATGGCACACATGGTGTCCACAGTCAGGAAGCGGGGGCAGGGGGATAGAATGCTGCTGCTCAGCTCGTTTTCCCCTTTGCATTCACGCCAGGACCCCAACCCATGGGAAGGTGTCACCCCCACTCGACTCAACTAACCCCAATCTAGAAACTCCCTCAGAGCTACGCCTGGAGAGTTTGTCTCCTAGGAGGGTCTTGAGTCTGTCGCAGAGCCCTTGGGGGCTTCTGGTGAAAGCGACCTTCCTTAGAGGTCCCTAGCTAACCGCAATCAACAGTCAGTTGGTTAAGCACCTAGTTCTCCCTCAGCTGGTTTTGCCCCAGGCTAGCGTTTCTCCTCTACCTACTTCAGAGATGAGACCAGATAGCCTTGGTGGGTCTGATTAGAATCTCGTCCTTGCCTCCTTCTGTCCTGGGCAAAGGGGCTGCAGCTAGCCAAATGGGTGAGAGGTCAGATTCCACAGAACTGGAGAGGGGCTAAGAACTGGAGGTCCCTCGCCCCCTCTGGCCTGCTGGCTCCCTGCCCCTCTCTGACAAAGGTAGATGGTGGTGAAGGGGGATTTGGGACCATAGAAAACATAGGCTTTGCCTGTGTATTTACTGAGTCACCTCTGTGGTCTCCATCCTAAATGCTCAGCGTGGGAAAGAGGAATGTGGGGGCAGGGGATCTTTCTTGGTGGGGGGGATAGCTTTGCAGGCAGTGGTCCTGATAGATCCCTGGTTAGATGCTTGCAAAGGTTTTGGGCTTTAAATAACTCTCTCTCTGCAGAGGTGGGAAGCCTGTGTAGTAACACCTCCCCCATACCTGTATGGGAATTACAGGCCCCACCTGGTGAGTCCCAGCCTACAAGAAGGTTCCAGACTTGTCAGATGGGACCCTTCAAGCCTTTCCAGGCTGGCGGCTCTTGGGCTTTCATCTCTCTTGTGGAGGCAGCTTCCGTGACTCTCTGCTCAGCCCTGTGGCTTTGGGGGCTCCACCCTCTGCTGAAACAGAGGCCACTTGACGGTACCACACGGATTTAGACACGCGCACAGTCGGGGCTTTGAGCTTCAGGCTGCGTCACTTTTGCACATGCCTTGTCCTGGGGAACACAAGGCATCCGCATTGCTCCTCAGCCCCCTCATTCTGCCAAGTACCCCCAAAACACCGAATATTTCTGGGAGAGGTCCTGGGGAACTACATGGAACTTAAAAAAAAATTAGTGCCTTTTTTTTTTTTTTTTTTTAAGATAGGTTCTCAATAAGTAGCGAAGCTAACCTTGAACTCTGTACCCAGGCTGGGCTTAAACTTATGATCCTCCTGTCTCTGCCTCCCATGTTGGGATTACTGGTACAATGTGTGTGTGCGCGTGTGTGTGCACATGTGTCCCTGTGGAGGACCAAGGGTGACTTCAGGAATCATCCTGGATTGCTTCTACCTCCTTCTTGCTTTGCTCTGGGATTTCCCAGGCTCCGCCCACCAGGACTGGAAGTGTAGGCTGCTGCCATTTCCCCCTGGTGTTTTTTTTACATGGGACCTGGGATCTGAACTCAGGACCTTTTGCTTGCCAGACAGAGTCTTTACCCCCCCCCCCCGCCCCTGAGCCATCTCTCCAGCCCAACCTTGTTTTTAAAAAAACTGAGGGAGAATCCTTATCTACCCACGACATGTATTAGTTGGCAAGGGCTGTCTGCCATCCAAAGAGGCCTGAACAACAGAAAGCCATCTTCTTACATTCTGAAAGACTTGGTGCTCAAATTCTGAGAATCTCAGACAAAAAAAGGGTCTCCTCTCTCTCTGGAACCTCAGATGGGCGCCCTTCCCGTCGCCTTCCTGCCATCTGCCCGCTGTGTCAGTTCCTGTGTTTCGTGGCCGTGACCCAAACAAATTAGGGGAACTTAGGCTTATGATTCACGCTCCCGACTGTGTCCTATGGCTGCTCATGATGGCAGAAGAGTCACCAGCAGGAACCAAGGGAACTGGCCACACCATGTCCACCGCAAGAGCTGAGGGGCAAGACCAGGGCTGCTTCCTGATTTGCCAGCTTGCCAGAGTCAACCTCTCTGAGGTGGTACCCACCTGCTCAGAAAATGGTCCCACTTGCTGTGGGCGGGGGCTTCCCACACCAAGTAAATAATCTCCCCCAGGCTTGCTCGGACACTTGTCTTAACTGATTATTCCTCGCAGTTATGCCTCAAGAAAGACTTGGTGCTCAAATTTCAAGATGGCCTCTGTGGAGGTCCAGGCCTCTTGCCTGGACGAGTGGATGACAGCCCACCCCAGGACCCCAATGTGACTCACTCTTCTCTCTAAAGATGTTCTCTCCAAAGACGGCCACATTCTGACATATTTCAAGTTTGGACTTCAACGTGTCCAAGTTTTCAAGGACACAGCTGTGCCTCGAGAGGTGTTAACTTCTCATCCTGTACTTGGTGTCTGAGGATTATCCCCCAACACAGTCCTATGCTGTTGCAGTTCGCCTGCGTGGTTGCTGATAAATCACCATCAACCGGCTGAAGGGAACAAAGAGTTTTTTTCTTATTGTCTGGTTACAGTTCTCAGTCCAGCTTGACAAGAGAGCTCACACCAACACCAGGGAGGAGGGAACTGGCCACACCATCTCTATGTAACAGCTGAGAAAGGGACAATCCTTACTTGCCAGACCAGCATGTCTGGCCAAGTGTACACAAGGATGCAAACTTTCCCAACTAGTTGTTTGTATTTTACTCCAGGGCCTAGTCCCACCCACCATGGGCTGGGCTTTCCCCATAGCTAGACAATCTCCTGCAGTTTTGCTCTGAGCTTAACTCAACCACTAATTCTTTACAAATGTGCCCAGAGCTCAAACCCTCAACCATCAAGTTGACACCTGTGTCTAACCATGACGTGTCTTAGACTCCTTTTCTCATCAACCACCAATCAGCACGTCCCTGCCTAAACTCCTGTTCCCTGTACTGGGTCCAGCATGGGATCCCGGAAGAAGAGACCCTGGTCTTGCCCCTGATTGGTCAGCAACAGGGACAAGACCACTTAGTAAGAGGCCGGTAGAAGACTCTGCTGGCTGCTCCATCTGTGTTAAAGTCAGAATCCGAGCTGCCTTTCAAGAGACATCCCTTGGCTGCACACGGTTATACCTAACACTGTCACCTGGAAAATGACACTGGTGGATAGATTGCTTTAGAAAGGAACTGGGGGTGGGGTAGGGGATGGAGAGATGGTTCAGGGGTTAAGCCTCTGCATCACAGACCTGAATGATCCCATGCTTCCACATAAAAATACCAGATGGAAATGGCAGTGGCCTGAGCTTCCCCAAATCACCCTTAGACCTCCACAGGCGCACACACAGTGCCCTCTAATATATATACACGCACATGCAGACACACAACAACAAAATAAAAATAAAGGAATTTGGGGCACCTTTCTGTAAAGGAAAAAGAACCATTAGAATGTAACTAGACTACAAAAGGGAAATTTATTAGATTGGCTTACATGATAGAGGCTGGGTGGTCCTATCATGCTGGAGAGGCTCGGGAATGGATCTCTCTCAAGCCCATAAATGGATGCCTCAGAAGGCCCCAGTCTGGCTCTAAAGGCTAGAAGATTCCTGGAGAGCCCTAGCACACTGTCCACCAGGGAAGGTTGAAGGCGTTGGAGTCTGACGTCAGTGCAGGATGGCAGCAGCGATGTGGTCAGCTTGCTCAGGACAGCAGGCAGGCAGATGACCTACTGCCCACTCAGCGCCTTATCTCTAGGAAGGTGATACCCACTTTGAGGGCGGGGCTTCCTCAGTTGATCCTCCTGGGGCACACCCTCATAGACACACCCACCTAGCCTAGTATGGGCAGTAACACAAAGCTACGAAAACATCCTGGGTCTTTAGTCTAAATCCTCCAAGCTGACAGTTAAGACCAAGCATCACAGCTATGCAGTGTTTTATATATTTAATCTCCCAATGTGTATACGCCGGTGATATTTTAGTTGCTAGGTGTGATGGGCACGGCTGTCATGCCAACACTTGGTTACCAAGAAAGGCAGGAGGATCATAGGCTTGGCCGACCTGTGCCGCATAGTGAATCCCAGGCCAGCCTGTACCACATAGCAAGATCTCATCTAAAAACACTTTACCAAGTGGTCCAGCTACCACCATGAGTCGGATTTAAGACGCTTGCATTGCCTGGGGCGATCCCTTAGGGCCAGGTGCCATCTTTACCCTCTATTCAAGCCAGCCACTGGCTTTATCACTTTGCCTATTGTGAACATTTCATAAAAACAGAATCATAAGCTGGGCGTGGAGGTGGATGCTTGTAATCCACCTGTAACAGCATCAGAAGTTCAAGGCCAGCTTGGATAATAATAGATGGAGTGTGAGGTTGGCCCAGCATACCTTGTCTCAAAAAAATTAAAGTAGAGGGTTGGAGTAGTAGCTCAGTGGGAGAGGGCTTGCCTAGCATGCAAGAAGCCCTGGGTTCATTCCCCAGTGCTACCAGAAAAAAAGGGGGGGGGGCTAAGAAGATGGCTCAGTGGATTAAAAAAAGTATTAGCTGCCGATTCTGATAACCCAAATTTAATTCCTAGACACGACCTAGTGGAAAGTGTATACCAACTCCTACAAGGAGTCCTCTGACCTACACACACACACACACACACACACACACACACACACAATAAGTGTTTAAAAATGTAATGGGCGGAAGAGATGCCTGAGTCCAGGCACCAGGATCTCTGAAAAGTGGGCGCAGTAGCATCTGTAACCCATTGCTCCTACTTTGGGATCCTCAGAAGATCGAAGGCCAGCCTACCCTGGTGTGTGCATAACAAACAGCAAACAGATCTTGCTCAGCGGGGAAGGCAAGAATAGCCAGAGGCACACCCTGGCACGCAGGGGCCCAGGTTTCTTTTTTGGTAGGAGCCCAGATTCTTGGACACACATATACACATCATACATAAGAAAAGAGGGGCTGACCCTGGGTCCTTGCACCTCATGGGAGAGGAGGACCCAGAGGAGAGTTTGGCATGTACAGTAAAGGATGCTCTGGGGATTGGCGGGGGGGGGGGGGGGAGGCGCTGGGGAGGGGAGGAAGAGGGAGGGGAGGGGAGAGCAGGGGGGTGGGGGGAGGTGGAGGGAGGGAGGGGACCGGTGTACCTGTTAAGTTTGTATGAGTGGAAATAATAATAATAATAAAATAAGTAAACAAATAAATAAAATATTTATAAACACATTTAAAAAAAAAAGAAAAGAGGGGCTGAGGAGTTGGCTTAGTGGTCAAAGCCTTTGCCTTGCAAGCAAAAAGGACCTGAGTTCGGAGGCTCAGATCCCATGTGGAAAAATGTTGGGTGGAAATGGCAACAGCCTATAAGCTGCCCTGGAAGGCAGAGTTTGGGGGAACCCCGAATAAAGCAATAAGGAGATAAAACAATCCAGTATGATTCTTGATGTCACCCTTGGGCTTCACAGGCATACCTACTCAAGCGTACATCTTGGGCACACACACACATACACACAGTCTAAATAAGGCTTGCAGGTGTTTCTTTACCAGCACACTTGCACCTTCAGAAGTACATTTTTTTCTTTATCAATAAACTACTGTCATTTCTGATGCTTCAATAAATAAACAGAGCCGCTGGCGTCTCCTCTGGCTTCTCGGCACACCACGCTTTGCTACGCCTGTACTTTGGGATGGCTGGTCCTGACCCTCTCTCGTGTGTTTGCCGTAGGTCACAGCCACCAGCTGTTCCATGTGTGTGTGATCCTGGCCACACACCTGCAGATGGAAGCCCTCCTTCTGGACAAGACTCTGAGGAAGGAGTGGCTGCTGGCCGCCTCCCGACCCTTCTCCCTGCCTCAGATCCTGGCGGCCGTTTTCCTGTGCCTCCTCTTCAGCCTCAGCAACATAATCTACTTCTCAGCTGCTCTGTATCGGGTCCCTGAGCCAGAATTACATAAGAAGGAAACGTGATTCAGACCAGGGGGTGCTGGATGTCATCGCTCAGCCCTTAGTGCCGCGTGGTGCTGCCCCAGGAAGCCTTGGTCACAACCGCTGGACATCACATTTTTTGAGTGGGTTCGTGTCAAAAAGTATTTAACTGGGAAGAGCTCTCTCTATGTGTACTAATTCTATGGTGTGACTTTTTAAAGGGGCAAGGGGAGAGAATGGGTTCAGATGGAAAGGGTTCCAGATATTGACCTCTCATGACATCTTAAATTTATTTAAAAGGGGATTTTGGAGCTGAAGAGATGGCTCAGGGGTTAAGGCCTATGCCTCCCAAGCTAAAGGACCTGAATCGGGACCCTAGAACCCACGTAAAAACAATAGGCGGATATGGGCGGGGCCTATAATTCTGAGCCTGGAAGGCAGAGTCTGGGAAACCCCAGAGCAAAGCGATAAGAGGTAGAGAAATCCAGGGTGATTCTCAATGTCACCCTTGGGCCTCTATAGGCACACACGCTGAAGTGCTACCCTCTTCTATACACAGCCACATACCACACACACCAAAACAAAAGAGGGTCTTCAGGGGCCGGGAAATGTAGCTCAGTTACTAGAGTGCCCACCTATCATGGACAGAGTCCTGGGATTGAGCCCCAGCACTGCACAAATTGGGGTCTGGTGGTTCCAGTCTGTAATCCCAGCACCTGGGAGATGGAGGTGGGGGTGCAGAGGTTTGAGGACAGCCTGGGGATATACGCGATTGTCTCAAATTAATAAATAAAATGGGGTTTTCACATTCTATTTAAACAATTAGATTCAATATATTGTATTTCTAGTTCTTGTGTTAATCTTTAAACATGGGGGCTGGAGAGATGGGTAGGGAGTTAAAGCGCTTGCCAGGCAAGCAAGAGAACCAGGGACGGATCCCACACAAAATGTCAGGTGGTATAAGCACTGCTTATAGTTCCAGCCTTGGAAGTCGCGTACTGGGGGTCTCTAGAACCAGCTTGCTAGACAGACTAGCAAACACTCTGGGTTTGATTAGAGACCCTGCTTCAAAACAAACAACAAGCCAATGGATGATGATTCCAGATCTCAATCCTGGGCCTGCATGTGCACATATGCTTGTAACCACACACATGCAGACATACACACATGCATGCACAGACCCCCCCCCCATAACACACATGAAAAATGGAGAAACAAACCAAAAACCCCAAATCTGGCTGCATTTGATGAATTCATGTAGCGAAACATTTCCCAGCTCTTATAGTGGCCTGGGAATGACTTTGGGAGGAGAAGAGAAGGTCACTAGGAAAACCTGGGGAGGGGAAGCTGGGACCCCCAGGACAGGGTGAACATCCAGGTACGGGGGAGGAGCAATGGAAGAAAGACTGTCCACCTAGGGCTTTGAGAGAATAGAGGAGAGATGCTGTCGCACCAGCTCAGAGGACCTTCAAAGGGTGAGTTTGGAATTTGTAGGTGGGTTTTGTTTGGCTGGGGTATCGGATGTCCTCTTCTGGCTATTCTGAGTGGCCGTATACCAGAAAAACATGTTAATCTATGGAGTTGGGTCAGTTACTACCCCATTAAAGTCACCTCTTCATCCAACCAAAGTGCTCCCTTTGGAGCTAACTCAAGCTAGTATTGCTTGGGCATTCCAACTATGCCGCCAGATCTAGCACTGAAGTGCAGAGTGTGATAAGACCTCCCAGAGGGGTAGTCCATGTGGGGGTCCTCTAAGGTCACTAAGGAAACCTGAGGAGTGGAAGCTGGGTCTCGAGGACCCCCAGGACAGGGGGAACATCCAGGTATGGGGGAGGAGCAGTGGGGGAAGGGCATACTCTCCTGGGACCAGCCTTGATTCGGTTCAACAGGGTGAAATCTGCCCCTGAGCAGTTCGCCAGAGGTTTCCAGTGCAGGAGGGTGGGGGTGAGGTGGGGTGAGGATGGGGTGGGGTGGAGTGGGGTGGGGTAGAACCTCAAGAGGTTCTTCTGCCTTCCCCGTTCTCAAAGACTTCAGCTGTCTGATTGAAATCCCAGCAACTTCCCATCTCAATGCAGGTCGGTCATTCTATGCTCAGTTTCCGATTCTGAATAGTATTATGACTGTTGTGAAAACATTCACAAGTTCACAGTGAGAAAAAGGAGCATACGTGAGTTACACAATAAATAAATAAAATTTCATATAGTTTCAAAAAATAACGTTTATTTTCTTTCTTCCTCTTTTAAATGTGTGTGTGTGTGTGTGTGTGAGTCAAAGGGCACTATGTGTTCCTGTGGAGGAACAAAGATTCATATATTAACCTTTAGCCAAAAAAAAGTAAATTAAATGAAATTAGGGAAGTTTGAAGGTCTTATATATATATATGTTTGTGTAAAAACTTTTTTGAGGTGTCTTGGTTGTTTAGTATTTTCTCATCTATTGTGTTGCTCGTTAAAGTCCAATGTTTTTCTGATTTTCTCAGTGAGTACAGAAATGCTGAAGAACAGTATTTTAAAATTTTATTGGAGAAAAAAGGCCCATCCATGTATTATTCCATGGCCCACAGCTGGAATTGAGCTCAGGTCTCCAGGCCTGTGAGCAGATGGCTTAAAGTTGCACTATCTCACAGGCCTGAGGCAGAACAATTTTTAACCGAGGCTGCTCAATCCTCGACCTGCACTTGGTAATGAACTGCAGTGCCTTGGGTCACAATACAGGGTCTTCTTCGTGGACACCCCCGTCTTAGAACATGGTCTCTGGACCCAAGGACCCAGCTGCCACTAGTGGCGGTGAGAATAGCTCTATGTCTACATCCTCCAGGGACAAGTACAATTTACATTGGGTGGGAATGGTCAGAAAAATACCATTGCATTGATTTTATTATCCGTTTACTGCCTCTGGGCAGGGGAGACCAATACAGTTTTATGAACTTGGGAGTTTTTCCCTATAATAATTGCAAAATTTGTACCACAGATGTTTCTCTTTGATGCTGCCACTGATTGTACATCTGCAAGGTATACGTCACCACCTTATGGTGACTAAAGGTTATCACCTACAGTTAGGGTAGGTCCGAGGTTGTAACTCAGTTGATAGAGTGCTTGTCTAGCATGCATGAGGCCTTGGGTTCGATCCCCCAGCACATACCAGTGACCCCAGATTTCTGGAGACTGAAGCAGAAGTTAAGGCCAGGCTATAAAGCCAGTTCAAGACCAACACTGGCTACATGTTGAGCCTTTGTCTCCAAACAAACAAAACAAAGCAAAACAAAATAGCAAAGTGGATGTAGCAGCCCCTGCTTGTAGCCACAGCACTTGGGAGGTAAAGCAGGAGGATTAGAAGTTCCAGGACGTCCTTGGCTATGCAACAGGTTCAAAACTAAGCTAGGCTACATCAAACCCTGTCCCAAAAGGCCAAAACTAACACACACACACACACACATACACACACACACACACACACACACACACAAACCCATAATCCACAATTATTATTCTCCTTAGTGTAGTGGGGCTGGAGAGATGGCACAGGGGTTAAAGCCTTTGGCTCTCAAGCAAAAGGACTAGAATTCAGATCCCAGATCCCATGTAAAAGTGCTAGATGGAAATGGCAGTGGCCTGCACTTCTAGCCCTGGAAGGCAGAGCCTGGGAAACCCCAGAGCAAAGCAATAAAGAGGCACAGCCGTTTAAGGATGCTACCCTTGGGGCTTCCATGGGTTCATATACTCAAAGTGCCTTCTGATACACAGACACATACACAGACAACACAACCTATGTGCATACACACTAAAAAAAAGTGCATTATGGTCCTGAGATTGCCCCATTTGTCATTTGATTGGGTCATTTTTTACTTACTGTGTGAAAACACATTCATTCATCACGAGTAGAACTCCCCCCCCCTTGCAAACCAATCTCACTTGGTAGCTTTTAGACCTACACTGTCCCAACAAGACAGAAGTGACTAAAACCCTGGATCCCTCCTAGTACCGAGGCTGGGCAGACAGGCAAATTCACACAGCTGCCTTGCAGGAAAGAAACCTTGGGATGCGGGTGGGGGGGCAGTGTATGGGGCTGGAGGAGACCCAGGTGGATTGCACGGCCAGCGATAAGCTGACAGCCCAGGGGAAGACTGAAGGGGCTGAAGCAGCCAAGCCAGCGGGCTGGCCCGTAGCTAGCCCACATCTCAGCAGGAAGACACCGTAAGTGCTGAGTCCCCAGGGCCAGCAAGGACTTCTCCTCTTTGGAAGAACTGACCTCAGGCCTCCGCTTCCTGAGATGTTTTAACTTGGGTCACTCAACTTTTGGGAGAATGTTATAATTTCCTGGTTTTTTTTTTTTCTCCCTGCGAGATTGCCCCAGCATTTAAATGTGTTCCTTTGGACTCTAGAAATGACTTCCCTAATAAATGCTTCTGGGGCAAACCTGTCAGCACTTGTGATAGTTAATCTTGGATGTGCACTTGACCACATCAGACATTAACTAAGGACAGCTGTATACATTTACAATGCAAAGACCAGCCCTGGATCTGATTGGAACTTCCCAGTAGTGGACCAGATAAAAGGAACCACAAAACAGAAGACTGAGAAGAGAGACTCCAGGATGTTTGCAGTGACTTAGCTGCCTCCAGCTTCAGCCACCAGCCATGTCACCTCTGCTATGAGAGACTGTTTCTCCCCTCTGGAACCAGAAGCTGAATAAATCTCCCTCTCTCCCTTAAGTGGCTTGACTTTGGGTGTTCTCTCACAACAACAGTTAAGAGTAACCGTTACTGGAAATCTTCATGTCTAAGCAATAGGTTTCTTGACGCTTTACTTTTACCTCCTTCAGAGCATAGATCCGAAAGAGCTCCAAAGGTCACTTAATTCCTGTCCAAACATTGCCTAGTGATGACAGAAACTCATATGCTGTGGCCCAAACTTGTAACTGCATAATGTATATGGAGCAGGACCAGAATTTACAGTCTTCAGCAAAATCAGGTAATATCTTCCCCTGTATGCTACTGTTAACAAGCACCCGGGACCTTGTACATTTGAGGCAAGTCCTCTACTACTTAGCTATACCTCAGTACCTTTCCTGGCTTACTGACAAGTGTCTGTGTAGCTTGGCTAACTTGGGTAATTTTTAAAAATTATTTATTTATCTTTTGTGCATCCACGTGCACGCGCGCGTGTGTGTATGTGTGTGTGTATCAGAGGGCACTGTGTGTCCCTGTGGAGGGCCAAGGGTGACTTCAGGAATCATCCTGGATTGCCTCTACCTTCTTTTTGCTTCATTCTGGGATTTCCCAGGCTCCAGAGTACTGGCTCTTTCCGCCTGGTGTTTTAATGTGGGCCCTGGGATCCGAACGCAGGATCTTCTGCTTGTAAGACAGTCTTAACCCCCGAGCCATCTCGCCAGTCCAACCCAGGTGGTTTTTAAGAGAAGGAAATTTAAATTTTTTTTATTATTATTATTTATTCAACTGTGTGCATGTGCGTGTGTATGTGCGCACGCGTGTCTGTTTGTGTGTGTGTGTGTCTGTGTATATGTAGAACCGCGGACGAATTCGCGAACCACCATGGACTCCTCCACCTCCTTCTGCTCCGGGATTCACAGACTCCGCCCTACCAGGACCAGAAACGCAGGCCACCCCTGCTTCCGCCTGGCGTCTATACATGGGGTCTAGGATCCGAACTCAGGACCCTCCTCCTGCAAGGCAGAGGCTTAACCCCTGAGCCACCTCTCCAGCCCAAGAGAAGGAAATTTAAATTGGAATTATTTATAGTCCTGGCACTCGAGAGGTTGAGAGGTGGGATCACCTAGGCCATCAAGGACCATTTAAGGACATCCTATCTCAAACACACACACACACACACACACACACACACACACACACACACACACACCAATAAACATAAAACAAAAACAAAAAAAAAGGACTAGTGATCGAGCTCATAAATATAGTGCAAGGTTCTGGATTTTCTTCCTAGTACCAGAATGGAGGTGAGAATTAAAATAAGTACTAAAATAGCTCTGTGTGTGTGTGCGTGTGTGTACGTGTGTGTACCTTGTACATAGGTGCATGTGTCCCTGAGGAGGCTAGAGGACATCAGTGTCCTGCTTTGTCTCTTTCCAGTGCATCCTTTCCAAACAGGGTCTCTAACCTGCAGCATCTCTGTACCCCCCACCCCCACCCCGCTTCCAACTGTAAGGTAGAAGGCAGGCAAGGGCCACAGCTTTGGACCAGGGAACTCAGATCTCCTGCTTGCTGGAAGCCAGCTGCTAGTGCTTTTTTAAAACAAACAAACAAACAAACAATTG
Source organism: Typhlomys cinereus (assembly GCA_023101885.1). Lineage (NCBI taxonomy): Eukaryota > Metazoa > Chordata > Mammalia > Rodentia > Platacanthomyidae > Typhlomys > Typhlomys cinereus. The sequence continues at coordinate 259,799 of JALPQD010000163.1, forward strand.
CAGGTTTAGAAACTTGTTATAAAAGGCGAGAATTCTACATTTCACCTTGCACCTTTGGACATTTATAATTTTCTGTAGTAAAAAGTCCGCTGCCTCAGGCCTGCAATATTTGTTTCAGAATGACTAACCCATGGTGCGTGAGAAAGGAGCCTTCTAAATGCAACCCACTCTGGTTTCAGTCTGGGACTCAAGTGGACTAAATCACATGGGTGGCTCTGTTTCCTTTTCTCTGTAGTCACTGGTTTGGAATGTGCTTTACTTTAGAGCAGCTGATGTGCTTTGTGTCCTGCCCACTCCAATGGCGTTATGGCTTCTAGAATATGTGAAATACCACCGCCTGAGCAGTCACGGACCAGGGAAAAGAGCTTCCATGTTCTGGTACAGGACACCGTGTGTGCAAGGCTACTGAGCCGCCAGCAAACCAGGATGAATAGGTGTGTTGAATGGGCTCTGGTTCCCACGATGCTTCTGTTTCCATCTTCCTCCTCCCTCAAGCATTCGGGCTTCCGCAGCTTCTCCTCTTCGGTGATTTATAGATTTCCTCCTCCTGAACTTGTTTACCCAGGTATTAGGATAAATATATGTTTTTCACTTTTCTGAAGTGTCAATATTTACACAAGACTCACCCAGTCAAAAAGTCTAAAGTGTGGGCTGGAGAGATGGCTCAGGGGTTAAAACTGTCTCGCAAGCAGAAGGTCCTGAGTTTGGATCCCAGGTCCTACATAAAAAAGCCAGGCAGAAACTGCACTTCCAGCCCTGGTGGGTGGAGCTGGGAAATCCCAGAGGGAAGCAAGAATGAGGTAGAAGCAATCTAGGATGACTCCCAAAGTCACCTTTGGCCCTGCACAGGGACACACTATGCTCTCTGACACACACACACACAGTGAATGAATAAATAAATAAAAGTTAAAAAAAAAAGTCCAATGCTATCACAAGGCCTACGATCCTACCCATGAGAAAGTCAAACCTGAGTTTATAAAAACCCTTGTGCAAAACATACTGGTTTCCTTCGAAATCTCCAAAAGAGTGTCTGCCTGGTGAGGAGCGGATGAACATCAAGTCTTCCTGCCACGGGATGCTTCTTGGCAGTGAAGAGTAAGCCCACTGTAAGGATGAATCGCAAACCTTAGGTTGGGTGAAAGGAAAATCTGGAAGAAGCAAACTCCAGGGGGAAGAGATCTGATGAACAGATGTCATGGTGGGATGGGGAGGGAGGGAGACATGGATTACAAAGGAGAAACACGGGACGATTGAAAGTTTTTGTAGGTATCCCTTGACCATGGCATACATGTAGATCACCCCCCACACACAAGGGAATAGTGTGTGTGTGTAGCAACTACATACACTTTAAAAATATTTTATTTACTCTGTGTATGCGTGCATGCATGCATGTGTGAGTGTGTGTGTTTGTGTATGTATGTATTAGAGAGCACTGTGTGTCCTTGTGAAGGCCCAAGGGTGACTTCAGGAATCATCCTGGATTGCTTCTACCTCCTCTTTTCTTTGCTCTGGGATTCCCAGGCTCCACCCACCAGAGCTGGAAGTGCAGGCCGCCATTTCTGCCTGTCATTTTTATGTGGGACCAGGGATCTGAACTGAGGACCTTCTGCTTGCCAGGCAGTCTTAACCCCTGAGCCATCTCTCCAGCCCATATACATTTGACCATGGTGATAGTATATATTGTCAAATATATAGGATATTGTAAGGGGTGGTTTATATGTAAATTGTACATCAAATCTGACTCCCCCCCAAAAATAGTCTTATGTAGCCCATACTAGTTTTGAACTTGCTTCTGCCTCACACTGCAGGTATGTGACACCATGAGGAGCTGGGGGTGGAGCCCAGGCTTTTGAATATGCCAGGCAGCCAGTCTCTCAATGAATCACATCCACAGCCCCCCCTTAAATAGACAAAAGACTTTATTGAAATGACTGCCCTTTTTTTCTAAAATTCATTCCTTTTATTACATTTTGGCCTATCTATACAAGTTCAATAGATACCCCCCCTTCTCCCTTCCTCCTCCCTTTCCCCCTGTTGTCTCCCATTCTACTCTCCCATCCTACTGCCCCTCCCTCTCACCCCTTTTCTTTCCCGCCTCCTCTCTTGGTGCTTCCTGCTTTTTCTCTCCTATCCTCCAGAGCATCTACTGAATTTCCCTCTAAGTCATCTACACTAGTGAGGGTTCAGGACTCAGTGGCATAGCTTGGGGCGCCCACTAGTATGGGAACTCTATTATGACTGTTTAACCTCTTGCCTCAAAGGATCCTACTGCTTGAAGCTTTCTCCCCTGTGACCCCTGCTAGACTTTGGGGGTTGTTGACAGCCATCGTGCAGGTCAGGCAAAATCCAATCACATTGTAGCTATATCCTGGTTGCTGCAGCCCTGACTTGTGTGGAGTATCTTGCATATCGTTGGTCCTCCCAGACCCTTTTTAAAAAAGCATCAGATCCATTTCTTCCTCTTTTCCATTCTTGCTCTGGTACGAATCTCTAATTCTCGAGGAGATGCCAATCTTTTCTTGACTGTGGGAGCACTTGGCCATTTTCGAACAGACATGATATATAGTGATGGGTACTATAAAGACAAAGAACACACTAGAGAATGGTAACACGGAGAGGTGCAAAGCAGGAGAATCAGGCTGGCAGAAGAGCTGCAGGTGGTTCAACGTGAGAAGGCCTCCAGTGTTCCGCAGCGAGACCCTCCACCCATCCCTTCAAGCCTCGGACCCTTGCCTACACTTCTGGGCAGTTGGCATGGAGCAATGCCATTAGTGAGGTTGTGGGGGGATAAGCTGGAGGAGGAGTCAGGGTAAATAAACAGGGGTTGCCTATTGAGAGGGGAAGGCTGAGGAGGCCAACAGTGGGGGGAATACTATGAGGGGTGGGCAGAGGGGCTCCAGTATCCAGAGTGAGAGTAGAACTGAGACAAGGCATGCGCAAAGGGAAGGAGGGAGGGTCCAAGTATATTTAGAGCACTGCGAATTCAAGTATGGGGAGATGGGTAAGGATGGGAGCTAGGAGATACACCTGAAAGGAAGACCTCAGGGTCTCGTTGAAGGCCTCAAGTAATAAGAAACACCACAGGGGAAAGGAGTCACCTAGACCTGTGACTTAGAGGTGAGCGGTAGCCCTGGAATTCAATAGGTTACCGTTGAGGTAGAATTTCAGGACTAATTCCAAAGCCCCTATGTTTAAGACCCTCACCTCAGCTGTCTTTAGCTCCAACTTAAGCTGCCAATAACCTAACCACAAAACACATCCTGTTCTGAAAAGCTGCCTGAATCGGGAACATCTCTCCTTCCCTTTTCCGAGTCTGCAGAACTGCATGCAATACCTGCCTACAGATTCTGCTTCTGAACAGCTACTAACTTGCTTCCAGCTTGCTTCTGCTTTCCTGCCAGAGTATAAGAAGCTACTCTGCCTGCCATTCCAGGCTACCATCTTTTTACGAGGAAGCCCCAGGCTGTGGTCTTACTGGTAGATTAACCTTCTCTTCCTCATCCATTCCTGGCGTGGTGTTTGTTATTCCAGAGAAATTCCCATAACAGGGTTGCCCATTTAGTAATCCCGTTTCTAGGAATTTCTCCCTACAGTTATAGACTCACGTTGCATAAAAGGATGCCTGTCCAAGTGCATAGCTGTTGGTGATGTCCAACAATATGGGCCAAGGATATTACACTATGTCTACCCGCTCCTGCCTTGTACTGAAGGAAATGCTGAAGGCTTGCAGTCCCAGAAGAGCCCAGGTTGGTAGCTGATGGTCATCAACTTAGAGGAAAAAGCTGGTGTGAGATAAAAATCAAATCATGTACGACAAGAAGAGGGTCTGGAAGTCGCTCAAGGACAGGAGGCAAGCTTACGAATGCCTGTTTGGCCAGTTAAAACATGATCAGGAATTTAAAGGCCATTCTGTATCTCAGTGACAACACACTGGCCTTGCTTTCCTAAGGCCCTGGGTTTGATCCCCAGCAGGGCTGTTTCTGTGTTTCTGTGATAAAATGATGCATATCTATGAGAACCAGTGCGTTAGCACCGGTCTAGAGGGACTTAGCCCTCAAGTCTGATGAACTGAGTTCCATCCCCAGAATCCACAAAGGGGAGAATCCACTCCCAAAAGTTGTCCCGTGACCTCCACATGTGGAAATGCTATGTGTGAATCTTCACTCTTACACCCACATATTACACACACGCACACACAATTTTTTTAAATATATGAATAGGAAAGAACTGGGGGATTCAGAGAAAGGAGTCAGTCAAGCTGATGTGGTTTTGAAAGCCATCCTTGGGTTACTTTTTGAGACCAGCTTGGGTTACATGAGAGATGTCTAAAACTGAACTCAATTACCAAAAAGAAAAAAAAAAACCACCTAAAGTATAAAATAAAGTGGAAAAAAACAAGATGATGTGGGCGCGTGTGTGTAAGCCAGCCTGCCAGTCTTCACCCCGGGGCCAGCCACAGGGCGGAACGCCCCCGGGCCGGAACCTCAGTTCCCCACCGGAGGTTGGAAGGGCCGGGATTTCCCGCCTCAGAATTCTTTCCCCGGCGCTGCCACCTAGCCCCCTCCCCGCGGTTCGTGCGCGGTCGCCTTGGAGACGAAGGGCCCGCCCCTCCCTCCGAGGCCCCGCCCCGTCCCCATCGGCGGCCTTTGATTGGCCCGTTTGAAAGGCGCCGGGCGGGCGCTCACCTGGACTTGCAGCGTTGCCGCGGGGCCGGACGGAGCTGCTCGCTTCTCCCGGGCGGCGGATCCCGCTTCCCTCAGCGCGGCTGTGAGCCCGGCAGACCTCGCCCGCCCCCGGCGTCGAGTCCCGCGTCCCGCGCGCGCCTGTCCCGGGAGCACGGAGCCTGTGGCCATGAAGCCAGCGTGAGTACCGGGGGGCGGGCGGGGGTCGGGCTTAGAGGAGGGGCTCCGCACGCCCCGAAGCTCCGCAAGGTGCCGGCCGCCGCGCCCCGGGTGCCCGCCGACCCCGGCCGTGCCCGGCGCCTGGCCGGGTCGAGCGGGCCGGGGAAGGGCAGCGCACGGTCGGCGTCCGCTGAGCCCGGGCTCCGGGGGGTCGCACCCGCCACCTTCCGGCTGCCTATCCCCCCGCAGCACCCCATTTCCCTCCTCCTCCCCGTCTGTCCTGCACCCGGGCTGCGCGTGGCTGGTCCACGAGGGTCCCGAGGCTTGCGAGCGCCTGCGGTGGGGGCACCTGCATGGGCTTCCACCCCCCGGAGACCCCCGGCACCTGTGAGCGCCGGATCCTCGCGCGCCCGGTGCCGACCCGGGCTCAGGTCCCTCCCGCGGGTCGGCTGCGCGGCGCTATCTTTGTCCCCGGGGCGTCGCCGGCCCTTGGCCTCCGCCACGCCCGCATTCCTCGGTCATTCCGCAGCAGGTTGCAGCGGTTCCCAGTTAAACCGCTGCAGGGGCCGCTGTGATCACAGCCCCAGCCAATCAGGCTCCGAAGAGTCAAGGCTGAGCTAAGAAAGTCGCCCCTAGCTGGCCCTTCAGAGCGCTGTGTTCTTGGTAAATCTGGGACCATCCGGAGGGAATACTTTAATACTACAGTTCCAGCCCACCTTTTCGTTTCAGGTTAGTGTTAGATAGTCCCCTAGCCTGTAAACGGGAAAGGAAGTGACCACATAGGACGATAAATAATGTCTTTCTTCTATGGCTCCTTTAAGAGAGAAAGAAATTGGCAGTTTTTTGAGACCACATTTTGGGGTAAAGAAGAATAGTTTTGACAGTCCCTGTGGGCTCTTCGCCCCGGACTTAACAGTATTCTGGATTGGTTCTGTTCTCACATGTGGCCAAGTGTAACACGTGTACAATAAATGACCTCTTTGCAGTCTTTAAAAAAAAAAAAAAAGAATAGTTTTGAGCATTTGATAACCAATGTTCCCTGAAAGTTATTTATTTATATATTTATTTCATATCCACCCCAGAGCCTTGTGCATGTGGGCAGGCGTCCTTCCACAGCATTCACATTTCCATCTTGATGAAAGAATGGATTCTATCTGTGCCTTTTTAATGACTATTTAAGGTCAATTGCTTGTCAGTTGGCCTTGGTGATAATTATTGGAGCAGTGTGTGCTTGTGCTCATGTGAGCTCCCGCGTGTGCATGCGCACACACATAGACACACACACATAGACACACACACACATATAAAAATAAGCGTCAGTTGTTTATAGATACTTCAGCATTATAGGACTGTAAAAGTGTTGCTCAAGGAAATAGACAAAGCTTTCAAATAGAGGGCTAATATAATAGTAGCTAGGTTAGGGATGTAGCTCGAGGCAGAGCATTCATCCGGCATGAGCAGGACCAAGATTTGTTCTCCAACACTTAAAGGCAAAAAGTACAACTGAGTAACAGTCCCCCAGGTGTATTTGGTACCAGAAATGGACTTTCACTTTTGGGGCTTTTAATTACTTTTTAGTTACACATACTATATTCTTCTAATACAGTATTCTTTGTGTTGTTTGGTGCCCAGTGTTTTGGAACTGCTGAGAAATTTCTCAGCCCTAGGAAGGTCATCCGTGAATTACATGTAAGGTTTGCGTGTTAGTGCTGGACTGAAATGTTGTTGATTTTTTGACAGGAAATCTAAGACGCCCAGGAAACCTGCCATAAAAAAGGGACCCCAGACGAACCTTAAGGATCCAGTTGGGGTGAGGCCTTCCTGTAGATTTCTTTGGGTGTATTCTTTCACTCTCTTATTTGTACTGGCAATTGTTTTCCATCCGGCAGCTCTGGGGTTTGAACTCTCAACTGCTGCTTTGTGTGTTAGGCAAGCGCCATAAAGAACAGAGCTACTACCAGAAACATCTTTTTTAATTTGGAAAGGGAGGAGGAAGAGGTGGAAGTGGACTCAAAGAGCATATAGTTAACATTGATTTACTAGCGTATGAAGCTGTGCAGCTTTCTTTCTCTGTAGAATTAGTCAAGCAAAACGAAGCCTTTGGTTGTTGACTGTGAACATTCTATTGTTAATTATAATGAGAACAGGTAGCTACTCATAACTCTTCTACAAGGTCCACGCTATATTCTTTGGAACTGGGGAGACTGTGCTCGGATAATAGTCCTCTCCCACCTTCGTGCAATAATTGATAACTCTTCCTGAAATAATTAACTCCTTTCCCAAGGAGAGCCCAGGCTCCTCCAGATCATCAAGGCTGAACTCCTCCTCGGAATTGCAAAAAACTTCACTAATTTTAGATATAGGAACTTGCTTTTAAAATGAAATGGAAGATAAAAGAGGGTTGGCGTGCTCTGAGGCATTTATTTTAACACTCTAATCGTCTGTCACTGGGAGACAGTGCAGCTGAGTTCCACAGCAGAAGAGAGTTTCCTGAAATGTTTCCACCCTTTTTTACTTCTTTATAGTACCTGTTAGGTTAAGCTGCTCCTTTGAGTTGGCATCTAATTCCAAAGAATTTTAATAGCCTTCTATGCTGTTGATGGCGAGAAGTTGCAGTCTGATGCTTTTTAATCTAAGTTTACTTTGGTTTTATGATTTTTTTTTAAATCTCCAATATCTAAATGTATCTGACCATTCTGAGTAGCAGACTTTGGTTTTCATAGGATCATTCGGGTTGAAGGGACTAAGTATTCATGGATAAGTGAGTAGCTTACGTGGAGGATCCAGTAAGTGGTAGGCACCCCCAGGTAGCTCATGCCCCCAGTGCCAACACTCAGGAAGTTGAGGCAGGAGGGTTGCTTTGAGTTTGAGGCCAGCCTGCCCTATGTAGCTGATTGCAGTTACGGAGTGAGAGCGAAACCAAAGGGAATCTGGCAGGAAGTGACTCGAGTGCCGGCCTCTCTTCTTCCAGGTGTACTGCAGGGTGCGCCCGCTCAGCCTCCCCGATCAGGAGTGCTGCATAGAAGTGATCAGCAGCAACACGGTGCAGCTCCACACCCCCGAGGGCTACCGACTCAACAGGAATGGAGACTACAAAGAGGTAACCTCCTGCTCCCGGTCACCTCTACCCGCTGGGCTGTTTCCCAAATTCACGTGGGGCCTCATTTTCTGGAAGGATTCACTTAACCATCTGGAAGGTTCATGTAACCATCGTGTCTGTAACCATCGTGTCTGCGGTGGCTTTGATTTCTAGGATGCGCAAGATAGAAACACTAGTATTCTGGAGCTACAGGGTGACGTTTAATGATAGGCTTTGTGTGTGTGTCCTGGGAGTCCAGCCTGGGGCTGAGTGTAGTGTTTTTTTTTTTTTTTTTGTGACAGCAGCTCACTATCTAGGACACGCTAACCTCAAGCTTGTAATCCTTCGACCTCTGAAGTGCGGGGGCTGCAGGAGTGTATCACTCAATGCTCTGAGCTTGCTGCTCTCCCTCCTCCTACCCTGTCTTTATTTTGTGGTATGGGGGGGTTGAACCCAAGGCACAAATTTACAGACACTGGACAAGTGTCTCACACTCCTCTCCACTCTTGGCTGGTTGAGATGGAGCCTCCTTTGTCATTCAGGCTGATCTTGGACGGGTCACTCTCCTGCCCCCACCTCTGCAGTCTGGAGTTGCGCTCATATACCTCCACATTAGCCCCTGGAGTGTTTTTACACTCAGCAAAATAGTGAGAAAATTTTAAAAATGCCAGTTCAAGCTGGGCATAGTAGCACTCGGGTGTTCCAGGCCAGCCTGCTGTCAGGGCCTGCTTCAGAGATAATGACGATAGTAACTAAACATGTAAAAGTAGATTCAGTTCAATTCAGCTGAGCAAATGCGCTATGCTACTAGCTGGATGGTAGATTTTTTTTCCCCAAGTGAGACAGGTGCTCATGAACCTGGTAGCTAAGATGGGGCAGACAGGAAGGCAGGATAGGTGTGCCGAAGGGGCGGGCCCACGGGACTACAGACTGCAGAAGACTGATTCGGGGTGCGTACTTTCTAAGGTCGTCCCCCTCCTCTCACTGTCAATCTCGATGGTTTCCCTCTAGCCTGGGCCGTCTACGATCTTAGCATTTAGTCTAGGCTGACTTTGAACAAATGTTCCCTCTGCCCTCACTTCTGGCACGCTGTGGTCACAGGCGTGTGCCACCATGCCTATCATTCTTCCCTCCGTTTTTTGTGGCAACCTCACGGCTGTAGCCCAGACTGTCCTGGAACTTGTGACAATCCTCCTGCCTCAGAGCTGAGTACTGGGATCACCGGTTTGAGCCCCATGCCTGGCCAGGGCTCTCTCTACCTTCTGCTTATGCTTTCCTGTGGCTTTAACTATTCATTGTAAATACTTGGAATATTTTGTATTGAGCCCAAATCTTTGGCTCTAAATGTGAACATCAACCACTTGATGTCTCAGCTGGGCATTTATATGTTAAAAAGGAACCCTTGGTTTTTCCATTCCAAACTGCTTCCTCTTGCCTTTTTTAAGTGGTATGTCCTCATTTTCTTTCCAGTTGCTTAGTCCAGAAGCCTGGCCCTGCTTTCTGCTGACCTCTGCTCATGTTGAGGCCATTCCTAGATAATCCTGTTGATTCACCCTTTCCTGTCCGACTCCTCAGCCACCAGCTCATTCTGAGCTTGGTTTCTAATCACCAGCACCAGCGCTTGGACTATCTTAGGAGTGGCGAGTGTGCTTTTGATGCAGGGCAGTGGTTTCTTTAGCTTGTGCTAAGAATAGCTCACTGCCTTGAGTTGCCAGACATATCTGTGCGCTGTGTTCTTGAGAGAAGCCCAGGGGCTGCAGGCCGAGGTGTGGCAATGTCAGACTGGTAGCTATCAGTTCTCCATGTTGGCCAGCGACACTGCTTTGAGTGGCAGTCACAGGCCTTCGTAGAATCCTTGCTGGCTGCCTGCCTCTACAGAGTCCTGTCTGGTCATTTCCTTGTAGCAGCCCAAGGTTGTCGCAAAGCAGGAGATGTTATCAGTTCTCAAAGAATAAAGCCTTTGCAGGGGCAGGAATCCTGCCTAACCTGCGGCTTATCTGTTAGTGCTCATCCTGCACCTTGAAATCCTGTGCACTGGCTGCTCTGGGCTAGCCTGGACATCTTTCCCCTGATCTCAGCATGTATCAGCTCGTTTCCCCTCAGGGTGTGCAGACTGTTGCAGCCCCAGAGCAGGATTCGCTTCCCTGCCCAGTGGTCACGTTACCTCTCTGTGCTCGCCACATCCACTTACCTAGGGTCTCAAGTTTCAGGACGAGGATGCCTTCTGGAATGGATCACTGGGCCGGCGCATAGTTTTGTGAACCAGACAGTGTAATTCCCCTGACCTCCACCCAGCCTGCTGTAGTAGACCCCCAGGCTGCACCGCCTGCACGCCTGTGGTGACGGTGGTCTCCACACATGGTCAGCTTCATTCACACCAGTGCCTTCTTGTGACTTCTTAGGGTCTCTTTGTGCTTGCTTGAGCTTCCCAGGATATGCACTTACTTGCCTGTTCACTCGACAGAGTTAAACATGAAGGAAAGCAGGTCTTCCGGGGTGTAATAGGAATTAAAGACCATCTTCCCTAAGTTCAAGTTGATGTAGCAGGAAGTTCACAGTATATATAAACCAGAGGTTTGGTTAGAATTGGAAGTGGTCACCGTCTACGACCAAGGTGACGTCATGCACGGAAGCAGAGGCTGGGCTGGACCTCCTGCACCACAGTTTTACTAAAGCAATGAGGAAGTCGCTCTTGGAGTGGAGACTGGCCTCTTGGCACCCTGAGTACCCTTTTCATTCCCTGATAGAAGCAAAGGTAGAAGTTAGCCGAGTGAAGGAAGTGTGCTGTCTTTAACAAGTAATTTAATCTGACTTCTTGTTTACGAAATGGTTGGTTGGCTCACTCACTGCAGGTCGAAAATCTTTAGTAAGGGTGTGGGGATGTACCTCAGCCGTGTTAAGAAAAAAAAAAGAAATCAGAAGCCAAGTAATTCCAGCACTTGGGAGGCCTGGAAGAGCCATACACATTCCAAGCTGCCTGGGGCTGTATAACAAGATCTTGTCTCAAAAACCAAAAATAGAAAGTCATAAAATAGCATAGGGTGATGCTAGAAATTTAGGACTAAGAATCATTGCAATTTCTTTTTCTTTCGTTCTTTCTTTCTCTTTCTTTTTTTCTTTCTTTCTTTTTTTCTTTCTTTCTTTCTTTCTTTCTTTCTTTCTTTCTTTCTTTCTTTCTCTCTCTCTCTCTCTCTCTCTCTCTCTCTTTCTGTTACTGAAACAGGGTTGCTGCAGTTTGCCTGCATGATTGCTGATAAATGACCATCAAACAGCTTAAGGGAACAAGGGGTTTATTATCTCTTAAGATTATCTGGTTACAGTTCTCAGTCCAGCTTGACGGGAGAGCATGCACCAACACCAGGGCTGAGGGAACTGGCCACACCATCACCACATAATGGCCGAGAGAGGGACGATCCTTACTTGCCAGACCAGCATGTGTGGCTAAGTGAACAGAAGGATACCAATGCTCTTAACCAGCTCTCTGTATTTTATTCCAGGGCTTAATCCCACCCACCATGGGCTGGACCTTCCCTATCAGCTAGACAATCTCCTGCAGGTTTGCTCTGGGCTTAATTCAACTACTAATTCTTTACAAACGTGCCCAGAGCTCAAACCCTCACCTGTCAAGTTGACACCTGTGCCTAACTATGACAAGGGTTCGGGCTGGCCCCATTCTCCTCAGTATTGGACTTACTGGTGACTGGCTCGTGATAATACCTTTTTTTGTTTGTTCTTTTGTTTATTTATTTATTTTTGGTCAGTGAATCAGTATTGTCTATGAAGTATTGCTGTAGCTGGGACTAAAACACTTGTTGTTAGTTTACAATTGCCGGAATTTAAGTATATGGTAACCTCAAGGGGTTGCATGTTTAAAGATCAGTCGTGAGTTTTTGTGCATTTCTAGAATTGAAATACTCCACAGAAACATTGTAAATGCACACGGTGTGTGCAGGTGGAGCGCCCTGTGAACACATTTCATTCCCCCACAGACCCAGTATTCATTTAAGCAAGTCTTCGGCACGCACACCACCCAGAAGGAACTTTTTGATGTTGTGGCCAATCCCCTGGTAGATGACCTCGTTCACGGCAAGAATGGTATGTTTCCGAAATCTTGTTGGATTCTTCTCTATTCAGTCTTACAACAAAACTGTGCGATCCTTGATGTTTGGTTTTTGATATTGAAATCAGACTTGGTTTGTGGGAGTGACGGCCACCTGCTTTTTTCAGCTGGTTAATCTTGGTGCTCTCAGTCCAATGGAGGGATGTACATGCAGGACTCGAAGATGTAACTCGTTTTCGTTTGCTTTGCTCTAGGTCTTCTCTTCACTTACGGAGTGACGGGAAGTGGGAAAACCCACACGATGACTGGTTCCCCGGGCGAAGGGGGGCTGCTTCCCCGTTGCTTGAGCATGATCTTCAACAGCATAGGGTCCTTTCAGGCAAAGCGATATGTGAGTAGAGTTGTTCTGCGTTGTGACTGTTGCACTGTGGCCTGGTCTGAGACACCTACAGACACAGTGCCAGGCGGAACCAAAGCACAAGAGCCACTCAGAACCTGCCTTAAATATGTTCAGACGTGCCAGGCATGGGTGTTGCTTGTAGCTTGTGCTTGGGAGGTCGAGGTGGGAGGGTCTAGAGTTCTGCCATCCTGCCTCTCTTGTTTCCTCTGCCCCCATAGTTAAAATGCTTCTTAGTTCTCAAATAGGTTTTCATATTCTTTAAGTCACATTCTGAAAACAATATGGTCTGATTTTTTTTTCTTCAGGTTTTTAAATCTAATGATAGAAACAGCATGGACATACAGTGCGAGGTCGATGCCTTGTTAGAGCGGCAGAAAAGAGAAGCCATGCCCATCCCAAAGACACCATCCAGCAAGTGAGCCCTTCTGCACGAGGGTAGCACTGGCCAGGGCGGCATGGATTCTACCCAGTGCTTTCTGCAGACCCGGGGAGCGGTGGGCAGGAAGTAGAGAAGGTGGTCTGCAGTTGACTTTTATGAGGTCCAAGTCGAGGCAGGGTCTTAGGTGCGTGTGTGCGTACACAAGAAGGCACTATGTGTGCTTAGAGAGGCCCAAGGGTGACTTCAGGAATCGTCCTGGATTGCTCCACTGGTTTTTACTTTGCTCTGGAGTTTCCCAGGCTCCACCTCCCGGGTCTGGAATTACCAGCAGCTGCCATATCTGCCCAACATTTTTTATGTGAGCTCTGGGGATCTGAATTCAAATTCTTTTGTGTGTGAGCCAAGGCTTTAATTCATGAGTCATCTCTCAGCTTAGGTTCTTACGTTATTAAGTTAGCGATGGCTCCAGTGTTCTTCTGGTGTGAGATGTTGTGTCTGCTGTGAGTCACCGTTGACAAGGGCCTCTCTGGTGTGGAAGGCATGACTGCCTGTGCTGTGAGTCCTGAGGGCACGAGTGTAAACTGAGTTGCTTAGTGCACTTCTACTGTAACGGGACATCATTGTGTTAGCATTTTTATTTTCCTGTTTTTGTTTGTTTATGACTCACAGTGTCATAATTTTGGGGGATTTTTTTTAGACGCCAAGTAGATCCAGAGTTTGCAGATATGATAAACGTACAAGAATTCTGCAAGGCAGAGGAAGTCGACGAAGACAGTGTGTATGGCGTGTTTGTCTCTTACATTGAAATATACAATAATTACATCTATGACCTGTTGGAAGAGGTGCAGTTTGACCCCGTAAAGCCCAAGTAAGTAGTGAAGAGAGCCCCCCCTAGCTGTTAGCGTAGAGGCGCCACTTCCAGGGAACCTCCATTTCTTTAGCCACGGGGATGACTTTTGCTTTGGTTTTCAAAAGGAACTGGAATAACTTGGACACCATCTAGCTTGTTCTGGCTGAGTCCAGTTTCTGTTCATTAGGTAGCCGGTCTCTTAGGAGAGCAGTGGGTGGGGTAAGGCATATAAACAAGATGCAAAAATCTATGTTGGAGGTCACTATTGAAAATGCACCTTTGATTGTGGGCGGAGACTCCTTTACAGGAGGAGGTGACCCTGCCCATGTGTGTGGGGACCACTTTTCAGTACCCTGATCGTCCTTCGAGTTTCTCGGCCTCCGTAGCTCTCTGTGTTCCGGCGGTTTTCACAGTGTGGGTCCTAGAACTGTTGTTTCTACAAGTGCCCCTCATTCTGTCCACGGCTCATTCATCTGGTTTGATCGCACTGTCGTTCTGCGGATTTAAAGGACTTTTCTCAGATATCCCTGTGTCTTGCCACGCTGATGTGAAGATGAGTTACGGCTAGCTTGCAAACAACAGCTGTGTTTATGCCAGAGTTGGCCCGGGAATCTTAAGTCTGATACAGCACGTAGCTCCCCAGTGGATGGTTTTGTTCGTCAGCTAAAGGCTGCTCTTCCCTGCTGTGTTCATTACTCATTAGGATCCCCTTAAGAAAAAATACTATGCAGAACTATTTATTTTTAATATTCTATTTATTTTACGTGTCTATGTCTGTGTGTGTCTGTGTGTATCAGAGGGCACTGTGTGTCCCTGTGGAGGACCAAGGTGATTTCGGAAATCATCCTGGATGGCTTCTACCTCCTTACTTCTCTCTGGGATTTCCCAGGCTCCGCCACCAGGACCAGAGGTGCAGGCTGCTGCCTGTTCCACCTGGCGTTTTTTTTCAGGACCTTCTGCTTGCAAAACAGTCTTAACCCCAGCCCACCTATGTCTCATATCTTGTGCATGTGTGTTATGGGAAATTATTGGGGAAAAACTGGATTTAGAAAGCCATTAAACTCCGAAAAGAGTCAGTATGTCCACTTCCATGAAAAACTTGTGTACTCTGATTGAGATCCTGCTTTGCATATCAATAGAGGGTGTTCATTCAGAATCCTTGAATCTACTGAGGATTGATAACACGATTTTAAATGAAATGAATCAGAAATTGTTCATTCTATTCTGCTCAGCCTCTCAGAGTACTGGGATCACAGCATGCCAAACTTCAAGTGAGAATTTATTTATTTTTTTTTTCAAATTAAGGCTGGGTGCGGACCAGGCCTGGAGCCCCTTACAAAGGAGCACTGTGTAGTGTTAAGTCTGCTGTGCGGTGGAGTTGGCTTCTGGCAAGAGAAGCCAGATCCGAGGGTCTTAGCCAACCACTGTCACTGGCTCCACCTCCAAGACCGGCTCAGTTGCTTCGGGCACAGCACTCCCACCCCATGCTGGGCGCTGGAGCCGATTCTGGGGACAGATGCTGGGACATCAGCGCTTTGAGGAGAGGACGAAGGAAACAGGACTACGGGAAGGATGAGGGGCTGAGGAAGGCTGCTCAAGGCCAGCCAATGGCAAATCTCGAGTCCTTGGCTCTGGGGCCTGGGCTTCACTGGCCACCTGGCTCCAAGGGGGCGGCCTTCAAGTGAGAACTTGACAAGGAATGTTTTTGGAATCCTCTGTCTGTGTTTGCTTTTGAAATGTCAGCAGGAAAAGAAGAAATAACTGAGGGTTAGTTATAGAGACCTGCATGAGAAAAAGGGTCTTTCCCATTTTATTATTTCCCCATTTGTTTTAACTATCAGTCATCTCGACTTTGGTTTTGTGTATGTGTCTGATTGCCTAACCTTTTGTTTTATGTTTGTTTATTTACCAATTGCTTTAATGTCTGCCTGTGTGTCTAGGTTGTTCAGTTTGTTCTAAGTGGCATTGTTTTTGAAAGGGATTGCTTTGGTTTAATTGAGTCACACAGAAGAGGTCAACAAGAGTGCTGTACGCTGTGACCACCTTCCCTGGGTGAACGCAGAGGGGTCTTTCTTTAGCACTGGATTAGATCTAATGTGTTAGGTTGGTGTTAGGCTTGTGTTTTGAGTTGTTAGCTTATATGGTTTTTAATGCAATGAAGAAATTTTACAAGTAGGTAGTCTTGAAGATCCGACTTGTGACTGTCACTTGTGTGGGCCGGCGTGATGCTGTGAGATGCTACTGTGGAGCAGTAATGTCTGCCTTCTTCCTTTGCTAGGTGGAACGGTTGCAGTACACCAATGAGGAATGCAGATTCTTTGTATGTGATGGTTTGGATTCTTCTCTGGAGGGTGCACTCTGCTAGTGGGTGATAGCTGTGGCGTGTTTACAGTAGGCTGCTTTCCATTGGCACTAGGCCTGCTGCTACTTCTAAACCCTCCTTGCTTCTAGAAAAATCTGCCCTTGATTGTCAGTCATGGTGGTTGGTGAATGTCTCTATCCTCATCTTTCATAAAAGCTGATCAAATGGGCAGCACCTTTAACCCAACTTCAACCTTCTGTAGATTCTAAAAGTAACAAATTGCTGTGAAGGTATTGCTACTTCTGTATATGTCAGACCTTTTTGAAATTGGTTTCTGCTGTTGCTGTGGAGGTCAGAACCAGTTCTATATACTACTGACCTCTTAAATTTAGAATGATAAATTGTGTTGTGTATCCTGTGTGTACAATGTTGCAATACCTACTTTGTGCATGCAATATTACGCTGAAGTCTCTGTGTGAGAAATAATGCAACGTGTGTCCCGTGCATGCAATATTGCAATGCATTCCCAGTGCATGCAACATTGCAGTACAATGCATTAGCTGTGTGTTCAGTATTGTGCCGTGTACTGTGTGCAATATTGTTACTAGCATGGTCTCTGTTTACAAATGTGTCACATGCTTTGTTGGAGGAAAACAGTTGGTTCCTGTTATGCAACTAATCCTGATGGCATAATCTTATACTTTTATTCAAGTGTAACATTTCTCTGGGGTCTTATGTAAGCTTATCTAAATTAAAAAATGGCTGTTGTGGGACCTGGCTTGTGTCCTGCTACAGCACTACAGCGCAGCAGGAGGGCCTCACTAGATGTCAGCGCCGCAGTCTCTAGAACCATGAGCTAACTTTCAAAAAGGAGAGAGTGGACGTCATGAGCTGGGGCTGTAGCTCGGGACAGTGCTGGCGCAGCATGCTCGGGGCTCTGGGTTCACTGGCATGGGAGAGGATGTTAGCTTGTTTTAACCCCGATCTCGTTTAGGAAACTGTCCTTTCTTTCTTTCCCTCTTTCTCCTAGACTTCCACAGTCTAAAATGCTTCGAGAAGATAAGAACCACAATATGTACGTTGCAGGATGTACAGAAGTGGAAGTGAAGTCTACCGAAGAGGCCTTTGAAGTTTTCTGGAGAGGTCAGAAGCGCAGCAGAATTCAAAATATCAACATGAAGGGTGCAACCTTGAGCATGGCTGCTGTGACCGACAGCAGTCCCTTCTGATGGGGGGAACGGTCTTAGCAGAGAGGACCGGCCTCGGGTACAATCCATGTTACCTCTGTCGCCACAGGTCAGAAGAAGAGGCGCATCGCCAATACGCACTTGAATAGAGAGTCCAGCCGCTCGCACAGCGTGTTCAACATCAAGCTGGTCCAGGCTCCCCTGGATGCAGATGGAGACAATGTCCTACAGGTAGTTGTGAGCGGCCTGTCTTTTTCTAGTCACTCCTAATACGTTGGAACTGGAGCTGCCATTGCAGTAACGGTTGCTCTAGAATTAATAGTAAGTAGCTGATGACACAATTTTCCTTTCTGTTTTATTAGTGTAGTTTTGGGGATCTGCCCATTGAATCTTGAGTACTAGTAACTGGCAGACGGGGCATGTGTTTTTTTTTTGTTGGGGAAAGGGTTTAGGAAACTTTAAAACTCTAAGACTTCATTGTTTTATCCTTGTGGTTTTTTTTTTAAATTAGGGTCTCATGAAGCTCGAGATAATTGGAATTTTTGATCTTCTTGCCTCCAACTTCCAAGTGTGAAGTTAGAGGTGTGAACTGTTCCTGGTTCATGTGAGGCTCTGTATGCCTGGCAGGCACTGTACCAGCTGAGGTACATGCTCAGGCCCCATGCTGTAGTTTTTATCAACAGTGCTTCACTTTAGATGTAGAAATATTCTTCTAATTGGTATGGTGCTAGGGATGGAATCCAGGGCCTCGTGCTTGCTGGCAAGCACTTTTCTATTGATCTAAAGTCCCACCACGTGTGTAAAAATTAGTTAGTGGTTTTTGGATGTAATCGACTTTCCAGGGTGGGCACAGGTCAGAAGGCAGTCAGAGTTCTACATTGCTCATCTCTTGGCAGAGGGGTTGAGTTGCTGGGCCCCTCTGGCTGATCACTATTTGCTCTCTGGCTATTTCATTGTAAGCTTGTAAAAATGATTCACAATATTTGAACTCAGATGTATATGTAATTTAGTTACTTTAGCTATTAACATGTAATCATATTCAAATCATGAAACCATGGCATTAGGAAGGCTTACAGCAGCAAAAAGTAGTTTTGAGGCCCACTGAAATTTGAATTCTTTCCTTTGTCTTTGCTGGCTGTTTGATCTAATATAATAGAATCTCTTCCCTCCTAAGACATGAGGATTAAAGGACTAATATTTGTAAAGTTCTCTGACTGCTGCTTGGTTTAGAGTCCGCATCAGAAACTGTCGACAAGTTCGGTCTCCATATGCACTTCTGTTTTCTTTGCATGGCTGATTTTCCTCTTTTGGGTGATAGAGGTTTGAATTACTGTTAAACTTAAATCATATAGATGTTTCTCAACTCAGGTTTTATTTTTTAAAAATTAATTTAATGTACTGTTAAATTATTACATTATTCAGTAGCTGTGTGTGTGTGTGTGATGATGGTGAAGGCAGACCTGAGGTCTCATGCGTGCTGGGCAAACCTCTGCCTCTGAGCAGCCTCCCCACTTGTGGACTACTTGATACCTGGTTTACAGAAAAACTTAAGCTTTACTTTTTCCTTGCCGTAGCAAATGGTGAGTAGTTCCCATGCGTGCAGGCTCTGGACATACAACGGTGCAAATGGCTGTGCGGGAGTTCTACCTGATGTCTGCCTAGAAAGAGCCTTGTGTCTGATAAGCGGCTGCTTAATGCCACCAGCATGCCTAGCACACACTTAGCTTTGTCCCTCCTGGGCATTGTGCATTGTGCAAACTGGGTGTTTGTTAAAATTTAACAGCATGTTCATTTGATCTCATTTAAAGAGCATCGTAAAACAGTTACAACTTTTTTTTTTACGTCATTGGCTCTGTCTCTTTTAGGAAAAAGAACAGATCACCATCAGCCAGCTGTCTTTGGTAGATCTTGCTGGCAGTGAAAGAACCAACCGGACTAAAGCGGAAGGGAACAGATTGCGTGAGGCCGGTGAGTGGAGCCTTGTAGCTTCATCTGTGGCTGTGATTTGTGATAACTGGCATGGCTTATGGTTATCAGTAATAACTGTAAAATAGTATTGTTAGTGCCATAGAAAGTTTTAGTAGAGTCCTTGAGGAAGTTACTTAAGCTCTCCAGAGATGATACCGTTGAAAAGACACCTGGGGCTGACAGGTGGCTCTGTGGGTAAGGTGCCTGTGTCCAAACCTAGTGACCTGCATTAGAGGAATACTTGATGAAAATCGTCCTCTAACCACACATGTACTATGGTTCATAAACGTCTGATTCCCTGCCCCAACAAGTAAATAAAAACATATTTTTGAACAAAATAGCCTGGACAGGTCTTTAAGTGTGACCGTGAGCATCTTTATAATGTCCCAATAGTTGCATGAAGTTGAGCTGTTTCAGGCGCGTGGAATCTCTTGAGCTGCATGGTGCTGTTTTCACGCAACTCACGCCTGTATTCTCCTGTCAGGTAACATTAACCAGTCCCTGATGACGCTGAGGACCTGCATGGAGGTTCTGAGGGAGAACCAGATGTACGGAACCAACAAGGTACACGCCCCCGCCCTCATCTCGGGTTCCACATGTCTGCTTTTCCGTTGCCTTACATGCTGTTTTGAATGTCTTGTAGATGGTTCCATATCGAGATTCAAAGTTAACCCATCTGTTCAAGAACTACTTTGACGGGGAAGGGAAAGTGCGTATGATTGTGTGTGTGAATCCAAAGGCTGAAGACTATGAAGAAAGTTTGGTAATTTCAGTGTGTTGGTCATGAATTTCTCCAGGGAACACAGGAACTTGGGTGTGAAGAATGACATTTTGGGATTGTAGAGATGGTTCAAGGATTAAGACTCCACCTTGAAAGCAGAAGGACCTGAGTTTAGATCCTAGATCCCATGTAAAAATGCCAAGTGTAAATGGCAGGACTACACTTCTGGCTCTGGAAAGCGGATCCTGGGAATTCCAGAACAAAGCAGAAAGGATCTGAAAGCAATCCAGGATGCCTCCCAAAGTCACCCTTGGACTGCCACAGACACACATAGTACCCTCTGATACACACACACACACACAAATAAAAACTTGGGCTGGAGAGATGGCTCAGGGATTAAGACTCTGCTTCCAAAACAGAAGATCCTGAGTTTGGATCCCAGGTCCCACGTAAAAATGCCAAGGGGAAACAGTGACAGCCTGAACTTCTGGTAAAGGTAGAAGCAATCCAAGATGATTCTCGAAGTCACCCTTGGTCCTCCACAGGGACACACAGTGCCCTCTGATAGACACACATACACGCACACACACAAAATCAATTAAACAAACAACTTAGAATGACATTTTGAGTATCTTGTAAGTGATACAGAATCATTGGATGCAGATGTGAGTTACTAAGGCTGCAAAGTGACTCAGTGGATGAACTTGTTGCACAGATGTGAAGGTTGGAGCTCAGGTCCCCAGAAGCCATCTGCAAGGCTGGACAGCCTGGCGGCCTGTGCCCCCAGCACACAGGAGGCAGCCAGGATCATGAGGAGGCTGGCCAGCTAGCCTAGCGAGCTCTGGGCTCAGCAGAGACCCTGCCTCAGAAAGCAGAGTCATCGAGGAAGACCTCCAACATCCGCTCTGAATTCCATGTTTATGCACATGTGTCCATACACAGAACACATGTACACATTACATACACATGAAAGCAATTTGTGAAGAAGGACTTGCAAGTGCTTGCTTCTTACAAACTCCATTTGTTTTGCATTTAGCAAGTTATGAGATTTGCTGAAGTGACCCAAGAGGTCGAAGTAGCGAGACCCGTAGACAAGGTGATATGCGGCTTAACGCCAGGAAGGCGATACAGAAACCTGACTCGAGGTGGCCCTGTTGGAGACGGTATGATTTATTCACTTTGTCTTTCTCTAATTTAAAAAAAAAAATTCCTATAAAAGTATTTTCATCCTTCTCAAGAACCAAATGAAAAAAAAATTTTTTAACCAAAATTTGAGAGTTCTGCTGTATGTTTAATGCATGTACTTTTTGAAGTAGTGGGCAGAAGTTCCACGGCTGAGGCAGGCGGGGTGGTGGCCAGCCGAGGCAGGAGGGTCAGGCAGTGCATGGCCCTGTCCCCAAAACAGGGCCAGACCCACCTCGCTCGCCAGCGCCAGCCTTGCTGAGGCTCGTCCCTTGTGCCCCTTTCCATTTTGATGCAGAGCCCCTGGCCACTGAAGTGATTCTGCAGAGCTTCCCACCTTTGCCGCCGTGCGAGCTGCTGGACATCAACGATGAACAGACCCTTCCCAAGCTGATTGATGCTTTGGAGAAGCGGCATCACCTACGGCAGGTGATGATTGAGGAGCTCAGCAAACAGTGTAAGGACCAAGTGCTCGTGTCGTTCTCACCACAGTGACGGGCTGTGATGCAGCTGGGTCGGGCAGGTGGTCTTGAAGGAGGAGCCATTTTGTTTCTGAAGGTGCTGTTCTGTTAGAATGGAGAAATTTGTTTTCTCTAACAGCTTTGTTGTGTATTTTAAGAAAGTTAAAAAAAAGTGGTTGTCTCCACCTTTTTTATTTTTTTAAATAACAGTGATGGGCACAAAAGATTATTTTCTAGTTTCCCTGTTTACAAAATGGGGGTTGTATGCAGTTTGTACATCTGGAAGGTATGCGATAATGCTTAGAAGTCTGGAGAGTAGTTGAACACGTTGGGCCATGGGAACAATGGTCTCAGTGGAAAGCCAGGCGGGTGGAGGCACCTCACCCAGGACCAGCGGATCTCAAATCGAGTGTTGCTCTGTTTTCTGCATTTGTAAGCAAACTTAACCCTAAGTGTTGGGAAGAAATCACAGGATACTGTTTGACTGTCTCTTAGAGATCTGAAGCAAACTGGATTTCTTTTTCTTCTCTTTTCTTTCTCCCTTTTCATTTCATTTTTTTCTGTACTGGGGTTTGAACCCAGGACTTCACACATGTTAAATAGACATCCTTGCCACTGAGTTACATCCCCAGTTTCTCATTCTCTGCTGTGACCCAGAGAATTTGGCTGGATCGTGCATTTTTAACTAGTGCCACTAATGAAAACTGACTTTGTTGATGATTTTGCGACTGTAGTGAATCGAGGCCCGCCTCTTTGATTTCAGGTACCACCTTCAAGGCCTTGTTAAAAGAATTTGACAATACGGTTTCAAATAAAGAAAACTACATTCAAGGAAAACTAAATGAAAAAGAAAAGTTGATTTCAGGACAGAAATCGGAGATAGAACGACTAGAGAAGAAAAACAAAACTTTGGAATATAAGGTGCGTTTTCTGGCCTCGAGTTGCGCATGTGCTGCTCGTTGAGCCTTGTGCTGCTGACAAAGGGCAAGGGAACAAGTCAGCTCAGGAGTAAGCGCCTTGCGCGGGGAGATGCCCTCTGGGCCCTGCCTCGCTGCCCGAGTGCTGACCTGCTGGTGTCCACGCCACGCCTGGTGGCAGTAGGAAGACTTGAGGTCCGTCCTCGACTCTTCCCTTTTGGTCCAGTAGACGTACTTCTCTATGTGTTGCTCAGTGGTAGATGATTTAGCGTGTGTAAGGCCCAGGATTTGGTCCGCAGCGCCACAAACGGAATCATTGCATAGTAGGCACAATAAAGGAGTCGGGATATATCTCAGTGGTATAGCACTTGGCCCAGCACCTACAAAGCCCTGGGTTCAAATCCTAGCACAATTTTTAAAAACCACAGCAAGCTCAGGATAACTCTCCTGCAGGCCAGAAGGGCGTGTGGTGTCTGGGGAGTATCGTGCTCTCATTTGGAAGTTTGGGGGTGCGCATTCAGTTGAGTGGTGCATTTTCATGCTACAGAGAAGCTAGTCTCAACCAATACAAGCTTTCATTATGCTGAAAATAGCCTTAAACTACACAGTTTCAGGCCTTTGTTTTAAGGGAAGAGAATTTTCCTCATGGCCGTTGTGATTTTGTCTTTCGACGAGGAGCTTGTTTAATAGGGTCTCATTTCTGGGAAATTGGGGAGTCAGATGGCATTTTAGAGGCCAAGCCTTTTCCCTGGTGTTTTTTGTGCACATTGGCTTCCATGGGCAAATAAGATTGTCATGGTCGTGTGCTGGCCCAGCAAGTACTGATGAGGGCGTCTCCTTCCCAGATTGAAATTCTGGAAAAGACGACCACCATCTACGAGGAAGACAAGCGCGCTTTGCAGCAGGAGCTGGAGGCGCAGAACCAGAAGCTGCAGCGGCAGTTCTCTGACAAGCGCAGGCTGGAGGCCAGGCTCCAGGGCATGGTGTCCGAGACGTCCATGAAGTGGCAGAAAGAATGTGTGAGTCGCCTGGAGCTGCCAGCAGGGTCTGGGTGGCAGTGGTTAGTCCGAAGAAAGATGAGAGAACTGGCTGGCCAGGGACTGAAGTGGTGGGTTAGACGGTTCACCCTTGTTCCCCCGCAGGAGCGCCGGGTGGCAGCCACCCAGCTGGAGATGCAGAACAAGCTCTGGGTAAAGGACGAAAAGCTGAAGCAGCTGAAGGCTATCGTCACGGAGCCCAAAGCCGAGAGGCCCGAGAGACCCTCTCGGGAGCGGGACCGAGAAAAGGCTCTTCCGAGATCCGTGTCTCCTTCACCTGTGCCCGTAGGTGTTTTTGGTTGTGTAGTAACTTAGTACTAGATACAATCAGTTCAGGACTTTTTGGAAAATTAATTTTGCCATATTGTTGTTTAAAGCTTTTATTTCTTAAAGAATATGCTAAACGTTTAATAACTGTGAACCTTACTTAACCACTGCTAAGTCTTCGTGTGCTAAAACTGTAGAGAAGTGATGTTTTTGTCAGCTGCTCCATCTGACTCTAATATTAATCTCTCTACTTTTTCTAGCTGTCTGGCAGCCATCTTGCTCAGCTTTCCAGTGGCCAGCAGCTCATGAGCCAGCCACAACTCCACAGGCGCTCTAACTCTTGCAGCAGCATTTCTGTAGCTTCCTGTGTTTCGGAATGGGAACAGAAACTTTCTCCGTACAACACACCTGTCAATGTCACATCTATTGCGAGGCGTAGGCAGCAGGAACCAGGACAAAGTAAAACTTGTCTCGTGTCAGACAGAAGGCGAGGGATGTACTGGACTGAAGGCAGGGAGGTGGTTCCTACATTCAGAAGTGAGCTAGACGTAGAAGAGGATCGCGGCCACAGGGTTGGTGCCAGATTTGTTTTCCAGTATTATAGTTGTAGCCTTTATTTATTTATTTTTTTTTATTCTAACTTGGTTTCAAAAGTTCACTGGACAAGTGTGTGGGCTCCCGAATGAACAAGTCTGACTTTTCTGTTAAAGATGGAATCACCCAACATGGAGGCTTGGGTCTTCATCTGGAAGAACATCAGCATCCTGGGGGAGAGGAGGGTGCCCTGGGTCTTGTGTGAAGGAAGAACAAGGGGGAGGGGGTGCCCTGGGTCTTAGGTAAAGGAAGGCAGAAGGTGCTTCCGGGTCAGATGTTTTGCAGCCTCCTGATCTCATCAGAACAAGGTCTGAGCCCACATTGTTCACTAGTCTTTTGTTCCCCTTCACCAAATTGAATCAGAAACTTTTCTTCTGGATTTTAAACTTTCTAATTTTTAGTTTTCTTATTTTTATTTTGGAAAGACTTACATACCCAAAGAAAAGTAGTAAGAATGCTATAGTAGCTTCTTTATCGACCCTTATGCAGATTTCTTTATGTAAGCATCCCCCCCAATCTTTTGAAAGTAACTCACAGATACTGTGGCGCTGAGGCAGTTCCTGGAAATAAGGACATCATCCTATGGAATCACAGCAGTTATCACAGTGAAGGGAATTAATATTAGTTGGATAAATACCTTCTAGTGGGGCCAACGATGGCTTTCCTTTTCCAACCCCGAATTCAGTCCACAGGAACGCACTGCATGTAGCGATGACATTTCTTTTCATCTCTCTTCGTATGAAATGTGCTTCTACCTCTTTGGGTTTTGTGGTATTGTCGGGAGAGGGCAGGTCAGTCCTTCTAAAATCCAGCAAATTACTTTGACTCTTGAGGGTGCTGCCTCGTTCAAGGTATTTAAATCAAACTTTCATGTTCTTAGGATTATGGCAGTTTCCATTGCATCTGAATGAGTCGTCATATTAATATTGTTAAGTATATACTCAGTAAATCCTATCAGCGATCTAGAATAACCCTTTTAAGTAAAATCTTGCAGGGAATGTTTGCTTGCGGCTCTCTGAGCACATGCTTAGAACGCAGGGACCGCTGAGTGCGGGGCTCTGCGTTGCTGATGACCACGACCAGTCCAGCTCACCTGATCATGCAGCCTGTCTCTGCAGTCGCCTAAGTTCTTGCTTTGCAGCTTTTGTCTAAGCCTCCTAGGGAGCAGATCATGGTGCATGGTCTTTGTGATCACCTGTAGTCGATCCTCTTGTTCCATGAGCTTCAGAGTCCATTCGGAGCTCTGGTTCTGGCCCGCAGTAATGAAATGCTTTGCTTGGCTGCGGGCCTAATTAAGAGGGTTTACTAGAGGCATTTTAAACTTCTTGCTTGAAATCAAAGTCTTCTTTAGAAGTGCAGCAGAACTTACTACAAGGTTAGTATTTGTGTGTCCATGTTAGTTGGCCTAAACTCGCCAAATAGACTGGCAATTTTTAAAAAATACCTATGGTATAACTATGAAGAGACTGTCCAGAGTGTCACCTTTCAAAGCTTGTTTTGGAGCGAGTCATTACTACATGTGTGCAGAAAATGCTCTTTGCTGAGTGGCAGAGCACGAGAGCCGCACCATGGCTTAGCATTTCTGGCAGCAGATGATGTCCACAGTTGTACAGTTAACGTGGGGAGAATGTTCTGGTCCTGCAGATGTGTTTTGTGACGTTGGATTCTGCAGACTTCTGTCTTTCAGTTGTGTAAACACAGCCCACCTCACTCCTTGGAGATGGGGGTCACCGAGTGGGGCCTCTAAACCCTGCTCCCCACAGCATTGGGGGCCTAGGACGTGCCGCCGCGCCAGCTCCTGAGTGAGGGGACGGGCTTGCGCTCAGTCCTCCCGCTTGCATGGGTGCTGTGGATGGCCCAGCCTCCTCCCCAGCCCCATTCTTGGGACTTTTAAGGGATGTTTGGTGAAAAAAAAAAAGTTTATTTTAGCCATTTACTGTGTCTGAACCTTTGCTGAACTGTTCAGAGGTCTGCAATCTCACTGAAGATGCTCAGGACCCTGCACTTTTGTAATTGTGATAGCACAGGCTCTTACGCCTCGTGTGTTTCATTGGTTTTTGCTCAAACTTCAGCAACTTGGATTACTGTGTTTTTGTCTGCGTCTGAGGAGTGCTGGCTTTTCACTTGCTTGGGACATGTTTAAGACTTTTATTGATCTTATTGCGCTCTGAGTGTTGCTAATCTACAGGTTGCTTCACTAACGCAGTAATTATTAGCTCTGATCAAGAATGCAAAATGAATTTTGCCTGAACCCCCCTAAGCATCACCAGAACATTCTAAACTTTTATCCTTGTTGAAGGAGACGCTCCACGTAGACCTTATTCTATGCTCACTGTTGTTAAAAGACGTTTGTTGGCTGTGTGTTTACCTAGGAAGAGAATGTTTGCATTGTTTGAATAGCATTTAGTTTTGAAAGGTTTGTTTCGAAATTGTCATGAATGTACATTGTCAAATCTGCTGCACTTCTAATATTCTTGTATTAATTCTGGGTTGTGCTTGTCTCCCGGTTCCTGTTTCATCTGATCAGAACACACCAATTCCTGTCCGACACAGACGGTCACGTTCCGCAGGGAGCAGATGGGTAGATCACAAGCCTGCCTCTAACGTGCAGACTGAGACAGTCATGCAGCCACATGTCCCTCACGCCATCACAGTGTCTGTTGCAAATGAAAAGGCGCTAGCTAAGTGTGAGAAGTACATGCTGACCCACCAGGAACTAGCCTCCGATGGGGAGATTCAGACTAAAGTAATTAAGGTAAAAACAAGTTGCACAGAAGAGGAGCTATCGCCATTTGCCCGCTACCCCTTTGCTGACAGTTGGAGCATAGCCAGGTGCTTGGTGGAACTTCTCAGCTTGTCAGTCTGCTGAGTGGACTTGGATTCTTAGTTCTTACAACGCCATACCTAGGATATGCTGAGGCTACTGGATGTTGGCTCAAACTTCTGCATCAGAAGTAAGCTCAGAGCCAGGCGTCGTGACACAGGCTCGTAATCTCAGTGCTTGGGAGGCTGAGGCAGGAATGTGGTCAGTTTGAGACCAGTCAGGGTAACACAGTGAAACCCTGTTTCATAAATTGACTAAACAACAGTAAAACAAAGTGAACTGAATGAAGAATTCCTGCCTTTGCTCTCAGTTTAAGATAAAGAGCCTGATTAAAAATTTGCCTATGCCTGTACATGATGGCTCATAGGAGGGTCTTGAGTTTAGGGCCAGCCTGGACTACACAAGAGGTCCCTTTCTCAAAACAAATCCAACGGGTAAATAAAATTTGACCTGGGAAAATTACTTAGCACTGAGCTACCTGTAGCTGTTTCCTGGGAAGAAGAGATTTGTGCCTAAAGAAAAGCTTTCCTCTGAGGGTCAATGAAAAGAAGACAGAAAAAGGCAAGACAAGATAGACTCATTTCATTTCAGGGTCAGCTTTGAGGCTAGTAACAGATGAAAGGATGTACAGTAGAACATGTTCTAATTAGAACGTACAGAATTCCTGGTAGATTAGCTGATCTCTGGTGCAGTGTAGCTTTCAAATGATGGTTTAGTAACAAGGAATATTCCCTCCTTCCTCCCCTGTGAGGAATGTTACCTTGCATTGGGCTTGTTTAGCAAGAGGGCTCCTTGCTCAGCTTTGTGAAGTGTTTATTGGTGCAGGTGGCACAGCCGTGGGCCATTTGGTTTATGGGGGGGTTTTCCTAGAAGTTGAAATGTGATAAATCTCTAGTGGGATGCTTGTCATTTGAGTGTTTAAGCATTTAACAGGCACCTTCCCTCTTGATTTCAGGGGGATGTTTTCAAAACGAGAGGTGGCGGACAGTCAGTTCAGTTTACTGACATTGAGACTTTAAAACAAGAATCGCCAACTGGGTGAGTGATGGTCACAGTGCCTCTGGATGCCCGCTGCCCTGGTGCTCACTCACGAGGAGCAGGGTAGCCTGTGACGGACAGCTGGTCTCCCCTGCTTCTAATGCTCCGCCCATCTTACATGCTAAAGTAATGTCACATCGTGTTTCCCTTTTTCAGTAGTCGGAAACGAAGATCGTCCACGGTTACACCCGCCCAACCAGATGGTACAGAGTCTGAATGGACCGATGTAGAGACAAGGGTAGGGGTAAAGTTAAATCCTTGCTTGCTGCCTTAGGTGCTAGTGCTGTAGAATCCACGGCTGTGGCTCTTGCTGTCTTGGAAGCGGCCAGGGCCCTGCAGGCTGCTAGTGCACAGCTGTGGGTGCGTCTGTTTGCATAGTTCTGCTCTTACAGTAGCTCCTCAGCTTAGGGGCCAGGGCTCAGGAACGGTGCCGAGTCTCGCTCTGGACTGGCAAGCGTACGGTGGCTGGACTAAAAAGGGCAACTCCTAGGCACTCTACAGAGGGGCATCCCTGAGGAGCCCTCCTAGTGATGAGGCGGGGTGGGGCTAGGAGGCCTCCTGCTCATGCCTCGGCCCTGGCTGCCAGTGTCTCAGGAGCTGCCCTCCCATCCTTGTCTAAGACAAGAGCTTCCTGGACCACTTTAGCATTGGCAGCCTGTGCTAGGAATTAACCGCACACATCTGCACGGGGCGGGAGGGTTTTAACCTGGGTTTCTTTGCAGCCCTGCTGGATTCCACTTGGTAGTAGTGCCCGTTTGTCTAGAAGTGGGCCAGGGCTGGCGAGCTGACGTCTTCTCTCCTGTCACTTTCCTCTAGTGTTCTGTGGCTGTGGAGATGAGAGCAGGATCCCAACTGGGACCCGGGTACCAGCACCACGCACAGCCCAAGTGAGCACTGGCCACCTGCCACGCGGTCCTCCCTCCTTAGGTTCCCCCCCACCCCTGCCCCACCCAGCTGTCTGTGAAGCCTCAGCACTGCAAAGCGGGGGATCAGGAGACCGAGGCTGCTCCTTGCTCATGGTCTGCCACCTCCTTGAAGGCCCCCGAGACTGAGCTGAAGACTTGGCTGGGGGTGGCAGGCCAGAGTGTCTCCTGCCTGAGGACCCTCGTCTTGCTGCAGAAGCAGTGACGACTCTCGGCCTTGCTGCAGGAGCAGTGTTCTCTAGATACGCGGAATGCCAGGACCTGTCCCGTAAACCCACACCGAGGAGTCTGACCTATTTTTCATTTTTTAAAAAAAATTTTTATTATTTAATTGTGCGTGTGGTGTGTGTGTGTATGTATGCATGTGTAGAACCACGGGCGAATTTGGGAACCACAATGGACTGCCTCAACCTCCTTGTTTACTCTGCCCCGGGATTCACAGGCTCCCCCCTACCAGGACCAAAAACGCAGGCCGCCCCTGCTTCTGCCTGGCATCTATACGTGGGGTGTAGGATCCGAACTGAGGACCTTTCCGCCTGCAAGGCAGAGGCTTAACCCTTGAGCCACCTCTCCAGCCCCTCATTTTTATAAATGCCATCTTTATCATTTGGTGAACTTGGACCTTGCTGTCCTTTGGAAATGGTTGTAGTAGAAATGGGAAGACCTGTGTTCTGTCACTGTGTGACTCAGACATCATTAAGACGTAACAGCACATGATCTGCCACTAGGTGCAGAACTCAGCGTTAAACATTGGTTCTGTTTCAGGCGCAAGAAGCCGTGAGCACTGAGCGTGGGTCCCAGCAGAACATTATCCTTCCCGGCGGTGATTCCTCCAGAGCCGGCCAGAGGATCTCCCCCTCACCCTGCGGAGTCCAGCTTTACAGAGCATCAGACCTCAGCTTCGTCACACACTGGCCAAGAACAAAGCTTTCCCTATGCTTCCAAGACGTCAAGAGTCAGCGTGCATGTGTATTATGTGCTTTGCCATATTTAATATTAATAGGGAAGAACAAGCCCTCTTCACATTGCTGTATGAACTGTTTTTATAATGGTATTTTTTTGTATATTTTTTGTATACTTGTAAACTAACTCATGCAAGTGTTTGTCTCATGTAATTAAAGAAGAATGTATCTAGATCACATGCTATTTTTGACTTCTCCAACCTGTTCTGAGAATTTCTTGGATTCTATAAATAGAACAACTGCTGCTATTGATCAGCAGCAACAAAGCACTTTAGTCCTATTTAATCATTCGAACTTTCAATGTAAAGATGTTGGTGACTGGCCAATGATAAAAACCATTTTAGGAAGGTGTTTAGAATTCCGTCTGTATATACTCACTTTCTGACATTTATATATACCTACAGAGCTGAAATAAAACGCACCAAGAAACACAAGTTGTGTGATGGCTGCTCACTCAGCACATGCCAGCATCCAGCAGTGTGTCTGTCTGGCCCTCATTTGTGGGACTGAAATAGAGCACGAGACTAGAAAGTGTTTTGATGTTCAAGGCTTTTGTGGGTGTGCCCGTGTGGAGGCCAGAGGGCAGTCTGTCGTTCAGGAGCTGGCTTATTTTTGGAGACACAGGTTTTTCTCATCGCCTCCGAACTCTCTGATGGGGTTAGGTTGACTAGCCAGAAAGCCCCAGGGATCCACCTGTCTTCACCATCCCCCCCCCCCCCCGCACTGACCCTCCCACAAGGACTGAGAACACAAGCCACTGTACCCAACTTTTCCATGTGGGTTCTGGGGACATTCATGCTTATAAGACAACTTTTTACCAAATTATCTTTTTGCTCTTCCTATTGTTTATCCGGCACAACTCTGTGTGGATTGTAACATGCAAGGAGTGCTCTGCTGGATATGTAAGCAGTATGGTTTAAAGACAACCTAAGCTGGAAAAGGTATTACCAAAGCATGTGATGCATTTTGAAGTGTTTTGTTTATTTGAGAGGTGCATGCCTGGGTGTCATGGTGTATCGTGGAGGTTAGAGGACAGCTTTTGGAAATCAGTTCTTTCCTTCCACCATGTGGGCTTCTAGGGATTGAACTGGGGTCACCAGGTCTGTGAACACGTGCTCAATCCAGAGTCATCTCTAGTGCGGCAAATCATTCTTAATGTATTTTTTTTATTAGATTTGGGTTTTTTGAGGTTGAGTTGCTGTATGTTTGTTTAACTAAAATGATAGTTTTTTTTTTTTTTTTTTTTAGTAATAGCGAAGATATGACACTAGTTCTAGCCAAAAGCAGACTTTGAAAGATTAAGGAAAATAATGTTGCTGGAAGTATAATAGTAAACAGTGTCATGTTTTTAGGGTGTCAGAGTACTAAAAATAAAATGTGAGTACTAGAGATTAATTCTTGCTTCAGTAGACACTGCACATTTTTTTTGAGACAGGATCTCCCTGTATCCCAAGCTGGCCTCAAAGTGGTTATAGTCTTGTACAGATTCCTGTATGTCTGGATTACATGTGTGTGTCACTTGGTTTTAGTAGGAAACTTTGACTGCTTGCTACAGGGGAACGTAGAGCAGAGGGGTTTGAAGTAAGACAGCGCTAAGGAATTACCTGGCTTACATCGATGACTGATCCAGTCAAGTTATTTCTAACTCGCAGGTGAAAATGAGACATTTGCTTATCAGACCCCAAAGTCGGCTTGCAGAAGCCCAAGTCTGACACAAGCTGACTCCATTAGACTCTTGGGTTCATCGTTATATATTAGATTTTCTTTGCTCTAAGTGTGTGATTCTATGTGCAAACTTCTGCTTTGATTTGTATAACTGAGAAGTCGTCGGAGGACACAAAGTGCCTCTCAGCAGGTCACACAGTCCAGGATGGAACCAGTCAGTGGGATTCCCTTTCTCAGTGTTCTTTGATCTTTTAATTCTTGTTAATTAAAAAGAAAAAATCTTTGTGCACACTCACACTTCGGTAGCACATGTACTAATATTGGAACTATACAGATTAGCATGGCCTCTGCAAATGACTCGCAAATTCACGAAGAGTTCCACATTTAAAAATTTTTGAACATTTTCTCGTGTGGGATGCATGCACGCCATGGTGAGTGTGTTGGGGTCAGAAGGAAACTTCACAGCATTGCTTCTTTCCAAATTTCATGAGTGCTTAGGAGGACTGAACTCAGATCCTCCAGCTGGTGCAGCAAGCGCCTTTAAACTGCTGCTAGGTCTTTCCCTGTGCCGGGTCTCATGGTGACTGGCGGAATTCCCTCCGCTACAGTTCCAGCCCCTTTGCTGGTAGTTTTCCTTGTAGTGCTGTGGGGAGCAGCTTTGCACTTGGATCCTCAGACACAGCGTCTCTGGTGTAGGCACAACCTGACCTCACATAGTTCTTGTGGACACAGGAACAGCTATGGCTGGTTGGGTAACAGCTGTGTGACCCCATAAAGAAAGGTATTTATAACTCAGGTGAAGACCAGACATTTGCTCATCAGCCCTCAGGGGTTTGGACTGATTCTCAGCTTTAACTGGGTTCTTGCAAATTTGCTCTTTAGTCAACTGACCATTTGCAAGCACACACTTCACATGGGCGTCTGGGCTGGTGTCACGGAGTTACTTTCCCTGCATTTGATGGGTATAGAAAGACGCAGATTTCACATGTGCTTCCCGATGGTTGTGACTGTGCTTCCTCTCACTTAGAAATACAGAGTATCAGTACTTAGTACATTTTTTAGTATGCAAGGCATATATCCTTTGCAATTTTAAGCTTATGACTTTTCGGCTTCCACCATGGTATTTTTATTTTTGGGGATGTTGGGGATTGAGCCCAGGTTCTTAAGCATGCTAAGCATACACTGAAAGCCCCAAAGCTTTAGGTTCTTGGGCCCAGTTTTGTTTGTTTTGAAGCATTCTCCTCCATCTCAAACGGTCTGCTCTGTATGAATGGCGTGGACAGATCAGTTCTCTGTTTTGCTGGTCTGGGTATCTATTTGCATGCCAACAAGATACTTAAATTCAGGGCTACGGAGATGGCCCAGGGGATAAAGCCTTTGGCTCCAAAGCAAAAGGACCTGAGTTTGGATCACAGATCTTATTTCAAAATGCTGGGCGGAGCAGGAGAAACCCCAGAGCAAAGCAATAAGGAGGTAGAAAGCAATCCAGGATGACTCCCAAAGTCACCCTTGGTTCTCCAAAGGTACATACACTTAAGCACTCTCTCCTACAGACACACACACACAGGCATGCAAATAATAAAAAAGAAAAAAAAAATCCATCTAATTTATACCAGCCTGGTAGCACATGCTTGAAACCCAGGCATTCAGCAAGCAGGAGGACTGATATGAGTCTGAGGCTAGCCTGTGCTACACAGCAAATTCTGGGCCAGTTTGGGTTCCATAATAAGGCGCTGTCTTAAGTAAATAAGAGGAATGTAAGGGGCTGGGAACTCTGCTTATGCGTAGTCTAGTGTGCAGGACCTCCTGGGTTCCAATTTTAACACAGCAGAAACTGGGGACAGCAGCACTTGCCTTCGATCCATATGTTCGGGAGGTGAAGACAGGGCTGTCAGAAGCTCAAAGGTATCCTTGGGCTATATAAGTAGATGGAAGTCAGCCTAAGTTACATGGGCCCTTATAGAATTGTTTTAAATTAAAACAATTCGGTTTGTCAAATTCAATTGAAAACATTAATGGATTTTTAAAAACTTGAAATGACATACTTTGGAGAGAATTATTATGTGAAGATTTTTCTCTTTGATCATGACATACTGCTGTATTTAGGTGGCCTTTGATATTGCTCCATGGTTTGTCTTGTGTTCCTGTGGGAGCACATTTTTTTCTCCCCTTCCCTCAGAATCAATTTTGAAATTTAAAAGTAATGATCATAGGCTGACAGAGCACTTGCCTAGCATGCACGAGGGCCTGGGCTCAAATCTTCAGCATTGGGGGTGGGGGAGCAATAAAAAAAGAAAGGAGAGGCATATCTTGTTATAGCTCTAGAAGTCATATTGTTTCCATTGCTATTATATAGACGTGTTATTATTGTTTCAGATGGGGCCCAAGAGTTCTACCGTGAGCTGCACACCACACTGAAGGTGATTTCAGGAATTATCCTGGATGGCTTCTACCTCCTTTTTGCTTTGCTCTGGGGATCCCCAGACTCCACCCACCAGGACTGGAAGTGCACGCCCTGGCCGTTTCCACCTAGCATTTTTACATGGGACCTGGGATCCGAACTCAAGACCTTCTGCTTTCAAGGCAGAGTCTTAACCCCTGAGCCCTCTCTCCAGCCCCTGAGAGGTGTTTTTTTTTTTAAGGCTGAATATTTGATTGTCTGAGTCCATGACCAGAAATGCTGTTGGGATTGCGGAAACCCAATTTGTACCTCACTGAACTTAGTTTGAATTTCTGTGGGTTCTCTTGAAATTGCCCTCACTGAACTTAGTTTGAATTTCTGTGGGTTCTCTTGAAATTGCCAAGTTTAAAAAATATATTTTAAGTAATATTATTCTTTTAGAGTTACGTTACATAAATATGCCAAATTTATGATACTTTCACGTTTTACTCCCCAATTCTATTCCTCCTTTTCCCATTTCAATTCCTAATCCCCTGGTGATCTTCTTTTTTTTTAAAACATCTTTTTGCACATGTGGCCCACTGAGTGGGTTGCCTTGGATGACACGTTGCCTGAGCAATCGCTGGAACGTGCATGATACATTAGTGGGTAATACTTTGAGGAAAGCATCCCCCCAATCAGCCCCCTCTCAGGGACGTGTGGGGCTTCTTGAGATCTTCCCCTTTCCATAGTAAAATGTTGGTAGGTTAATCCTGGACAGGTCTTACGGGGATACACATGGGTTGTAACCGCCCTGTCATGTCTAAATGTCCAGAAGATACTGTCTGGCTGCACCCATGCCCCATTCGGGCCCAGTTTATAACGTTCAGGGTAAACAGTATCATTTCAGATCACGAGAATTCACACCTCTCCACTATTTTTGGTCTTGAGCTGGCTAAGTTCTAATCCTCCTAATCTTCCAAGAGTCCATGTGCATAGTTGCTGAACTTTTAAGTGCCTTTTTCAATCTACAGCCTCCCACGTTTTTAAGATTTTTCATTGGATGGACGGTGTTGAAGCACCGCGCGCTACATTTTTCTACGCTCGTCCTGGACCCT
Organism: Typhlomys cinereus; assembly: GCA_023101885.1. Taxonomy (NCBI): domain Eukaryota; kingdom Metazoa; phylum Chordata; class Mammalia; order Rodentia; family Platacanthomyidae; genus Typhlomys; species Typhlomys cinereus. The sequence continues at coordinate 294,954 of JALPQD010000163.1, forward strand.
CCCCCCCTCTGTTTACCTACGTCGTCAAAGACACAGGGTTAGGAGTGACGTGACCCCCGCGACTTCCGTCCGTTGGGGGCCGTGCGGGCCGTGACCAGGGGGGTTCTTTTGTTCACTAGCGGCAGCAAGCCTGCAGGAGAGCCTCGTCCACGCACGCAGGGAATCCACAGTACCCGCGGGAGCGCTCCTCGGTCACCCGGTCCCTAAAAGCAAATCCCACCGCGCGCCAGCCTCCCTACCGCCAACACCCGGCGAGCCTGACCGCGGAGCGGACGCCCCGCCCGCAGAGCCGGAAGGGGCGTATCCACACGCACACAGCGCGCCAGGCCCCGCCCCTTCCTCCCTCAGCGGCCTCCGATTGGTCCTGGCCGCCGTATAAGAGGCCGCGGCGCAAGCGCGCCGCTCCCTTTTCGCCCTCAGCTGCCGCCAAGGTGCTCGGTTCTTCCGAGGAAGCTAAGGCCGCGTTGGGGTGACGCGCTCACTTCACCCGGCGACTAGCACCGCGCCCGGCAGTCCGCGCCATGGCCTCCGTCTCCGAGCTCGCCTGCATCTACTCGGCGCTCATCCTGCACGACGATGAGGTGACGGTCACGGTGAGTCGGGGCCGGCCGAGCGGACGGGGGGCGGGCGGGCCGCGGGCGGGGCGACCCGGCGCTTCCGGCCGGCGCCGCGGACATCCGGGCACCACGTGGGCCTCCGCGGGAGGCGTGGGGCCGCGTCGCCAGGGCCCGCGTGTTGGGGGGGACATCGGATGCTAGGCGCGTGGTCGGGGGGCGCAGGACGGGGGGTCGGCGGTCCTGGGCTGGCCGCGTGGCCAGGCGTCCGGCGCGCACAGCCTTCGCTTGCGATGACCGTCAACCGTCTCCAGTGAAGGTTGATTTCAGATCGCGCGCTGATGAGATGCCCGTGGAAGGTCCCGAGTGGACGAGCGTGACCTGTGCCCCGAGTGATGTCCCGTTGGACCCGCATTCTCGAGGGGCGGCGCTGATGGGGGCGCTTGTGTGTTGCAGGAGGATAAGATCAACGCGCTCATCAAGGCAGCTGGCGTGAACGTTGAGCCCTTTTGGCCTGGCCTGTTTGCGAAGGTGAGTGAGGGCGACGTTTTTGGGGGGGAGTGGGAGGGTCTGCTGGTGGAGTCCAGGTGCACTAGTTCACGGGCGCGTTGACATCACTCCAAGAGTTTTCTAGGTTTTTCCAGATGTCTTAACTTTTGTCGCTCTGGTTTCTGAAACAAAGGTGAAAAGAATCTTAACCTGGGTGGTCCACCCCAGAAACCGGTCGTTCAAGTCCTTCCAGGGGTCAGTTATTTGGTCTTAGCATTGGCTTCAGTGTGGGTGCTATAAATAACCTGAGAATCAGAAGGTCCTGTGTTAAGGAGCGCGTGACACGCCTTGTGTGGAAGAGGTTCCTTCGTTTCTGGCACATGAAGCTCCCGACTCTTGGCTGTGCACTTGAGTTTGGAAAGACTGAAATTTATCCTGAGTTACTGTGTAGCTGCTCTGCATTTGCTTGGCCATGTGTAACTCCAGTTAGATTCTGATCTGGAGCAGGTCTCAGCTTGGGTTTACTTACTTAGAAAGGGAAAGGACTGTGTTAGCTGCACCTTAAATACACAGCAATGCAAATTCAGGATTGGGTGTAACAGGTAGTTTTTTGTCTTTGTATTGGGGAAGGGTCGAGCACAGGGAACCGGATGTTAGGGCCCGCCCACTCCTTGGTGTGTGTGTGTTGAGTGATAGGTCTCACCTGCTTGTGTTCCACACAGGCCCTGGCCAACATCAACATTGGGAGCCTCATCTGCAATGTAGGAGCTGGTGGAGCCGCTCCAGCAGCTGGTGCTGCACCTGCAGGTGGTCCTGCGCCCACCACCGCTGCTGCTCCAGCTGAGGAGAAGAAAGTGGAAGCAAAGAAAGAAGAATCCGAGGAGTCCGATGACGACATGGGCTTTGGTCTTTTTGACTAAACTCCTTTGTAGCGTGTTCAATAAACACTGAGCTCTTGATCTGCTGGTGATGTGCTGGGTGGGCTCCCTGCGGCACAGCCTCCCAGGGGCCAGGATTACATGTGCGCTGCCATCCTGACACCGTCCTGTGTTAAACAATTGCTACTAGCTTTTCTTAGTTCCAACAGGTGAGATTTTCCCTGATTTTGTGGCCAGTAAGACTTTGCCTGACACCAGAACCTTTCACAGTGAAGGTGGGAACAACAGGAAGCAGCAGCCTTGTGTGGGTTTCCTGTGTAACTTACCACCAGGGTGAAGTAGGTACAGTGCCAACTTGCACCTTAGGAAACTTGTGATTCCAAAGGAGCCAGGAGCTGAAGGCCAGCTGGAGAGCTTGTCTGTTTAAAGAGATGTCTTGGGTACTGAGTTCATTGTCCTGGGATTACTAGCAGGTCACCTGCTGGCTCTTGAGCCTACTGGCCTTTTCCCAGGGAGGAGGCGAGCCAGGGTCTTGGGGAATGGTGCAAAGCACTATTAAAACGATAGATATAAGTCACAGGCCATAAAGGTCCTCACTAATGACGAAAGCCACAAAGGGCTCTTAAGAGCAGCAGATTGAAAGGAATTGCAGGTATTTCACAAAGCTGAAGGCGGGTGTTGGGTCATCTGTGCATCATGATCCTTCACTGAAGCTCAGGTTGCATGTGCATGAAACCAAAAGCCTTGCTTTCTGTTATGGGGTGGTGTTCTGGGAAGAGGGAACAGCAGATCTGCTTGTGTCAGGTTGGAGGCAATGGTAACCCAAGGCAAAATTCTATGTGCCAAGTTAACTAGAAAGTACTCCAGCAAGTCGAGTGAATACTGTAGCCTAATAGGGTGGCTTAAATTGTAAAGGAAGATCTAGATGAGTGGCAGAAAAGGCCCACATGTAGCAGCAATGCTGACCTTTCCAGCTGATAGGAAACCTGGTACCCTTGACTGCAGTTCCCAGGAGCCTAGACTCCCTCTGAGGACTGGGACATGCCACTCAGAAGTGAAGCAGCGCAGACCCTTGTTCTGTCTCCCCACAGCTGTGGGACCCTGAGGAAAGTGCTGGAACCTGGGGTCAGGAGTTGTTCCTCAGGAGCTCTACCTGCCTGCTGGTTTTGAAGGTTGCTTTCCTTCTGAGTCCTCACTTGGGCATCATGGAGTGCAGCTGGTACGCCTGGCTCCCAGGTCCAGCGAGCCTGACCTGGTGGTGGTTCAACCTTTACCTGGGCTCTTCAGATGTGCTTAGCCAGACACATACCTTTGTTTCAATGGTTCCCTTGGTTCTGTCAGGAGCCACTCAAGTCCACAGCTAGTCCACACGATTCTGGGCTTTACCTGGACTTGGTAAGGAACATTGACAGCTGGCCCAAGTGGCACAGCTAGTTGCTGTGTCTGGTGCCTGGCTGCTTACGTCTGGCACGCTCTCAACCATGGTGCACTGGCCTCTACACAGTGGTTTTTGTGAACCTTAGCAAAGGAGCTGGGCATAGGGGCACTTTCTGCAATTCTACACCTGGGAAGCCTGGGGCAGCACTGGAGTTGCAGGTGAGTCTGGAAGTTGAGCTTGGGATAGCCATGGGCTGCTCTCAAGGCAGTATCAGTTTCAGTGCTAGAGAAAACCTGTCTACCAAGCACAAGACCCTACTAGGTTCAATCCCTAGGAGCAACTAAGAGCCAAGAACGCATCTCAGGCAGACATACCACATGACATGGCAGAACGTGGTCTGTTCCAAGTTGGGTCACTAATCTGGTGCACAGTGACCAGCCGTGCACATTGTAAGTTGCTCAGTGCGGGCCTCAGACCAGTTTCACTAGCTGAAGGAGCTGCGCTTTTCGGCTCCTGTGTCCGGCTCGTGTAGATTCACCTTTTCAGGCCCACACTTTGTAGGCACTCCACATTCTAATGTCCAATTAAAACATGGGCGCTTTCACTGCTACACACCTAACCTTTGCGTTCACCATGCTCTCTGCAACGCTGGCCCACCTCAGCTAGTTCTTCGCCAGCCTGCGATCCCAGCTCAAGATAATCCTCCCTCCCTACATAGTTTGAGGCCAACATGGGGACTGCAAAAAAGCAAAACCAGGAGCAGTAGGGTCTGGCTCCATGCTTCCCGGCTGCGCTGACTGGCATGAGGGATCCCCCTCTCCAGCTGGGTAGACACTGCCTTTCATGGAGAGGGAGCGTGCACTGTGGGGGCCTGGCAGGGACAGCGCCTGGGCTTAGGGATGTGGACTTTAAAACTGGGTCGGGGGAAGCGACACTTTAGGGGTGCAGATACATGGGATGACTGCTTGTCCTTACAAAAACCCTTGGGATGCTGCATCCATCAAGTGCCTGGCACGTGCCACTAAAGGCCGGCCAGATGGAGCTCGGTGGGCCATCCACACAGGGAAATTAGGGAGAGTGGTGGGAGGAGGCAGGGGTGAGATCGGGAATAATAATTAAAAAAAACAAAAAACTTTGGTGGGGCAGGACTTGACGTGGGCTTTCTATGCTAGCTTGTCACCCACATTTACATGGTTCTGCAAAGAATGGTGTGGAGGAGAAAAGGGCTTTCTTGCCACCAAGGAGAATACTCCATCATCCATGGCGTGAGCTTCAAGAAGGGTGTCTTCTGCACTCAGATCTGGAAATCTTCCCTGTCTGTGTATATGCACATCGATACCAGATGCAGAGGTGGGGGCAAAGAAGGACTGTCCCATATGTACCGGTGTTGCCCAGAATACTCACAGAGGGTGAAGACTTAGCAGACAAACTCTAGGCTTTGTCTCTGCTATCTTTTCAAAAACCTGCAGCCAATGTGGATAACTAGCCATTGAGTATCGAAGTTCTAAAACTAAAACACCCCCCCCCAAAAAAAACTTTCAGAGCCAACAATTCTATAGACTTCAGGAACTGGCCTAAGCAAATAAATTTCCTGGTCTAAATTCTCCAAGTCACAACTGCTTTTCGAGATAGTCTCAGGTAACCCAGGCTGGCCTGGGGTGTAGCCGAGGATGGCTTTGCATTTTTGACCATCCTGTCCCCATCTTCTAAGTGTAGAGTGTACAGGTGTGCACCATGTTTTATGTGTGATACTAGGGTCCTGCAGGGTGTCTGCACGTGAACAGCTTAGGGGAATGTGGGGGTTTATTGAAGATTCTTGGTTACAGTTCTTAATCCAGCCAGGCAGGAGAGCTCATACCAACACCAGGAGTCAAGGGAACTGGTTACTATATCCACAAGGATTGCTGAGGGAGGGACAAACCTCACTTGCCAGACAACGCCTCTGTCCAAAATGAGCGGGTGAACACCAGACTTCACCAGCCAGCGCCCTCTATCTTGACCACCTGCCCAGGGAATAGCCCCACTCACTGTGGGTTGGGTCTTTCCTCACCAGTAGCACAATTCCCTGCAGATTTGCTTAGGACTTGCCTTCACAGCTAATTCTTCACAAATGTGCCCAGGGCTCAGCCTTCAACCGCCAACTTGCTACTACATCTAGCACGCGGGGAAAGAACCTCCGGGCTCACTCTACCGCGTTACACACCGAGTCCCGCTCCTTATCACAGCTCTTGAAACAGATCCACAGTTACACCTAATGTGGCGTTGACTACCGGTCTCCAGCGCTGTACCCTATGCGCTGTGGACCAGGCTTCTCCTCTCCTGCATCCTCCACGCCCATGGCAATGCCTGGCTCACAGTCGACCCAATACGCACGTGCCCCACAGAGTTCAGTTCTTCTTTTATTACGACTCAGGGCTCAGGCAGGAAGATCAGCACCAGGCGATGACAGAGATGACACTGGAACCCAAGCCTCAGATCAGCAGACGCGCTTTGCGCTGCGGCAAGCCGTGAGTGCCACTGCCAGCTCTGCCCGCCTCCCAGCAGAGCCGCGTGGGTTCCTCTGGGCACACACTTCTAGGTGGGCCTGGCCCAGGTGTCTGGAATTAGGCTCCAGGTGGGAACTCGGGTGCTAGATCTGACTTTAGCATCCTCGTCTCCCACCGCTCAGCGGCGGTAAAGCGAGATCCTAGCAGCCCACCGCCCATCGGGCGCCTGGAGCTGCTGCAGCACCCCGGAACCCGCAGACCTCCTTCTGGATGGCGGGTCCCAGCGCTCAGGGTCACCTGTCATCCCTTCCCAACCTCCGCGCCGCTAGATTTCGAGACCAGGCGGTTTCGGCCCACCGCATACAGACCACGCGGGCCGGGCTCGAGGGGAAGCCGCGCGCGCCGCAGTCATGCTTTTGATAGTCAGTCGGTAGCCAATCAGGGTCCGTGTTGGCATAGGAGGGCGGGGCTGGAAGCCGAGCAAGGCCGAGGGAAAAGCCGAACTTCTCAACTGCTCTGCGGGCAGTACACCGCTAGAGGCCGAACGTGGGTCCTTCGTCTGTTGTGCACCGTCCTGCCTAGCAGGGGCGTTGCGGTCCTGGATTGCTAGCTAGTACCGACCTGGGAAAACTCTAGGGAGATGCCAGCCTTTTTATTAACTAACGGGACCGGGGCGGCGCATGCTTCTAAGCAGGAAATAACGACCTGGGATTGCGTTTCTCAGCTTACTTTCCACCCTGGGAAGTATATTTTGGCGTTTCCAGCACCCTTTTTGCTTTGTTTGACTTGTTTGTTGAGACAAGGTCTCTCTCTGTGGGTAGTTTAGGCTAGCCTGGAACGCCTTTGTAGCCTACGCTGACCAGCAATTCACTAACTAGCCTAGATCCACCGCAGTCACCAGCAAACCCTCTTGCCCAAGACCTCCAAGAAGTTTGGATGACCGATGTGCGCGCCTTTTGGGCGATTTGCTTTAGGTCATCTAGACAAATTCCCCGGGACGCTGTTAAAAGCAAGCAAACAACAGAGAAACACAGGGCCATTCAGCAGCCTTCTAGATCCTTCTGTAAGTCACTGACCAGAACCTTCTCAGAGGCAGCTGGGAATCTGCACACACACACACACACACACACACACACACGCACACACACATCCAGCAGGGATCCTGTTTCGCAAGCTTTTCTGAGGCTGGTTACAGCTAACACAGCCCGTGCAATCTGGGACCTGACTTGGGTGTTCTAACAAGTTAGGTCTGGTCTCTGGTCATCTAAATTAAACAGGTGAGAGGCAGGAAAGGAACTAATCCATATAGTCACATTGGGACTTGTGTAGGGGAGGTCAAGAAGAGCTCTGATATTCCACAGGGAAGGGATGGGTGAGATGTATATATATATATATATTTTTTTTTGTGTGTGTGTGTGTGTGTGTGTGTGTGTGTGTGTGTGTGTGTGATGTATATATGAGTGTGTGAACATGCATCTTTATCTCAAGCTCCTTCTGCAGAGATCCGGGGAATGTCACGGTTGCCTTTCCAGGAGCCCGGTTTGGGTTTCTGTTCCCTTCCTGAAATGATTGCTCCTGATGGAGGCCTGCCTCATTGTCACATGATCTGCCCCAAGACTGTCATTTGTGGCAAGTTCAGCTCAGCCGACAAGCTCAGGAGACTTGCGGGCGCCTGCCCCAGGGGTCTGGGACAGGATGTTGCAAAAGGAGATAGAGGGGGAATCTGTTGATTAGGCCTGACAGTCTCTTATCTGGGTATATTCTGCCTTGCAGGGGAAGATTAAAGGCTTTAGATGAACTCAAATGATTGACCTGTCAGGTTGGAGCAGGAACCTGGCCCAAACTCAAAAGGAAGATTGACTGACTGGCCAATCTTTAGCCTACTTTGGGCTACCTAACTTGCAGGCCCGAGTGAAGAATCAGGACTTAGCAAAGCAGCTTGGAAGTTCCTGTTATACTCATATAGGCAGCTTAAAAATATTGTTTGGAAGAATGCATGAGGGTATAAATGTGCATGAATAAGGGTATAACTGTCTTTAAATGATGAAGACAATACTATTTATTTGAAAGGTGGAAAGAGGGAGGGAGGGAAAGGGAGAAGAGAGAGAGAGAACATGCATAGAGGTCCGATATGGTCTGAGGACAACTTTAATTTTGGGAGTCAATTCTTTCCTTCTATTATGTGGGTCTCCAGGTATTGAACTCAAGTTTCTATGAGTAGCACTTTATCTTGCTAATTTGCTGGTCCAGGTTTAATAATTTGATATTAGGTCTTGGTGTGTGCGTGTGTGTGTTTGTGTATGTAGAGACTAGAGATCAACATTGGATGTTTTCCTTAGTGGCTCTCTACCTTATTTTTTTTTAACTATTTTATTTATTATTTGAGAGGGAGAGAAAAAATGCACACGCATGCTATGTGCATGAGTGGAGGTCAGAGGCAAGTGGGTTTCTAGATATTGAACTCGGTCCCCCGGTTTGTAAGCACCTGACCGGCTCAGCTAGCTCACTGGCTCCATCTTTATTGTTTGAAACTGAACCTGGAGCTCACTAGGTGGCTGGAATACTGGCCGGTGGGCCCTCAGACCCTCCATCTCCACCTTCCAGTGCTGGATGACAAGTCAGGCGTGCGCTTCCGTTTCCACACTGGCCTTTTGCTTTTTACCCGGGTGCTGGGGATTCGAACTCAGGTCCTGATGCTACACACACTTCACCACTAAGCCATCTTCCAAGCCCTTATTTTTATTTAAAATTAAATTATTTTTTATTTTATTAGTAAATAAAATTAAGAAGTAGAATGAGTAAATATCCCTATTCCCTTCCTTCCCCCCTTCCTATCGGTCCCCCCCTCCCTCTCCTCCCTTCCCCCTCCTTCCTTTCCCCCTTCGCTCTCTCACCTCCCTTTCTTCCCTCCATCCCCTCTCTTTGTCGATCCAACTCGTTTCCCTCCCACCCTCAGCTCCTGTCCATCAACTGCTGTGAGTTCCAGGTTTTCCTCTGGATCATCTATTCTACTAGAGGTTCAGGCATTTGTGGCACTTATTTTTACCTTTTTAAAGACTTTTTGAAAAAACTGTATTTATTTATTTATTTATTTATTTATTATGTATCAGAGGGCACTGTATGTCCCTGTGGAGGACCAAGGGTGGTTTCAAGAATCATCCTGGAGGGGCTGGAGAGGTGGCTCAGGAGTTAAGCCTCTGCCTTGCAGGCAGAAGGTCCTGAGTTCGGATCCTAGACCCCACGTATAGATGCCGGGCGAAAGCGGGGGTGGCCTGCGCTTCTGGTCCTGGTAGGGCGGAGACTGTGAATCCCGGGGCAGAGTAAACAAGGAGGAGGTGGCGGTCCATGGTGGTTCCCGAATTCATCCGTACACACACACACACACACACACACACACACGCACAATTGAATAAATTTTAAAAAACTAAAAAAAAAAAAAGAATCATCCTGGAGTATTCTACCTCCTTTTGGCTTTGCTCAGGGATTTCCCAGGTCTCACCCATCAGGGTTAGAAGTGCAGGCCACTGCCATTTCCGTCTGATGTTTTTACATGGGACCTGGGATACGAACTCAGGACCTTCTGCTTGTAAGGCAGAGTCTTAACCCCTGAAACATCTCTCTAGCCCCTTATTTTTAACTGCTCTCCCTCACTGCTTCGAGCCCAAGCCTTCTTGTGGATATTTGCTAGGAATGTTGCTATGGAGAGATGTCTATGAGGCCTTGTTAAGTGAAAACGGCAGGCTGTAGCCAGTGTGCCTCTGATCACTCTACTGAGTGAAAAAAAATTCAGATGCCTGATTTGTAGCTCAGGTACGTCTAGCGGTTCATGCTTGAAATCCTGAGGTGAGACAGAAAGATGGAAAATAGGAGAAATGGGAAGGAAAAGGAAGCCTTTATTCTGGAGTCTGGATGAAGCCTCTTCCTTGTTGGGTCAAGAATTCTAGTCCTGGGCTGGCAAGATGGCTTAGTGGGTTCAATGTGTTCGGTGCCAATCCTGATGACCTGGGTTCTATCTCTGGAACCCATATGGTGGGAGGAGAGAAATCACTGTGGCAAGAGATCCTTCCATCTACACACGCGCATGCACGTGTGCGCACACACACACACAGACACACATACATACACAGAGACACACTCAGACACACACACACAGACACACACACACAGACACATACATACACAGAGACACACTCGTAAACACACACATAGACATATGGTGGCATGTGCATATACTCACACATATACACACATGGTGTGGCACATACATGTATTCACACACATATGCATACACACACATACACCACACACACTTGTTCTCTCTCTCATACACACATACAATATAAATTATTTGTAAAATAAAAAAAAAAGACTTCCAGCACAATGTTCAACAATTTCTGGGAAGATTGCCTGCACAGAGGCAGCATTCATTTTGCACAGAGATATTTTGAATGAGAATGAGCCACGCTTAGGGCCTGAGTGTACGCATAGGGCATTTTCTGAAAATATCACAAGATGTAGGCGTTTGCAGAGGAGATATCCTATCCTCCCAATGCCTTGGTCCACAGTCAGCTTACCATTTGTAATACTGTCCAGTGCACCTTAAGAATCTGTGCTCTCCTGTTTCCTTAGCAGCATATTTATTTATTGATTTACTTATTTCTTTACTTGAGAGAGACAGAGAAGAGAGAGAGAATGTGCAAGTACAAGTGTGGAGGTCAGAGGACAACTTCTTAAAATTATTTTTCTAGTTTTGCAAGCATATGAGCATTATCTCTGCTTCTCTATCCCCCCTCCCTCCCTTTACGCTCTTTTCCCTGCATCAATTCATCCCACTCCCTCCCGCCCTCCTGGCCTAGCGGACAACTTTTGGAAGCTGCTTTTCCTACCGCATCGATTCCAAGGATTGGACTTTGGTCGCCAGGTTTGCCCGCAGGAATTTCAGCCACTGGTGCTCTTTTGACCTGGTTCAGCTCATTGGCCCTATTTTTCATTTTTAAAATATTCATGGAAAAGATCGAAGATCGGAGTTTCAGGATTCATTAGTGGGTGGGTGTAACAGAACTGAATACCTGCCTACGAATTCTGTTGTTTTGCACAAAGTAATTTGTAAGGAGGCTGGCTCAGGGCTGCCACATCTGTCATGAGAATGGAGTGTTCTCAGCCTGCCGTCCAGGGCTGGTCACATGAGTCCTGCAGGCAGCCAGGAACCTGGGAAGAAGGTCAGGTTTGCCCGCCTGTCAATGCCCCGCCAAGAGGAGTGGGCTTTAATTAGGTCTTACCTCCTTCGTAGCTACTTGAACACTTGTCTCTTCCTCTTTATACCTCCAAGTTAATTTCCAAAAGCAAAGACAGGGTGCCCGAGTCTTGGTGGCCTCTAGGATACCCTTGTTGTGTTCCCTAAGATTGCAGCAAGGGATAGTTGTGTGGAGACCACTTCTGACTTTGTCACAGAACCCCGAGGGAGTGCTGTTGTGTCCCCGAAATAGGTCTCCTGAGAAAAGTCTTTGTCAGATGGAGACCCAGGAGGAAATCCGTGGCCTTTGAGAATGGCGAGAGTTGTCCTTCAGGATAATAGAGTTCTGTGACTTTCACTCAGTGACTGGGAAATTCATCTCAGGGCTCCATGCCTGATCTCCCCCATACACTGACCCTCCCAAAATGATGAATTGGCTTCCTCCGCCCTTACTTGGCAACTTTAAAAAAAAAAATTTCCATGGCTCTTTGGTTGACTTGGCCAAATGTTTACACTTTGATTTATGCTCTTAAATCCCGTTGAGAAAGTGGAGACAGGAATGTATAAATTAAATGAACAGAAACACTTGAAGTATGTGTGTGTGTGTGTGTGTGTGTGTGTGTGTGTGTGTGTGTGTGTATGTGAGAGAGAGAGAGAGAGAGAGAGAGAGAGAGAGAGTTATTAGAGGTGATTTTAAGATTGTCGTTGAATCCAGTTAGTTTTACAACTAACAAATTTATGGGTCAAATAATTCGGACCGCGATGTGCCTCTAGTTGGGAAAATGAGAAGCTCGTGTAAATTAGGCCAAACAGGAAGTTGGGAGGTGTGTTGCACGATCTGGAGCTGTTGAAGCTTCCTGAACCACTACCTTCAAGAATAGCTTGTGTCAGTGCAAACACATAGAGACAAAAGGTTGGTAAGCTGGGGACCAAAAATATTTCCTTACTGTTGTCTTCTCTTTCTGTTCTCCCTTCTTCCCCATCTCTCCCCCTCTCTCCCCTTCTCTCCCCTTCTCTCCCCTTCCTTCCTTCCTTCCTTCCTTCCTTCCTTCCTTCCTTCCTTCCTTCCTTCCTTCCTTCCTTCCTTCCTTCCTTCCTTCCTTCCTTCCTTCCTTCCTTTTCCTTCCTTCCGTCCCTCCTTCCCCCTCCCTTCTCTCCCCCTCCCTCCCTCCCTCCCTTCCCTCCCTTCCCTCCTTCCTTCCTCCCATCCTTCGCTCCCTTCTCTTCCCTCCCTCCCTCCCTCCTTCCCTCCCTTCCTTCCTTCCCAGAGTAGTCCAGGATGACCGTGGACTTCTAATCCTGCTGTTCCATCTTTTCAGTTCTGAGACTACAGGCCCAAGTCATCCTCAAGCCCAGGGTTTGGTACATGCCAGGTGCCATAGAAACAGGTGTCAAGCTTGACAATTGAAGCTCTGGGCACGGTAGTGAAGAATTAGTAGTTAAGCCTAAGCAAGGCGGTAGCGGACTGTCTAATTGAGGGGAAGATGAGGTCCATGGTGGGGTAGGATTAGTCCCTGTTAGAGCAGCCATGCTGGGAAGGTCTCTGAAGGTCTTTGAAGGTCATCCCCCACTGCTGGGATTACCCTGAAGGAACACACCTTACATTGATCTGGAGGAGCTGACTCTAATCCTTCACAGAGATATAGTCACCTCTTAGCCCCAGTTCTTTGTTTGCGGAAGGATGTGGAGCTTAGTTCTCTGTTGTAGACAAGCCCTACCATGAGACCAACTATAAGATCAACGGGATTGGGCACTACATGAACAGACCAATGAGATGTAGAGGACCAAAAGCTCCAATGAGGTTTGCAGAAACAGCAGCTAACTAATGAGGAAAAGCTACCTTGTCCCAGGTCTGCCTAGGTCTATAAATAATCCTGACCTGGCAGCCATCTTTGGCTCCCTTGCCCCTCTTGGGACTCCACGTCTGGAAGTCCATGAGCTCCTACCTGACTTTTCTCTCACCCCTCATGGATTTCATGCCTGGAGTCCATGAGTTCTCCAGGGCTCTCTTGACCCTCACAGATTCACCTCTGTGAGTTCTGGTCTTTCTCTCCTCTAATAAACTCTGCCTTAATCCTCTACATGTGTTCTGGTTTTAATCTTCGACTCCTGAACACAAGAACACGACACATAAAGACCCCAGAGGGCCCCCATATTACCTGAGCAGGTGGTTAAGGAAGTTGGCATTCTTTGGTATAAAGTGGCCAGATACGCTGGTCTAGTGAGTGAGGATTGTCTCTCTCTCGGCAAAGGGTATGGTGTGTGGCTAGTTCCCTCCGTTCTTGGTGTTGGTGTGGACGCCAAGCTGGACTAAGAACTGTGATGGGACAACCGGAAGCCAGAAGAAAACCTTGTTCCCCCAGAAGCTGTTTGTTGTGGGTTTGTTGGCAACATGCAGAGTAACTGTGACTAAGCAGCACCCCCGCCCCCGAGCCGCATCCCCAGCCCCCTATGGATTCGCCATCACAGGGTTTAGTTTTAAAACTCTTTTTTTCTTCTGAGACAGGGTCTTGAGGAGCCCAGGCTGGTCTTGAACTTGCTGAGCACCCAAAGCTGGCTGGAAACTCCTGATTCTCCTGCCTCTATGTCCCATGTCCTGAGATGGTGGGCGATGGCCACGGTGCTGGTCTAAGGACTTCGTCCTTCGTAGCCTTCTGGGGAGGCCAAGACATCAGCCTCTTCAGACCACAGAGGCACTGAGCCAATTTCTGGCTCTTCTTCCCCGTGGGAATCTGTTCAGAGTCTGAGATTTGGCCTCTGCACCAAGACATGTGTTCCCTGGGGTGTGAAAGAGGTGTGGGGGGTACAGAGGTGGTGGAGGGAGGCCAGCTTGTGCTTCAGGAAGCCGTGTGTGCCATTCGACCAGCCTCAGGCCTTCCTGGGCACTCGGCTGCTGACTTTGTCCGACCTGTGCTGTGGAGTCACCCCCACCCCCACCCCGGGCACCGCCTTAGCGTCTTGCTCTGTTACTCTTGGGCAAAGCTTCTTCTGTTTACCCAGCAAAGATTCCGCTAAGGTGGCCTAAGCACACGGTTTACTCTGCTAACAAGCCTTGGCATTTACGGTGAGGCTTGTGTTGATTCATTCTTGAGCCTCCATTGACATTCAGTGGGAGACGCTAACACACACAGGAGACGAGTTGGGGGTGCAGGCTGCGCGGGAACGGCCAGGCTTTCCATCTTGGCCAGGACCACCCTGGCAGTACAAGTCACTCGGTACCACAGACGCTGTAAGTTCCAGTTGTAACCCCCTGGCAGGAATAGCATATTCTAAAGAGCCCCTTGTGCTCCTCCTTTGACTGTCAGATGACTGAAAGAGTGGACCCCCAAGAAATTAGAATGTCCCCAGGAATCTCCTGCGGGGAGAAGGGAGAGGCTGAAAGAAGCTTAGTGCCTGCCCCAGGAAGAAGCTCGTCTCCAGGCAAGAGATTGCAAGCCCACCTTATAGGAGAGATTGGGGTTCAGATGAGGGCGCTTAGCTATGGAGACCGCTTGCCCTTCGCTTAAAGTGGAGCCTCACATCAGAAGGTGGACTTGGACAAGGGTGTTACTGGACCTCTTTGCTCCCATAAGGTTCTGTTTATCACGGTACCTGTCACGTGACTGTCTGGCTTGTGAGGGTCAGCCCTCATGACTCTGGTAACACAACGACCTCATAGCTCCCCAGATCCAGTGTGGACAGGGACATGTCAGTGCCAACCACGTCACATGTGATCCTGTAATATTTGGGGACCCACGCCCAGTCACACAATCCCGTGGGCTGTGAGTTCAAGTACAGTGGGGATCTTCAAGTGGCCGTGCAGCCTTGGGATAGTCCTGCCCCCCCCCCTTTGCTTCTCAGTTTCTCACCCCTAAAGTGAGAGGAAGTTGCCGGCCAGGTCAGCTGAGCGCTCCAGAGGGGCACTGTGATCTTGTGCCCAAACCCCCTCCAAAGGCAGGCAGCATCCTCCGACGAGAACTGCCAGCCGCAGGCCCACTCCTGTGACAGCTTCACCCGCCAGTGCACTGGGCTCCTCTGTGCTGGGCTCCTCCAACTGGTCACGGCAGGCGCTTATAAAGGAATCATCTTTTCGAGCGAGGAGATCGTGTATTTGGCTTGTCTTTGTTGCCCGGAAACTCTTGACATTCGAGACAGCCTCTTGCCTTCGCTAGGTAATGAAAAATTGATTTACTTCTCTCTGTCAACAAGCACGCGACAGGCAGCTCTTCACCTTGGCTGTCAGCATGGGAAGCCCTTGCTTCCTTGCAAGCTGTTGGGATGCTGTGGGGTGGGCGGGACGGCGATTGGGCAGGTCTGCAGAGTAGCTCCGTGCGCCTCCCTGCAGGAGGCGCTGTTCTCATCCTTCTAGGAGCCTCTAGGTCCAGCGGATGCAGTTGCCAGGCAACCCCCAGCTCCTGTTTTCCAAGCGTCTTCCTGCGGGTCCTGAGCCTCGGAGCCTTTCGGAGCCCTGGATCCTCCTAGACCCATTACAGAATGCCTGTTTCCATTCTCCTCCCTTCTCTTGGCTGTGTGTCCGTCAGGCTTTCCCTACCCCTGGGGCGGCATGGAGCCTTCCAGCATGTTGGATTTGGGCGGGGGGTTTGCAGAGAATCCAGTTCTTTCTGTCATCAGCATTTGTAGAAGAGGGAGCTCAGAGAGGACCCTTGGCCACATAGCTAGGTGGTGACAGGTTCCCAATGGGTGGCCATGCAGTTTGTCACTGTGGTATGTCCTCAAAAGTCTCAGAGGTAACCTTTACCCTCGGAACACAGCAGGCACTCAGCGGAAGGGAGCAGAGATGGAGTCATAGTTGACCGAGGGGGCAGTTCCTGGTGGAGCTTAGAAATGACAGTGGAGGTTGATGAGAGAGGAAGAGGCTTCGGGAGGGTGGAGCTGAGCGAGGGTGGAGTTGGTGGGCGGGTCTACGTGAGGTGCCCCTCCTGACTGAACCTCCTGAGAAGTTGGACTTGCCAGCCTGAACTGAGGTGCCCAGCTGGCATTTCTTCTTCTTTTTGTTTTCTAATTACCTTTTATTCCATTTTACAAATTATTGACCCTGGATAGACTAGAAATTAAAAAAATGAAATTTTGTGTGTGCGTGTCTATGTGCATGTGTCTGTGTGCATGTGTCTGTGTGCATGTGTGTCTGTGCATGTGGTCTGTGTGTGCATGTGTCTGTGTGCATGTGTCTGTGCATGTGTGTCTGTGTGTATCCGAGGGCACTGTGTGTGCTCATAGGGGCCCAGGGTGTCTTTGGGAATCACCCTGGATTGTGTTACCTCCCCTTTGCTTTGATCTGCAGTTTCCCAGGCTCTACCTTCCAGGACCAGAAGTACAGGCCTCCGCCATTTCTGTCTGGTGTTTCTTACATGAGATTCCGGATCCAAACTCAGGACCTTTTTTGTTTGTGAGGGAGAGGCTTAACCCCTGAGCCATCTCTCCAGTGTCCCCCTCTCCCCAAGTGAGAGTTTTTAAAAATGAAATACTGCTCTCCTAGAACACAGTGGGACATCTCTAAGCCTTCTGTCGGAATGAAATGTGGTCACTTAAGTCGGGGCTGGATGGATGCCGCAAGCACAAAGCTAATGAAGTCAGCCTGGCCCGGGAGAGCAGGCCTGTGAAATTCCCCTTTGGGGCAGCAGAGGGCAGCAGAGACACAGGAATCCCTCAGAGGAGGCCATGTTCCTTCTCCGTGGGAACAGAGAAGGGTGCAGGGGGAGGAGGTGGACGTTGCAGTTCCACTTTGAGAAATGCGTTTAGGAAAGGCGTCCAGGAAGGCTGCCAATGGAGATTGCAGCAGACAGGACTCTGGGAACAGTCACTACATGTGACTTGAGCATGAGGGGCTGCTCGTGGCTTGGGCAGACAGGTCTCCGAGTCCTGTGGCCTAGGTTCAAGTCTGCCTTCAGTTGCCATGAGGCCTTGTGAAAAATCAGTTTCCAAGGCATGGGGGGGACAGGAGAGAGCCCACACCGGGCACTCAGCACCGTGCCCAGCCCTTGCGGACCCCTCACCTGTGTGTTCACCATGCCGCAGCCCCGCCTGCTGGGCTTCCTTTCTGCTCGGGGACGGTGGGCGATGCCACCCTTTCCAGAAGAGCACTTATCTTGGGGGCCACCATTTCTGCCAATCACATTGACTTCTGGACCCTGAGATGTGGGTCCACCCGTCCCTCCTCCAGAAAGCCTGCTGGGATAGGCCCCTGAGCCTTCTCCCTTGGTCTCACCTAATGCCGCATTGCTCTGATTCATTCCCCCCTTCCACCCAGCTGTGATTGTTAACACTGCTCACCAACTGGGCACCATCTATGGTCACCTAGGAGACAAGTCTCCGGACTGTGAAGGGTTATCTGGGTTAGGTTAGTTTCTGGACTGCTGGTAAGAGATTATCTCAATTAGGTTAGTGGAGGTGGGACGACCCACCCTAATGTGGGTGGCTCCATTGGGCTTCATCCTCCTCTCCCTGTCCGCAGGAGCAGGGTGGCCTCAAGCTCCTGCGGGGTGACCTCCCGCCATGATGGGCGCTACTACGAAGTTTACTGGCAAGGTACAGCCTTGCTTCCAGTAAGCTGACACTCTGGGGTATTTTATACAGCAACAGGAAAAGTCACTAGGACACCAGCTCTGTGTCTTAGACCTATATGTTCATAACATGCAAGGCACTGTGGTTTCTGCTGTGCACTAGGCGACCTACAGTGCGTCATGATGGTGTGAACTGGGACCTTGAGCCAGGCTTCCTTTGGTTGAAATCCTGTCCCCAGGGCTGGAGAGATGACTCAGGGATTAAACCTCCACCTTGCAAGCAGAGGGACCTGAGTTCCAATCTCAGATCCCATGTAAAGAAATGCCAGGTGGAAATGGTGGTGGTCTGCACTTCCAGCCCTGGAAGGCAGAGTGTGAGATACCTCAGAGCTGAGCAAAAAGGAGGTAGAACAATCCAGGAAGATTCCTGAAGTCACCCTTGGGCCTCCACAGGGATACACAGTGCCTTCAGATACACACAGACTCATATGTACACACATAATCAAAAGAAAGAAAGAAAAAAAGAGAGAAAGAATCCTGTCTCCATGTTTTGCCAGCTACGTGACTTTAAACAAGTTGTTTGACCCCCTTGGGCCTCAGTTTCCCCATTACACCTCACTGTGATAATGGAGCCAGGGAAAGCTGGGGGGGGGCAGATGATTGACCTGAGCAAATAACTCCGATAAGCATCATGGGAAAAGAAATTGTGGGCTGGACTGGGTCTCAGTGGTGGAGTGCTTGCCCGGCATGCACCAAGCCCTGAGCTCCACCCCCCATCCCATAAGCCGACGGAGGTGGCACATGCCTGTAATCCCAGCACTCAGGAGCAGGAGATTCAGAAGCTTGAGGTCACCCCAACAGATGGCAGATTTAAGGCCAGTCTCTAGACTTTGCCTCAAAAAATAAAGGAGGACATCGCACCCCAGACACATGGTGACTCCGTATCCCAGTCCCTTCTGTGGAAAGGCAGGCATTCCATCTCCGCTCTGCAGATGAGACACTTGGGCTCGGTTTATCTGCAGGACTGTCTGGAGGTGGGGGGTGCCCTCTGTTGTCTCTGATGGAGTCCAGACCGCCTCTGATTTGTGACAGGGGATGGAGATGTGGGGGTGCTCAGCCTGTTTGGCAGAGACCTAGAAGGGCAGAGAGAGTCATATTTTCTCCCTGTTCTGGCCCACGCTTCAGGAGAACTTTTTAGAGGTAAAGATGTTAGTGAGAACATGGGGGTTCTTCAAGGGGACCCCCTGGCATCTCAGAATAGGCAGCACTGACTGATCCTGCAGGAGAGTGGGAAGTGCTCAGCAGGGGGCGCTGTGACTCTGGCAAAGAACCCCAGACTCTCCCAAGCGCAGCAGCCTGGATTAGGCAGGTGAGGGACAGAGATCCCTTCTGGAACCTTCTGCTGGAGCTGCGGACCAGAGCAGAGGACAGAGGTTAGGATCATCCGTGAACAGTCTGGATACTGGCTGTGGACTCGGATTTGACGCTGGGTAAATCACTTAATATCTCGGAGCCTTGGTGGCAGATGTGTGTGTGTGTGTGTGTGTGTGTGTGTGTGTGTGTGTGTGTGTGTGAGAACTGGAGTTGGAGCAAACCCCTCATTCCCCTAAACTGTTCAGGCCATGCTTCAATATTAGCAACGGGAAAAATGAGACTAAGACATCCTGTTTATGTAGTGCTGGGAACCGAACTCAGGACTTTGTGCATTCTAGGCAGCCAGTCTACCAAGCAAGCCACATCCTCAGCCCCTTCCATTATTTATAAAAGGAAAAATCACACTGTAACCCTTCAACCCAAGTCCCATTAGCAATTTCCCAAGGTCTAATAAAATACAGTAACGTGCTCTCATATGCCACAAGAAACCACCGTAAACGGCTTGCAGCTTTGCTTCCTGGCCACCCTAGATTAATATGGACATTTACAGGCAGTCGCTCTGCACGCAGCAATCTCCCTCTCACGCTGGCAATGGCCGAGGGGCACTGGCCCTCCCATTCCACCTTCGCAAGCTTCAGAACATGCATTAATTCAGATGTTCTATTAACTGGGTTTAAGTAGATCCTGCCATCCTTTTCTTGCACGTTGATTTTGTAAAAAAAAAAAAAAAAGTTATATTGGGGCTGGGGGAGAGGGCTCAGGGGTTAAAGCCTTGGGTTTGCAAGCAAAAGGACCTGGGTTCAGATCCCATGTAAGAATGCTGGGTGGCTATGACAGTGACCTGTGAATTCTGGCCCCGGAAGGTAATGTTGGGAAACCCCCAGAGCAAGGCAATAAGGATATAGAAATCCAAGATGACTCTAGATGTCACCTTTGTGCCTTTACAAGCGCACACTCAAGTGCCCTCTGGTACACACACACACACACACACACACACACACACACACACACACACGTGGGTTTGCAAAAATGTTACTTTGAACTTTGGATGCATTCCCTTCCTGTAACTATCACCCACAAAGCATGCTGCCACGGATGCCCACGCTTCAGGGAGGACTGTGTTGGGGTGGGGGCGGGGCCGGGAATGCTGGCAGGAGGCCTTCGCCAAGGTGTGCTTGCTCTGAGACACACGTGGAGTCTACCTGAGCACCAAGGGCCTTGCAGAGTGTTGGCATCTCTAGTCGAGCCCAGGGGGAAGGACCAGGAATCCTGGAGGCATCTCCTGCATCACCCAGTGCCCTGGACAGGATGCAGCTGAGAGCCCAGGCTCCTCAGGCAGGCGCTGGAACAGCTGTGCAAACCCAGGGCCCCAGTCTGGCGAGCTGCAAATGTGGAGGACCTGAACTACCGTTGTCATCCTACCCCGCTACTCAAAGATGGAGGACTCTCAGCCCTACCCCGCCGCTGCCTGTTTGTGGAGCCAGACAGATGTTTTTCTGCATAGCGGTCAGGACGGGAACCCAGGTTAGCACCTGGGCCTTGGAAACCTGTCCCTGCCTGTTGGCTGGAGCTTGGCGGCCAGGGAAACCACTCTGTGGCCTCACAGTGCTTCTTCAAGTGGCAGTCGCAGATTCCTTGAGGAACAGCCCCAGGAGTGGGAACCCAGAGGGAAGGGGGCTCCCCGCGCAAGGCTGCACAGAGCGTCACTTCTCACAGGCCCCTGTACCGCTTGCCTGGGGGCTGCGATAGCTCGGTTGGTAGAGGCTTGCCTAGCAGGTACCCAGCCCTGGACTCACCCGCCCAGCTCCCTGTAAGATGGGCCTGGTGGGCATGTTTATAATCCCAGACTCAAAAAGGAAAGCAGCAGAAATGGAAGATCAAGGTCATCTTTGACTGCATTGTGGGTTTGAGGCCAGTGTTGGCTCCATGAGATCTTGCAGAGAGAGAGAGAGAGAGAGAGAGAGAGAGAGAGAGAGAGAGAGAGAGAGAGAGAATGGGGAGATGGTTTAAGAAGGTAAAGTGTTTGTAGCCCAAGTATAAGGATCTCCCAGGCTCTCTGAATCGCTTCCCTCTCCACCTCCTCATTCTCCACTTCTCCCTTCCTTCCTCCCGCTTTCCCTCTCTTTCCATCACTGTCTGGATTCCTCCTCACTTCCTTTCCCATATTCTCAGCTGCTTCTAGCCCTTCTCATCTGTTTAAGGATGCAAGAGACGCGCCTCAGCCTTTTCCCCACCCATCCCTGTGAACAAACACTCCTGGCATGGGGGCGTGTATGGGGGTGTGTAACTCATATGGCATCTAGTGCCAGTCTCTAAAGATCTGAAGGAGTGACTGACCCTGGGTGACCCCACACCCTGGGGGAGCCCTCGAGCCTTTAAGATGCAACTTCCCGGAGAGTAGTGCTCCCTCTTTGCCTCCATTTTCACTTCCTTTATCTCTCCATTGGAGTTGACCAAATACCGTCACTGCTTGGGATGTGACAGAAAGTTCCAGGGGGTCTCAGGCCATGAACACATGTGATGTTTTTTTATGTTTGGCTCGGGAAAGTTCTGCCAGTTGGCCTTCCTCTCCCCTCCCGAAGCGTCTGCCGCCCTGCTTCGAAGACTTCAGCCTTTCCACTCAGCTCCTCTCAGCACAGATCAGCTCTGCAAGATGGAGTCATCCACCAGACCAGGGGTCTCCCTTGGGGAGGGTCTGTCACCTGCAGGAGGGCATCCAGCCACAGACCTATATGGAGGGGTGTCCCAGAGCCCCGTCTGTGATCCCCAGAGATGCCAGAAGCCCTAGTCCTGTTGGGTTTGGCCATAGGATTCTTTCTTTGCTTCTCCTTACCCACAAGGCCTTTCTCTCTCCTCCTGCTGTTTCTAGTGGGACCTGGCACGGTTTCACCCTACGGTACAGAATCAGATCTCAAACAAATCGCCTTTCTTCGGGGGAGGGAAGGGCAAGCACCCCAGACTAATCTTTTCAGCAGTGTTGTGTTGCTTTTTGACACCGAGAGATCCTATCGTTCCTGGCGGACCATGTTGGAAAAAAAAAAGTCTAGAGGAAACTGGATCTTTCTGGGCAAAGCTGTGGTTAGCCGCCCCACGCCCTCTTGTGCCATAAGGTGTGTCCTATCCATGGGGACTAGTGACTTCCCATGTGGTAGCCTGTCCACAGTTGACCAACTGGGAGCTTTCCTTTCCCCTTTATCTGTTTGCATGATGGGAGCAGGCAAGCCCTTGGGAGTCAGTGACAGGATTCTCAGCATGGAGGAAGAGAAGGTGTGAGGAAGGATCTGGGTTTGTGTTTCCCCTTGGGCGCTTGCTGCCCAGGCAGAGTACATCCCACCTGCAGGCTGGCTGTGTGACTATAGCATGTCTTCCTATGTTCTGAGGCATGGTGTAGGCATCTGTAAGGTAATCCTCAAGCCAAGACACCCACTAGCCGAGGGAACGTGGAGAAAGTGCACCAGGAGCGTCAGGTGACCACTTGGTGATCATTGTGGCTTAGATGACAGAGTGACTGCAGAACAGGCAGGAGGCCCTGGGTTCTATCCCCAGCGCTGATGGGTAACCCCAGCACTTGGGAGGTAGAGGCATAAGAACCAGGAGTTCAAAGTCATCCTTAGCTACAGAGTGAGTTTGAGGCCAGCCTGGGCTACTTGAGACTCTGATTCAAGATGAAACAAAAAGCCACACTCCTGTGATCCCCCAGTGATTCACTGTCAAGAGCCCTCAGCTACTGCGTGGTCTTGACCTTGAGGTGCCCCTTTTCTGAGTCTCAGTTTCTTGGTACAGGAAGTAGATGAGTGATCTCAAGAAGGGACTTGAGGGTTCTTGAGGGACAGTTTGGGGTTCAGTGGGATTTTTTTTGAGATGGTGTTCTAGTGTGTGGCTGAGGTTGGTCTTGAACTCATGGATTTAAGTTATTTTTAGTTATTTTTTAAAATTTATTTATTTTTATACATTATTTGAGGGGGCATGCCATCCTCATCTGTGGTAGCCCAGCTTAAGTAACATGAGACCTTGTCCTAGATAGGCAGACTGACCAACAGAATAATGTAATAAACCTCCACATACCCACAGCTCAGCTTCATTAATTGCTAACCCCTCTGTCGTTCCTGTCTCTTCCTCTCACCCTGTGGGAGTTGATTGAACCCAGGTCCTTGCACATGCTAGGCATGTCCTCCACTCCTGAATTATAGCTCCCAGCTCTTGACATTCTGCTGTTCTCAAAGAAATGGATTCTGATGAGCTGAATCTTTAGGATACTTTGCAAAGACATTGAATGTAGTTCACTGAGGCTATTACAATGGAAAGACATTTAGTGTGGGGGAATAGCTGGTGAAGGCACTGTGTATATGCACACATATGTATGTGTGCATATGAGTGCATACGTGTATGTACACGTGTGTTTGCATGTTTGTGTGCCCACATGTCTCCCCCCTCCCCTCCGTAACTTGCAAGGTACCTGGCAGAGAATCTGGGTTCTTAGCCGCTCAGAGGCGGCCAGGGAGACAGCGCAGCTGTCCTCTCTCACGGGCCTAACATTCTGCGGTCGTCTTATCTGTGGATGGACAAAGCCCATTTATAACTTTCCGAGCCTGGCTTCCAACGTAGTGGCGCAGGTTCAAGAATGTGTTTGCTTGGAACGTGTAGCTCTCCAGAGTCACTCAGCACACAAGACCTTCTTGTCTTCTCTCTGCCTCCCAGGACACGCTCTGAAGAAATGTCCCCCAGCCCACGCTGGCCTCCATGCCCCCTCCCCCGCAGCTGCAGGACTCTGGGGAAGGAAGGGGGGGTGCTGGAACTGGGGGTCAGGATGTAGAACTGTGCACCCATTAGCCGTGCGGCCTTGGGACAGTTACTTGCCTTTTCTGTGTCTGCTGTCTGGTGGGGATGGGTTTTCACTTGAGTGTACTCCACAGACACTTGGAACGGACACTGCTGCCTGGAGTGGCTATTGGCCAAGCACTAGGAAGGAGTGTCTAACATCATGCAAGATGTGGTAGAGGTCCACGCTGAGCCATTTATTCTTTTTTTAAAAAATTACTTATTTTTATTTAGTGTGTGTGTGTGTGTGTGTGTGTGTGTGTGTGTGTGTGTGTGTATCAGAGGGCGTTATGTGTTCCTGTGAAGGACCAAGAGTGACTTTGGGAATCATCCTGGATTGCTTCTACTTCCTTCTTGCTTCACTCTGGGATTTTCCAGGCTCCACCTACCAGGGCCTGAAGTGCAGGCCATTGTCATTTCCATTTGGTGTTTTTTACATGGGACCGAACTCAGGACCTTCTGCTTACAATACAGAGTCTTAACCCCTGTGCCATCTCTCCAGCCCTAAGCCATTTACTCTTGATGTGCTAGAGACTGTGAATGGAGCGTAGAAGGGTTAAGGGAGTCTCCTCTATGCTTATTAGGCGCTGGGCGCTTTATCAGTGTGACCCACCCTGTCGACAGGGGGTGCTTGAGATCTCCACCGAATGAGTGGTGCCTCTAAGTCAAAGCCCCTTCGTGCATGCGCGGACTTCTGTCCAGCCCTGAACATCCCTGGGCTCCCACAGTTCCTGAAGTACTGCTGGGGCTCAGAGTTGAAATCGGGCCTTAGACCTTAACTCTCTCTACATCCAAGGACCTCGTGCATAAGAAGATTCCTAAGAGGGGGATTCTTCCAAAGATTTGGAGGGAGAACCCCTGAGCATGGTTGGCAAGTACCTTAGAATTACACAGGGTCTCCTGTCCCTGCTCTTCACCTGCCAACCTCGCCCTGCCCTGTGGGCTGGCTCCTGCTGATGCTCTGTCCCTGCTCCTTCCAATGGGCAAATTCTATTCTTCCTCTCTGTGCGTGCGTGAGTGTGTGTGCGTGAGTGTGTGTGGGAGGTCCAAGGTGACATCAGGAGTCATCCTGGATGCTCTACCTCCTTATTGCTTTATTGGGTTTCCCAGGCTCTGTCCTCCAGGGCAGAATTGCAGGCTCGGCGTTTTCCTGTGGGACCTGAGGACCTGAACTCTGGCCCTACTGCTTGAGAGGCAAAGGCTTTAATCCCTGAGCCATCTCCCCAGCCCGTTTCCTTCCCTTTTGCAGCATGATCCAGCTGCTCTAGTCTCAAGTGCGCTTAGCGAAACCTGCAGGCATTCTCCGGGCTTTTGCAAAAGGATTCTATTAAGCGGGATCGGTCTTCCGTGGCTGATGTCACAGTCGTCACAGAGATTAAAAAGCTGTGCTGCAGAGGTGACACATCTGGTAAAGCACTTGCTGCACAAATGTGAAGATCTGAGTTCGTATCCCAAGAAAGCTAGATGTGGTATTGGGTGTTCCTAATTCCAGAGTTCCCACTGGGAGATAGATGGCTCCAGAAATTTGCAGGCTATCTGATTTGGCATACCCATCAGTGAGCCACCAGAGACCCTGTCTCAAGCATGGTAGAAGCCAAAGACCACCAATCTTCACACACTCACTGTGGCAAACACACGCATGTACACACACACACACACACACACACACACACACACACACACACACACCCCGACAGATAAAAACATGAAAAAGGAGTTGCACAAGGACCTGAGTCCGACAGTTTATTGGGTGGTGTGTGTGTGTGGGGGTTGATCCCATGTCTCGTTCGTTGCCTCGTTGGCTACTCTTGCGCTGTCTTGGACAGACCCCCCCACCCCCAATGAGAACATGCTGTACCATTCCACACGGCCATTTCTTTCTGGCTGCTGTCCAAACCCACTGTTGCCCTTCTCCTCCCTCCACTCTAACGTCACTTTCTCTGCTTCTTCTGGGACCCTCTGGTATCCTGCCTGCATGGGCATCCGAAAGCCTGGGGCATCCATTCTGTGGGGCCGGGCCTGCCCTCCCCTACAGAAGCTGCTCTGGGGGGTTCCACTGGGGAATCCTGAGTAGCCTCGATGAGGATGAGAAACAGAGGCAGCCACAGAAAGCAATGCAGTGAGACTAACGGCAGCGGCGTCCCCTGCAGTCTCTAGCGCTCCGTGGCAGCGGGCGGACAGTGGTCCTAGAAAAGCCAGAGGGAGAGGTGGTCGGTGTAATGCAAGGGTGGTCTTCCGCTCTGCGTGGGAAGCAGCTTGAGTTGGGTGGGGTAAACAGGGGACCTGGTCTTGTGTTCTGAGACGTGGCTGAAAGTCGAGGATGGAGAGAGGTGAGGGGGGATCTGCGCAGGAACTTTTAGCCACGGTCCACAGGGATTCGAGAGTCAATAGTGGAAGGCGAGTTAAGGGCGAGGCACTTGTCAAGGTGAGGCACCCTGACAGCTGCTCCAGGCTGGGCCAGAATGGACCGACAGTCACGTGGTGCAGGCGGGATGTGGCGTGACGCGCACAGTCCCTCCAGGAGATTCTTGGGTGAGAGACGAGGCGTCTGTGAGTTCTTCATCTGCAGCCGCGTAGAGTTGCGAAGGATCCCAAGGAGAGGAGGCACCTTGCTACACGGTGCCTCAGAAAGATGCTTTCGATGGCAGGACGGCTCCAGGGGTCCACGTGGAGCACAGTGGCCAGTTATACATCGTTGTGCCAGTCCGGTGAGCATGAGGGGTTCCAGCCCCCAACCTGCGCAAGCTCAGAGAGGCAAGAACATAGAAAACTCAAGGTATCCTTGGTTACGTAGTGAGTTTTAGGTCAGCTTGGGATATCTGAGACTTTGCGATGTGTGTGTGTGTGTGTGTGTGTGTGTGTGTTTATGTATATATATATTTTATGTGCACGCATGTGTATCCTTGTGTATGTATATCCATGTGTGTCTGTACATGTGTATGTGTGTTACAGTCTCATGGGTCTTGACACCTTTGACAAGCTGGAGGAAGGTGGTCACAGGGGGTGGGCCTCCATGTCCCACCCTGCCTCCTGGAGAAGTCTGCTTCAGTAGCAGGCAGTCCAGCAGTTCTGTCTCCAGGATGGATGGATGACCAGGGCCGCCTCCAGCTTCTGCTGCCAGCCATGCCGTGCCCATGAAAGACTGTATCTCCCCTCTGGAATCGTAAGCTGAACAAATCTCCTTTTCTCCCTTAAATTAACTGACTTTAGGTGTTCTTTAATAGCAACAGGTAAAAGTAACTAGTACAATGTGTGTATATGTACATGTACATGTACATGTGTGCTTTATGTGTGCGTGTGTTTATATATGTGTATTTATGTGCATATATGTTCTTCTATGTATGTGTGTGCTCTATGTTTGTGTGGGCATGCATCTGTGCATATGTTTGTATGTGCGAGTGAATGTATGTATGTATTTGTACATAGTGTTTATCAGCATACGTGTATCCATGCACAGATGTATGCATACATGTGTATACATGTGTGTAAATATATATGCATACACGTACATGTGTATTCTTGCGTGTATATGTATGTGTATGTACATGTATGTGCATATATGTATGTGTACATATGTAGATAAAACATTGCAGTTCTATCCTCAAAGGGGATAAGAGGTGGTTTATTCTGGAGCTAGATATGAGAAGCCATGGCTTAGGGTCAGGTGGCCCCAGATTCCATGTGTTCTGCTGTGATAAGTTTCTGGAGGCTTCATAATAGCCAAGCAGAGACGCTATTAAATCAAGCTATTTGTCGCATACATTGGTGGAGACATCAGGCGGCACGTATAGCAGAGTGGGGAGATCCCTGTCCTTAGACGAGCTCTGATGACATCCTAGTCTCTTGGTTGGTGGAAGCCAGGGGTCCGGTCGTACACGCCCAAGGATCTCCTTGCTAGTCAGAGAGTCGTTAGGTCACATACAGAGGTGAGGAATAAATAAATGACTATTAAAGGGGCTAAAGATGGCCCAAGACTTGCAGCATTCCAACCTCTCCTTATCCCTGAGGCTTAACCAGTCAATCAGTGTTGCAGGTGAAGTTTCTTTCCAGGAACTTGTATCTATAGCCTGTGTGTGAATGTGTGTGTGTGTGTGTGTGTGTGTGTGTGTGTGTGTGTACATGTGTGTATGTGTGCATGCGCGCACTTGCATGCTTACATCTCTCATTTCCCCGCAAGGGTTTGGTATCTCAGTCCCTGACCTCCTCTCCCTTTTCCTCCGGGTGCAGTTGGAGGCACAGGCTGGGACCCAGAGCAGAGGGTCCAATTAAAGCTTTTCTCTCGCCGCTTCTCCTTCAAGAAACATTTTCTATTTCCTTTGTGAATGTCTTGCTTATTACCAACCCCAGGCTGAGTCTCCCCTCTCCCGCCATGATTAGTTTTCCAGACTTCTGTCTGTTGCTCAGCAGAGCAGAGCCTGGGATGGGGCAGGGGGTGGGGCAAGCTTGAAACACAGGCTCAGGCCTGGGCCACCGGGAGCGAGTGGATGAAGGAAGCCCAGGAGGTAGCGGGCAAGGGCAGGGCCTGTGGCAGGATGCCCCTGTGGGGAGAGGAATCCGAGGAAAAGAGGCTTTGAGATAGTTGAGTTGGTAGCTTTCGTGTTCATCTGGCGGACGGCTGGGCTGAGAGCCAGCTCTGCTGGCGAGGGCAGAAACCCTGCCCTAGTGCTCAGAGTGCCACTCGCTGAAGTCCCTCCTGTCTCGCGTCTTCCTTTGTGTGCTGGTCTCAGTCACACATATCCTGACGGTGGTAAGGGCTGCCAGCAGAAAGGTCAGCTACATGGCCCCTTGGTCTAAGGTGGACCCCATGGCTCTGTGGCTGAAGCCAAGGGCTCCCTGGGCCTTTGGGATCAGCAGGAGGCGAGGCCTGGAATTCTCTCTGGGTCTGAGTGCCAGGTCCCTGTGTTGCTACTGTTAATGGAATGTTCAACCCAGGAGGACAAAGGTGATTGTTGTTACCGTGGAGACCTGGAGCTTTACTCGAGCCCCCTGGGTTGCCGAATCCCGAGGGCCAACCAGGGAAAGGAGGGGGAATTTGGCAGGGGCCTTGGGGTTCAAGGCCAGGGGCGAGCAGGAGCAGGGTCACCACCCAGACCCTGGGAGTCAGGCGGGAAGCAGCAGGCAGAGACGAGTTGGCTGCAGACTCATTTATTTCAGGAAGTGCTTGAGCTTATATAGGGTCAGGGGTCCAATCAGGTGTTGCCACCTCTCTGTTCGGGGCAGGGGGAGAGCAGCCACCAATCATTTAGCTGTTTACTAGGTGTCCATTGCAGCGGCAGGTTAGATGGCCACTTCCTGTTGGTTGTTCATCCCTCCTTCCCATTGGTTGTTCATCCCATCACCTGTATGTATGGTTCCTTTACTGGGATATGTCTGAGCATGTCTGTACTTGTCCGGGCTTGTCTATAACGAGATCTCCTGGGGGTGGGGGCTAGGGCCTCCCTGAATCAATGGTGCCACATCCCTGGGAGACTGGGCCAGAGGGCAGATGGCGGTCCCTCTCTGAGCTCATTGTAGCATAGCGGGCTGTCTGTAATGCCTCCATTCCAAATGCACACACACTGGCTGGCCAGCTGGGCTGGGACCTCGTTGTCTTGTCAGCCTGTCGCTTCTGGAACCCACCGCTGTAGTCCTGCCTGTCCCAGTCGTACTGTGCTGGCCCTGTCTCTCTGGAGATTGAAGAGATGAGGTTGCAGCAAACTCTATCCTGGCATGTGGGTAGCAGTTTCCCAGGGGCAGCGCCTTGGTTTCCGAGGGCTGTGGTCAGGCAGTACCACATCCAGGCACCATGGATCCGAGTTGACGTGCAGCCTCTGACCGCTATGAGGGCAGGACGCCCAAGGTCAAGGAACCCGTGGGGCTCCTGGAAAGAGGTGTCAGGCCAGTGGAGGAAAGGGATTTAGGGGCTCCCACAAGCGTGGTGGTGACATGGAGGTCCACTAATGAAGAGAAACTGACAGAGGAAGAGACTTAAGAAGTATGACTTGATTGAGGGTCTGGTGACCAAGGGGACCATAGCTTAGCCATAAGGTGGGACCATTAGAACAGAAGAGAGAACTTTTAGCCAGAAAGGACGGGGAGGAAGCCGCCATGACACCATGGGAGTGGGAGGGGGTCCAGAGAATGTTCTGGTGGGGATTGGGGGCGAGCAAGAGAGCTTTGGTGGTCATCAGACATTGCTAAGGAGTTCCGTCTGAGTTGCTAGCTGGTGGGGAGTATAAGAATGTCCTGTCTCGAGGGTCTTAGGGTCAGAGTTGAGGAGGCAGATAAGTAGGCGGTGGATCAGGAGTCATCCTGAATCGATTCCAGGAACTGTCACATTTCCGCCAGGTGGAGAGGTTTAACAAGCGGCTTGGCTATGGCTAGCCAATAGGTTGCATCCCTATTTCCCAGTCTCTAGGGTGCGTGGGACAACCCCACTGTCTGTGGCTCTCTTCACCTGTGCCAAGTCTAGGGACACTAGTCGTATTGGATTAAGGACCTGCTACTTCACTATGACTTCATCTTCTGTTTTCCTGATAGGTTCTTGTTATGTAGCCCAGGCTGATCTTGAACTGATAACGTCCTGCCTCAGTCTCCTGAATGCTGGGATTATAGATGGTGCTACTTTGCCTGGCTGGGTCATACCAGTCATACCAGTATCCCACTGTGCTAGTTAGATGGAGGTATCAACTTGACAGTCAAAGACAGAGCTTTGGGCACATTGGTCAAAAATTAAGACTCTGCCTCACAAGCTGAAGGTCCTGAGTTCGGATCCCAGGTCCCACAATAAAAATGCCAGACAGAAACGGCGGCAGCCCTCTGACATACACCTCCCCACACACACGCATGCACACACATGCACACACACATACTAAAAAAAAAAATTAGTACCTAAGTCGAATCCTAAGCAAGTCTTCGGAGTGGGTGGGACCTGGGCAGGTGATAAGAAGGCAGGAGCTGGTTCAGGAGTTTGGCACGCTTCAGCAGACTTTAGCAGACTTGCAGTTGCTCTTTCTCTGTTGCTGTGTGAGACATGGAGGCCCAAAGTGAAGCAACCTAAGGAGAGAAAAGGAGATTTATTCAGCTTATGGTTCCAGAGACTCAGAGTTGCTGTTTGCAGGCTCAAGAGCAGACTCACTCACTCACTCAGGCAGGTGGGGCTCACCAACCTCAAGGCCCACCCCTGTGACCATCTTCCTCCAGCAAGGCTCCACCTCTTACAGGGGCCATGGCTTTCCCAACTAATTAAAGATTCAAACATATGAGCCTGTAGTGGGACAACTCACACTGTAAACCATGACAGGGAGCGAGGTTTGTCCCTCTCTCAGCAGTCCTGGGGGATATGATGTGGCCAGTACCACTGGTCCCTGGTATTGGTGTGAAGTCTCTGCCAAGCTGAACAATGAACAGTAAGGGGGCATGATGAGCTAGAAAATATAGCCCCCTTGCTCTCCTGAGCCATTTGGTTGTGAAGTTATTGGCGTCATGTAGGCAAACTGTAACACCCACCTGTAGTGCTGGGAAGAGAACCTACGGCTTTGTACAGGCTGGGTGAGTGTTCTGCCCTTGACTTACACCCCAAACCTACGACTCCATCTTAATGAGCAGCATGGGCATTCTAGGGTGCTGGATCAGGACATTAGCCTATCTTTTTGGGGGATACAATGGGCCCCATCAGCCTCCATTATTCACTCTCCTGTGGCTGATAATCAGCAAGTGAGGAGAGGGCAGTGGGTGGGGAGTTTGGAGGGGGACTCCCAGTTTATAGAGCATCGTGGTTTAAGTATAAAGTGTCCCCCCACTAGCTCCTATGTTTGGACATCTGGGTTGGCACTTGGTGGTGCTGCTTGGGAAAGGTACGGGACCTTTAGGAGGTGGAGCCTCGCTGGAGGAAGGACACTCTGGGGGTGGAACTTGAGGAATGATAGCCGGCCCTACTTCCTGTTCTTGCGCTCTGCTTCCTCAGTGTGGGTTCAGTGTGAATCAGCTCCCCTGCCTTTCCCTCCACGGTAGACTTTACTCCCTCTGCAACTGTAAACTGGAATAATAAGCCCTTTCTCCTCTGGGTTGCTTGGGTCAGAGTATTTTGTCATAACAGCCGGAAGAGTTACCATTACATAGGGCTTGAAGCACATATAGCTTGGGGCTTTCTTTAAGAAAAGGAATATGGAGTTATGAATACAAAATTAGCTATGTGGTGAATGCTTATAGAGACTGAGGCAATGAGTTATAACAGACTAGAAAGAAATGGAAAAAGCCAGCAAGTACCAACACCATGAAATGGAGAATAACAACACAGCGGATGTTGTAGCTGTCCTGTGATCCCTTATTGGGGAGAGGATGGAGTACAGGGAGATTGGAAGAAGGCCCTCTGGCAGTAACCATTTACCAACTCCACTGGAAGTGTGTCTGTATTTAGCACCCAGCATGGCCTCCCTGTGGGTGTTAATGTTGCAAGTACCCTGTAGCTGAGGCAGGGCACCTCTGCAGCCAGATGTTTCTTGCTCCTGCAGAGCTCTGTGCCCCAGGCTTGGGGACATCAGTGGGTTGCAGCTGTGTGTGTGTGGGGGGGGGGAGTGGAGCCTCCCCAGATAGGCATGGAATTTTCTATCCCAGTGGGGGGCAGAGTATAAGCTAATCATCCGGCAGGAAACCCACCATGGGGCAGAATGGTCACCTGGACATGACAAGTCAGAAAGGACCCGTGCTTGACGTATTGGGGGCACCCAGTCAAGAAACACCTGTGAGAGAGGCTGAAAAGGGGGGAATTGTACATTTGTTAAGTGTTTGTGAAACCAAGCCCCAAGCCATTAATTGACAGGATGTCTTAGAAAAGGATGTCTTCCCTCAAGCACAATTAATTTATAATTCATTAATTGATCCTCAGGTAAAGTTTTGAATTCTGAACTCGAAACAAACTTGATAATTAAAGAATTGCTAAACTGTGGCTAGGGAGAGAGATGGCTCAGGAGTTGAAGCCTTTTGTTACAAACATAAGGGTCTGTGTTTGGATCCCAGATCCCACATAAAACATGTTGGGAGGAAATGGAGATGTCTGCACTTCCGGCTCTGGAAGGTGGAGCGTGGGAAACCCCGGAGCAAAGCAATAGGAGGTAGAGCAATCTAGGATGATTCCTGAAGTCATCCTTGTGCCTCCACAGGCACACATGGTGCTCTCACACACACACACACACACACACACACACGCATATGTACATGCATGCGTACACACGCACATACCCATACTTACACATAAAAAAAATTGGTACCAGCTAGGAGGGAGAAGAAAGGGTCAGGTTGGAACGGAAAAGGAGGCCCTCTTGTGAACATACCCTAGATCTGGGTTAGGGCTGGCAGGACTGGGGCAGATCTGTATGGCCTGGGGGTACTCACTGTGCACCCCAAGTTTTAGTGACTCTTCTTTGCAGTCTGTCGCTTCCCTTCCTGGGGACTGAAGCCAGGAAGGGTCCTGATCCCAGGTTTCTGGCTCCTTCCTCCTCTCCACTCCAAACCCTTTAAAATAAAATCCCGTGAATGTTTTTAAAGTAAACCCTCTGTGGCTGCACAGAGCTCCCAAGCTCGCCGTAGCTGTCTCTACAATGCTGCCTGAGTTCCTGTTGAAGGTCTGACGGAGAAGAACAATGTAGGGTTTCCAGCCGCTCAGCCTCTGGTAAGCCATAGACCCATCCCAGACCTTCCTTTCGAAGACCTCGTGATTACGGGGTGATCCTGAGAGGTTTGCATGGGGTCCTGGATGGTCACAGAACTCGTTCAGCATGGGGCTCAGCCCCTGTGCTCTGGGGGACCCTGAAGGATGGTTGGCTCTCATCAAAGCCAGATGGAGACAGTGTAAAGAACATCATCTCCCAGTGTGTGAAACTGGAGTGCCCTCCTGGGAATACCTCATCCCACTGGGTGTCACCATTGCCCAAGAGACGAAGGGCCCAAGTGGTAGAGTGCCTGGGTGCAGAACCCAGTGCTGCAGAGCGACCCCTCCCCCCAAGGCCCAGAACTCCTTGAGGACTCAGGGACCCTCCCGACTCTTGGAAGGGTTGGTCTGGTCTTTTTACCTTGATGCTTGCACTGAGTTCAACCAAATAGAGGATCCACTTTCCACAGTAAGATGCCGATTGCTGCATTCACTTATTTATTTGAGAAAGAGTCTTATGTAGTCCAGGCTGACTTAAAACCTACTAGATAGCCTAGGACAACCTTAACTTCTAATTGTTCTGTTTCAACCTTCCAAGTGCAAGCCTTATAATCTCATGCCACCAGTCCTGGTTTATGAGTTGCTAAGGGCCACCCAGGTCTTTGTGCATGCTAAGCAAGTGTTCTGCTCATGAAGCTACATCCTAAGCCCCAGAAGATTTTTTGTTTTTTTAAAAAACTTGGGTTCGAACCTACGGCATTATGCATGAACTTGGACTTGAACTTAAAGCCTCATGTATAACCCTAAGTCCTCATGCATGAACCTAAGACTTCATACATGAACCTGGGGTTTCATACATAAGCTTGGACTTGAACTTAGGGTCTCATGCATGAACCTAGGGCTTCATACATAAACCTAAAGTGCTATGCAGAGAGAGAGAGAGAGAGAGAGAGAGAGAGAGAGAGAGAGAGAGAGAGAGAGAGAAAGCAGATATGCTATGATATGTGGCATGTATGTAGAGGCCAGAGGACTTTCAGAAGTCAGTTCTCTCCTTCCACCATGTGGGCCCCTGGGATTGAACTCAGACCCCCAAGTTTGTGTGCAGCTGCCTTAACTCACTGAACCATCTTGCCAGTCCCAGAAGAGGATCTCGAATACTCCAGAGGGGAGTCCTGCAGTCGAACTTGAGTTTGGTCAATCAGTTTCTATTTTGAATTTCTATTTGTGTGCGTGCGTGTGTGCATGTGTATCTATGCAAGTGTCTGTACATATGTGTGTACATGTGTGTTTATGTATGTGGAGGTCATATATTGTTCCTTAGGAGCCGTCTCCCTTGTTTTTTGAGTAGAGTCTCTCACTGGAGTTTCCTAAGTAGGCCAGGCTGGTCGGCGAGCTCAGGTATGTACCTGTCTCTGCCTCTCTAGAGATAATAAATATGTGCCATCATGTGCTGCTTTGAATGGGAGTTTGGGGTACTGAAATTAGGTCCTTATGCTTACATAGCAAGCACTTTACCACATGACCCGGCCCCTACCCCACTTTCTTCCTCTTCCTCCTTCTTTTAGCAGCTTTTAAATCCACTGTGTAACTGAGGATGGCGTTGAACTTGAGAGTCTCCTGTTTCTAGGTCTCAGGTGCCAGGGTTGCAGGCGTGTGCCACCCCATGTGGTTTATGGATCAACACAGGCATTCTACCAACTGAGCCCTATCCCCACCTTCTGTGTGTGCATGCATGTGTGTGCGGTGTGTGTGTGTGAGAGAGAGACAGACAGACAGACAAGGTGCACATGTCATGGCACATGGGTAGAGGTCAGAGGACAACTTTCAGAAGTCAGTTTTCTCCTTCTAACAAGTGAGCTTCCAGGAATGGAACTCGGGTCACCAGGTATGCAAGCAGATGCCTTACCCACTGACCCACCTCTGTGCCTTTCTAAGTGGTCATCATATCTGTTCTGATGTATAGATCGGCAAAGGTGTTTATCTAAAGAGGAGGGGCTTGGCTTAGTCTCCACCTTCACCTGGGAGGTCCCTTCCCTCTCCCCCCTCCCCCAACTGTGCTCTGCCTGTGAGCCGGCTTGAGGGGCTTAGGAGCATTAACTTTAAGGAGACGGGGAGAAAGCGCCCTTTAATTCCTCTTTAATAACATGTGTCAGTAGGTAATGTTTTCAATATGGCAGTATGTCTGCAGCCCCGGTCAACGGGATGCTATCATTTTTGAGCAATAAACAAAAGACTGCTTTTAATTACTTCTGTGAAATTGCCTGACCCATGCACGATTAAATATTCATTATGCAGAACGAGGCGTTTTCTTTGTATATGGATCCATATTAAAGCTGGCTGGCGACCTGCTGACCGAACAGCACAGATAAATTTCTGGTAATGGGCTGTGGTTCGTTCCAACTGCTCCAAGCCTTCTCTCAATCTCTCCCCTCTCCTCCCCTTCCTTCCTCTCTCCTTCCCTCCCCTCCCTCCTCCTCCTCTCCCTTCCTCCCCTTTCTTCTTCCCTTTCCCCTTCCCCTCCCTTCCCTTTCCTTTTCCTTTCCTCGCTTTCCTCCCCCTCCCCTCCCTCCTCCTCCTCCCCTTCCTACTTTCTCCTCTTTCTTCTTCTCTCCCCTTCCTTCTACTCTCCCCCCTTTATTTCTCCCTTGGTTCTTATCCTCCCCCCTCTTTTCCTCCCCTCTTCTCCTTCCCTCTCCTTCCCTTCCATCTCCATCCATTGCTCTCTCTCTCTCTCTCTCCTGTGTGTGTGTGTGTGGGTGTGTGTGTGTGTAGGTATATGCCTATGTATGCCTACATGTGCATGTGTAATTGCCCAGTGCATGTGTGCAGGCCAGAAGTTGATGTTGAGATGTCTTCCACAATCGCTTCTATTTATTTACTCATTTATTGATTGATCAATATATTTATTCACTAATCTGTTTTTTGAGACAGGCTCTCTTGCTGGCTGTGGAACTCATCATTTTGATTAGATTGTCTGCCCAGGAGAGCTCTGAGGATCCCCCTGTCCCTACCCACCCAGTGCTGAGGTTGCCAACGTGTGTTGTTTGCCCAGCTTTTCTGTAGGTGCTGGGATCTGAACTCAGGTCTTCATGTTTTGTGATCATGGTATTCTCACCCCTGTGGAAGATATCATAGTTAGGACAGTTGAGAGTTTGAGCTCTGGACACATTTGTGGAGAATTAGTGGTTGAGTGAACCTGCAGGAGATTGTCTAGCTGATGGGGAAGGCCCAGCCTATGGTGGGTGGGATTAGGCCCTGGAATAAAGTACAGAGAACTGGTTGAGAGAGTTGGCATCCTTGTGTACACTTGGCCAGACATGCTGGTCTGGCAAGTAATGATCGTCCCTCTCTCGGCCATTACGTAGAGATGGTGTGGCCAGTTCCCTCGGCTGCTGTTGCTGTGTGCTCTCCCATCAAGCTAGACTACAGACTGTAACTGGAGTATCGGTAAGAAACCCCTTGTTCCCTTAAGCTGTTTGATGGTCATTTATCAGCAATCATGCAGGTGAACTGCGACAGGAGGGAATGGTGGAGTTTGGGGGTGGCTCGGGGAGTCAACATTCTGTGGAGGGAGACAGTCAGGCTTTACTGAGCAGCAGAGGGGCCCAGGGCCAGGAAGGGAGTGGAAGGGAGGCTTGGGCTTTCCTCTGAAAACCAGACCAGGGTTACTGCAAATATGAGTGCAATATTTATTACGCTCTGAGTCGCCTCTTGGTTTTTCATTTCCATTAGAGCTTGTGGGAAATTAACTGCATTAGATCAATATGTAATTCAAGTTTCTCGAGTGCCTTTTTCTCCCTCATTCCTTCTATTTCCTCTCCTTCCTATGACCTCATTTATTCAGTTGGTGGCTGCCCACCTCCGAGGCAGCATTTTAATCCACACCAGGTATATATGTGCTGGCCTGGCCACGGGCGAGAAACACCAGCTCTCGGGGGGGCTGAAGTCCCTCACCAGTGTTGCGTGGGATGAATGTGAAGGAGCAGATAACGGTGATTTGCTATCTTAGAGCCACAGGCAAGGTGGAAGGGGGGCTCGATTTTCCATGAACCAGGGTGCCAGAGAGTGGGGAGTTGGCTGTGGCCCAGAGCTGAGACCTTAGTCCAGACTTTTTTTTTTAAATATCAGGCTAGGAAGCCAGCTCAGGGGTTAAAGCCTTTGCTTTAATCAAACAAAAGGACTTGAGTTCGGATCCCAGATCCTATGTAAAATGCCAGGTGGAAATGGTGATGGCCTGCACTTCCAGCCTTGGAAGGTGGAGCCTGGGAAATCCCAGAGCAAAGCAATAAGGAGGTAGAACAATCCAGGATAACTCCCAGTATCACGCTTGGGCCTCCACAGTCACACACACTTAAGTTCCCTCTTTTACACATCTACACACCCACATCTCCATACCTATACCTACACCTGCAAAAAAGAAAAAAAAAGAATTAATGCCAATCTTGGAGGTTCATGTCTGTAAATTCTAGTACTTGGGCAGCTGAGGCAGGAGGATTGCCATGAGTTCAGGGTCAGCCTGGTTTACACAGTAAGTTCTAAGCCAACCTGGGCTCCCATAGTGAGACTGTCTCCCAAAAGAAGATTAAACAAAAAAAAGCAAAAAGAGAATTAAGAAATTTTACTGGAATCCAAAGAATTCCTAGGAATAAAAGTAACCAAAGACATGGACGAGTTACACACTGAAAACTTCAAAGCATCGCTGAAAGACGTTAAATAAGACAGGGCTGGGATCCAATGCGGGGGTCGAGCACTCGTGTAGTATGTGTCAGGCTTCGGCTGTGGTTCTCAACATGAAAAAAACTTAAGACATAGACAAAAAAATAGAAAGCTATCCTGTGCTCATAGACTGGAAGACTTAACATTTTAAAGATGTCCGTGCCCCTCCGGGCCATCTACGGATTCAAGGCAGTCTTGATCAACACTTCATTGGCATTTTCTTTTTTGTGAAAGTAGACCAAATCTGTCCTAAAATTCATATGGAATTCCAAGGATCTTTAGATGGATCAAATTTGCTTCAAAAAAGAGCAATGTCTTATACTTTTTGATTTCAAAACTTGCTCCACGAGCTACAATATTTAAATTTAGCTGGGGGTATAGCCCAATGGCAGAATTCTTGCCTAGTGTGAGCAAGATCCAGAACTTAATCCTTAGTGCCATAGTTTTATGTTATGTCACAGAGATAAACGTATACACTCAGAGTAGAAGGAAGGGTCCAGACAGAATCCCTTATATACATGGGGTTATCTTCAGCAAACATTCAGTGTGTGTGTGTGTGTGTGTGTGTGTGTGTGTGTGTGTGTGTGTGTACAGCCTTTCCCAGATAGTGTTGGGAAAAGAGTTTGCATGCAACAACAAAAAAAGGTTGGACCCTTATTTTAAACTATATAGAAACATTAAAAACAGATCAAAAGCCTAATGCAAGAACTGCAAGACGATAAAACTCTTAAAAGAAACCAGGGGGAAACTTTTTAAGACACTGAATTTGGCGAGGATTTCCCGGGCAGGACACCAAGAAACACTAGCAACAAAAGAAAAAAAAATAGATAACTTGGAATCATCCAGTTTGTAGAAATAGACTTGGAATGGTGGTTGCCAGGAGCTGGGGAGCGTTTTATTTAATAGGGACAGAATCACAAGATGAAGGGTGGGCGGGGGCTGGGGAGATGGCCTGGGGGGGAATGTGCTTGCTGTGCAAGTAGGGAGATCTGAGTTTGGATTCTCAGCACTCACATAAAAGCCAGCTTTGAGCTCAGAGTTTGCTGGGTAGCTGGTCTAGCCAGTTATGAGTTCTCGGTTTAGTGAGACATCTTATCTCAAAAAATTATATATATATATATATTGCATACACACATATATAAAATAAAAATGTGGAGAGGTTAGTGGAAAACAGTATCATTCTGGCCTCCACACATGTACACACATACTTGCATGCATACATATACACTGTACATCACATACACCATACATCACACACACACACACACACACACACAGATTGGGGCACTTGTTGATCTCTTTTTCTTTAGTAGTTTCTTGCCTCATCCTCTTACTATCAGTATCATACCCATCTGTGATTTGGGGGGGACTTGGGAGATAGATGCGGTCAAGGGCTCTGGTTGTGTCCCCCCCCCCCCCGAACTTTTTCTTTGCCTGAGGAACAGAAACCCGTAGAGGGCAGCACAGGGACAGGGCTTCGTCCCTAGGAATCTGCTCACAGCCCACAGCCAACAAGGACTTAGCCCAGCAACCTCCTTTCTTTCTAGAAGAGAGATATGTGTGCCCCTCTTACAGGAGGCAAAACGGGGGACTAGAAATGGTTCTGGGAAACAAGCAATGCGCTTGCTGAAGTTCTTTTAGCCCAAGGTTGCAGAAGATATCTGGCTGTGGGGCTGGGGAGGGATGGTGGAGGAGGAAGCTGGGAGTGTGGCTCAGTGGGTAGATCCCCAGGACTGCATGAGCAGGACATGGTGATTCACACCTGTACCCCAACGTTTACGAGGTAGAGGGAGGAGGATCAGAAATTTAAGGTCATGCTTGGCTACACAGGTCAGTCTGGGATAAAATACCATTGAGGGGGGCTGGTCAGTTTAAGCACAGGAGAGAGGACAGCAGAATGGCAAGAACTGGTTAATTTAAACGTGAGGGGCAGAGAGCCCAGGCAGATCGCGGATCTCAGTAGCAGTTAGTGACTCTCTTTCCTGAGATTCCTGCTCCAATGAGCCACGGCTCTGCTTGGCCCCGCCCTGTCTCTCTCAGACCTAAAATCTAGATTCCCACAAGAAGATGCTGAATGGATTCCTTGTATCACCCAGCTGGGCTGGGGGCGTGTGTGGTGGGGTCTCCAACAGAGACGTGGAAGAATCATTCTGGGAACCTGGGGAGCGTTCAGCAGCGGGTGCCACACCTGGCTTTTCGGGTCTCCTGGTCCCCCAGTCTTACACCTGGCTTTTCGGGTCTCCTGGTCCCCCAGTCTTACCGCTACACAAGGTGCCCTCTGGTAGCTGCTCTGGGACCAATAAGGCAGCTGAAGGTGCTGCTGGTATTTTGATAAGGGAACCCAGGCTTTGGGGTCCCGCGGAAGGCCAGACTCTGAGACTGGTGCATTGTGGGGGATCAGGCACCCTACTGGCCCTTCAGAGCAGTCACGTGACTCTAGAGTGCCTGCAGCTTATGAGGTTCACCTGTTTGTCTCGCTTCCCTGTGTTCCCCCAACTCCTTCCCGGCTCCCTCTCCGAGGCTTTCGTAATATGTCGTCTAGACGCTACGCCGCGGTTTCTCCTCCATTAATCCATTTTAATTGGAAAGTTATCATAATGCAAACTCTCTTCGGTATTATTTGCGGCTCGGCGTTATTAGAACTTCACCAACTCGCTTTCCCAGCAAATTAAACTTGCGACGGAGGCAATGAGATCCGCTGCTCATATTAAATCAAACCACCGCCCCCCAGACTTGTCCAGAGTGGCACAGTTTCTAAGCTGGGGATGGGAACGACTGCGGGTTCCGGTCTCTTTTTGGTACCGTGTGTTAGAAATCAGAGATTGAACGAAAAGTGTGTGTGTGTGTGTGTGTGTGTGTGTGTGTGTGTGTGTGTGTGTTTGGAGTGGGGGAAACTGGAGAGTTTTCCGGCAGTATCTGCACTCTTACCCACAATCCAGAAGAGATCCAATGATGGGACTTACACGACCTGCACTTGTAGATTAGAAAGCTCCCCTGGTGCCTAGAATGCTGGGGAGGCAGCAGCATCATTCTCCATGGTAAGAAGTTGAGAACAGGATCAGGAAAAATGGTTGGCTTAGAGTTCTCTGTTTGTATTTATTTAAAGTCAGGGTCTCTTATATTCCAGACTCGCTTCAAGCTCAATAACATAACCACAGATAACCTCACACTTCTGACCCTCCCCCCAGCCCAGTGCTGAGATTATAGGAGGGTACACCATGCCAGGTTTATGTAGGCTGGGACTCGAACCCAGGGCATGCGTTCCAGGTAAGCTGCCCACCAGCTGAGTGGCAAACTCAGCTCGGGCAGGGTTTGCTAGAGCTAGGACTACAAGTTGAGCCCTTCGAGTCTCAAACTTGAAGGGCTGTTTCCACCCAAGGGAACGAATCCCTTTCTCAGTGCAGCCTGGAAGGGATTCTCTTTTTTGAGTTGGCAGAACAGAGTAAGGAATAAAGCGACCCTTATGGGTTGTCAGTACCCCTGGGGTCTAGCCTTTCCCAACCGCCCAGGCGGAACCATGCTTCTCCGCTTTCTCTCTGCTAGGAGCTTTATCTCTGAGGTTGGAAATGTACCAAGTTTCAGAGGCAGATGCCTGACCGATCTGAACCAGTCACAGAGTCTGTTTCCTTTTGTCGGTGATTGGTCTGGAGGCAAAAGTGTGTGACTAAATTCTGGCCATTTGAGGTATTGGCAGCGTTTCTGAAACCCTTTCTCTATGCTGACAGTGGTGCAAAGTGTTTCTTCTTTTCTTTTTTCTTTTGTATTTTTTTTCCTGTGGGTGCCTTTGTGTGTGAGTGTATATGTGTGTGTGTGTGTGTGTGAGAGAGAGAGAGAGAGAGAGAGAAAGAGAGAGAGAGAGAGAGAGAGAGAGAGAGAGAGAGAGAGAGAGAGAGAGAGAGAGAAAGCATTGTGTGTCCCTGTGGAGGCCCAAAGGTGACTTTGGGAATAATCCTGGATTGCTTCTACTTCCTTATTGCTTTGCTCCGGGACTTCCCAGCTCTACCCTCCAGGGCCAGAAGTGCAGGCTGCTGCCACTTCTGTCTGGTGTTTTAACATGTGATCTGGGGATTTGAACTCAGGTCTGTTTGCTTGCAAGGCAAATGCTTAACCCCTGAGCCATCTCTCCAGCCCCCCCCCTTTTCTTCTTCTTCTTTTAAAAAAGTTATCTATCTATCTATCTATCTATCTATCTATCTATCTATCTATCTATCGATCTATCTATCTATCGTGTCTTGTAGAGGACCAATGGTAACTTTGGGAATCATCCTGGATTGTTTCTACTTCCTTTTTTGTTTCATCTGGGATTTCCCAGGCTCTGCCCATCTTGGACTGAAGTATAGGCCGCCACTGTTTCTGCCTGGAGTTTTTATGTGGGACCTGGGATCCAAACTCAGGACTTTCTGCTTGCAAAGCAGAGTCTTGACCCTGAACCATCTCTCCAGCCCCTCTTTTTTTTTAAATTTGTAGAATTTGCAGTATTATTATTATTTCTTTATAGACAATGTCTCCCTTTCAGACCACATAGGCCATGAATTTACGGTCCACCTGCCTCAGCCTGGAGTGCTGTGGTGGCTTAAAGATTCTGTTTACCTGAGCTGGGGATGCAGCTGTTGATGGCGTTTGTCTGGTGGGCACCAGGCCTTGGGTTCCAGCCCAGGCATGGCAAAAACCTGCCATGACCCGGCATGTTGGCGCATGTAATCGCAGCGCTCAGGCAGGTGCACCAGGGGCTTTTAGGAGGAGGCGGTGGGCAGTGTGTGGAGCCGCAGGACTGGGTAGAATTCCCTGCGGAGGATGGAGAGAAGGGGGGCCGGCCCACTGTGACCTGGGTTTACGGCAGGCCTTCTGGAGACACTATCCTCAGGCGCTTCTCAGATCAGCATGCTCAGAGGGCGCTGACAGCTGCTCCCTCAAAGGAAATCTCAAGTGGCTCTTGCTTGATTCTCTGCAACCAGGGCACCCCGGGGCCTCTCTAGCCATCCAGGACATAGCTGTCGGCAGGGCTCCAAAGTAACAAGAGGGGCTGGGGATGTGGCTCAGTTGGCAGAAGCTTGCCCAGATGTAAGTGTAAGCTGGATATGGTGGGTACCCACCCAATAATCCTGGCACTGGAGAGGTAGAGGTAAGAGGGTCAGAAGTTCAAGTTCATCCTCAGCTATGTAGTGAGATGGAAGGCAGGATGGGCTACCTGAGACCTCTGTCTCAAAGTGAAACCAAGTAGCCACAGTAGCACAGGATCCCCACTGTGTCTTCTAGAAGACGCGCAGCACTGAAGGTGGGCTGACGGCCTCCTGACACCTGCCAGTCACAGGCTCCAGCCGCTCTCCTCCCCTGAAATGAGAGCACAGGCCAAGCAGGCAGTGATGTGTGGAAATTTTCCAGGGAGGCTAAGCCCTCCCCCCCCCAGGGGCACCCTTCTCACCAAAGCTAAGTCGCCAGGGGGCAACATGCAGGGGCTATGCTTTTCCATAGGTTTTCTGGGTTGTTTCCACTACTTGCACCCCAAAGAGTCAAGGGGTGAACCTGTTTGTGCCGGGGGCTGGCAGTGACATTCAGCTCACTGGGATGGCCTGCTTAGGATGGCTGAAAACCCAGGATATGGCCTGGGTCTTCTGAAGGCTGGGGGTGGATGACCCAGCCTTTCTCCACCGTCTGTGGGAATGGCTGTCAGCCTTCTAGAAGTGGGCCTGGCTACGGGGAAGGATCCTAATGCGATGCGTCCAGAGGCCACGCCTGCCGGCCTTCTAAGTTAGCCTCCCTTCCTCAGAGTGTGGAAACTTTTTAAAAGGAACGTTTATCAGGTTGAGTCAGAGGTTAAAGTCTCACCAACGAAAAGACCTGAGTTCAGATCCCCAGATCCTACATAAAAATGTCAGGTGGATATGGAGGGAGTGTGTAATACCAGCCTTCCTGGAAGGCGGAGCCTGGGAAAACCCAGAACAAAGCGATAAGGATGATTTAGATGTCGTTCTTGGGCCTCCACAGGCATACACACTCACACATGTACACATACACACACAGGTATACACTTATACACACATATACATGTACACACATACACACACTGTTGCAGGCTGCCTGCGTGGTTGCTGATAAATGACCATCACATGGCTTAAGGGAACAAGGGGTTTATTTTCTTATGATTGTCTGGTTACAGTTCTCAGTCCAGCTTGACAGGAGAGCACGCACCAACACCAGGGCCGAGGGAACTGGCCACACCATCTCTATATAACGGCTGAGAAAGGGACGATCCTTACTTGCCAGACCAGCATGTCTGGCCAAGTGTACAGAAGGATGCCGACTTCCTCAACTACCTCTCTGTATTTTATTCATCTGTTCAAGGCCTAGTTCCACCCACCACAGGCTGGGTCTGCTGCATCAACTAGACCATCTCTTGCAGGTTTGCTCTGGGCTTAATGTAACCACTAATTCTCTACAAATGTGCTCAGAGTTCAAACCCTAAACAGTCAAATTGACACCTGTGCTTAACTGTGACA
This sequence comes from Typhlomys cinereus, assembly GCA_023101885.1. NCBI lineage: Eukaryota > Metazoa > Chordata > Mammalia > Rodentia > Platacanthomyidae > Typhlomys > Typhlomys cinereus. Next base: position 339,505 of record JALPQD010000163.1, read on the forward strand.
CACACTTAAAGACTTAGAACCATTTGTTTTAGACACTGTTTCCTGTGTGTGTGTGGGTAATGGCTTAAACGCTTTACTCAACATGCTCAATGCCCACAATGCCCCGTGAGGTAGGTGATCCTGCTGTGTGCCCAGTTGACAGATGAGGGGATTGAGGTGCACGGGGAACACTTTGGGTTCGGCCCTTCACCTTGCAGAGAGAAACAGCTCTGAGGCGGAAGGATGGCTGGAAGCTCCCTGTCCAGCTTCAGCCTTGCTGGGGCCAGCCCTGGGTCTCAGTGCTTCTGGGCCGCAGGCCACACCCCCTGCCAGGGCTTATTATGGATGCTACGGATTGAATGAAATAGCTGCTCAGTTACAAATTAATAACAGACTTGTTTGTCATTAAGGCAGCATTGTTTAATAAAATTAGTTCAGCGGAGCATAATTACCTTCATATAAAATTCCTCCTTAAGAATTACTCTGATAAATACGAGTCAATGAGGCCAGGGGAGAGACTGGGGCACAGAGGTGGCTCAGCCCTGATCCTGTGGCTTTGGTTAGGCCCCTGTAGAGACACCTCCTGGGTTGGGAGTCTGATTCCCAAAAGTCTTTGGTTCCTATGTCAGTCGCCAGACACCACTGCAAAGCCTTGTGGGTAACAGGAAGCTTGGCTTCTCACAATTAGAAAGCCTGGAGCTGACCCCCTGACTAAACCTAAACTCGTTCACCCTCTCTAGGGGAGCCAGCGCCTAGAGGTGGTCTGTCCACCTCATCACTCATTCTTTAACAGCAGAGTTTCTGGGTGGGTCTTCTCTATGGGGTCTCTCACTGAGTGTCACCTTGATGGAATCCAAAATTGCCTTGGAGACCACCCTCTGGCACCTCTGTGAGGGAGTCTCTCACTGAGGTAGGAAGACCCACGCTCACTGTGGGCAGCCCCATCCCATGAGCCGGGACCCTGGGCTAGTCAAAAACTAGAAATCAAGGGCTGGAGAGATGGCTCAGGGGTTAATTCTCTGCTTTGCAGGCAGAAGGTCCTGAGTTCAGAGTTCAGGTCCCACATTAAAAAAAAAAAAAAAAAAAAGAAGAAGAAGAAGTCAAGTGAGCACCAGGATTCAATTGCTCTCTGCTTCCTGACTGTGGATGTCACGTGACCAGGTGTCTCAGACTCCTACCGCCACGCCTTCCCGGCACGATGAACTGTGTTCTCACACGGTGAGCCCCAAACAGCTTTCCTTACATTCATCACGGCAACGAGAAAGGCAACTACCACTTTCCACTTAGAGACATTCTAGAGCTCGCTAAGCTCCAAAACCCATAATTCAAACCTTTTTCCTATTGCTGGTATTTGTCAAGACAGGATCTAACTAGGCAGCCCAGTTGATCTGGAATTCACAGTCTTTTTACCCCAGTGTCACAAGTGTTGGAATTACAGACATGATAAAGCATCTCTTACCTCTTGATTTTATTGTTCAAGATCCTTCGGCTATCACCTGTAACAACTTAGCATAAATGATAATCCAAATAAGTGTCAGGCACCAGTCTTGGCCCTGGTGCATGCTGGGTATCTCCAGACCTTGCTTTTTTAGTCTTCTGGAAACATCCTTGTTCAGTGAGAAACTGTTCTCCCTCGTAGAACAGTAGTACGGAGGTATCAGGAGAGTTCAGGCAGTCCTCAGACCCACAGCCCAAGGGGACTTCCCCCCTGCCCAGTGACGACCACGCACTGCCTTCTGGATTCTGCCTCTATGTCCTTATGTTTACTGCCAGGGCCACAGCCCTTGCTGGAAACTTCCTTGCTCCTCTCTGCTCAGTAACCCCTGCTTGGTTTCCAAGGTCTAGTCAAGTCCCGTCCACCCCATCAACTTTTTCTGATTGCTCTGTAGCCCTCTGAGAGATGGACCCCAAGGACGTGACCCCAACTGGGTTAGAGTCACATCCTATATGGCTAATCTTATGTGTGTGTGTGGGGGGGGCACTGTATGTCCCTGTGGAGGACCAAGGGTGATTTCAGGAATCATTCTGGGTTTCTTCTACCATCTTTTGCTTTGCTCTGGGATTTCCCGGGTTCTGTCTTTCAGAGCCAGAAGTGCGGGCTGCCTCCATTTCTGTGTGGTGTTTTTACATGGGATCTGGGGTCCTTCTGCTTGTGAGGCAGAGGCTTAACCCCTGAGCCATCTCTCTAACCCCTCTCCTATTTTTTAATATTTTATTTAGAGAGAGAGAGTGTGTGTGTGTATGTGTATGTGTGTGTGTGTATGCGTATGCACACACGTGGAGGTCAGGGGTTGCAGAAGTTGGCTCTCTCTCTCCACCAGCTCTCTCTCCTCCCCGCATGCTTCTGGCATCCAAAGCAGGTCGTCAGACTTAGCAGCAGCACCTCTATGGGCCGAGCCATCTTTCCAGCCCTCTTTCTGATTTCATGGGCCTCTAGCCAGGCTTTTCCACCTTGTTCCTTTCAGTCATTTGCTGAGCAAAGCTCTTCTAGAATCAGCATAAGCTGCGCTAGGTGGAGCCTCGGCGATCAGCAGGCCCAGACTCCTTATCTGCATTTGGGGAAACAGAGTCATGGAGCTGCTGTGGCCGCTGCGGGCTGGCTCCCCTTTCCTCCCCTCCACAGCGGATGCAGGGGGCTGGGTTTGCAGGCCTTCTGCTTTGCTCCACCCCTCGCTGGCCTCCCCAGCCTGTAGATCTTTCGCTGAGCAGCACTCGGTGGTTCCCGGTCGTTGGAGGAGCTGTCCAGGCAGGCAGGAAGGCTCGTACTGGAGCCCCGAATCTTTCCTGAGCAACTCACAGGACAGTGACTCCCACACCCCACCCAACGACCCTACGGGAAGTCAGTGGACGACTCCAGGGGCACCATTCACGGACCGCATCACGCAATGGCATCGCACCGCGTGCAGCCTGCACAGCCGTGCACCGCCGCGCAGGGCTGAGGGTGGGGGCAGGGGAGGTACTCAGGCCAGCAGAGAAGCGAAGACCCCAGTGAAGTTGCAGGGAGGTGGCAGAGACCCGGGGGAGGCAGGGAGGCCGTCCGGGGGGCTGGCGCTAGGAAGCCTTCTATTTGGCCCTGGGGGGGGGTGTCTGGGCGTGGGTCCGCTCTTCTGGCTCCTTGGTGAGAGAGTGAAAGGGGCGCGTGCGTCAGAAGGCGGGTTTGGACAAAGCGCGAACAAGCGGGCGCTTCAGAGTACAAAGTGCATCTGAAAGTCCCTGGCATTAGGACAGAAACAGGGCCTGGGGCTGGCAGCCCTCCCTTGGCTGTAGCCTGCAGCCCTCCCTTGGCTGTAGCCTGAAGCCCTAAAATCCCAAGTCTCCACGATTTCAAGGATCACTAGGAAGCCGGGGGTCTGCACTGTAATGGGCAGCGTGGGTGTGCCCATTCCGTGATGGAGGGAGAACATTTGCCTCCGCTCTGAGTCCCTTCATCTCTCATCCCAAGACCCAGACAGGCTACCAGGGTGGCCATCCCGAAAGCCTCTTGCCCACCCCCTCTATCCCCCACAGAGGGCTTGGGAAGGAAAGGGCGACGGCATCTCACCAGCCTCCTCTGTACACCCCCTCCCTGCTCCCACTAAAGCCCACTTTGAAGGGGGCCTGGGAGCTCTAACGAGTTGAGGGCTTTTACGGCAGCCCAGGCAAACCAATTAGGTTTGCTTAAAAATATTGTATTCATTAGCATGAAAATAAAGCTGAACTTTCTGGAGATAATTGCATCTTTTAAAGTGCGGTAGTCTTTGTCTGGGCTGGTCTCATAAATATGCATGCAGTCTAATCCTTTTGGAGCCCTGGTCTCAATCATGGCTAACACGCAAATGCAGGCAGGGTGCTAATATTCTGACAAGAGCGGAGAGAGGGGGCTGTAGAAGGCCCAGCTGCAGCCTGCGAAGCTCTCGGGAACGGAGCCCAGTCCCGGTCCCTGGGACCAAGCACCAGGCTTCAGTTCCCCTCGGCTGTCTTTTGTGGTGCTGGGGAACACAAGGGCGCCTCTGCTTAGAATGATGGTGTTTGCGGGGGAGGGCTTGGGGGGGGAAGCGGTAGGAGGGTGGGGGTGGCAACGTGAGCTGAGCTCAATTTACAGTCAGCAAATTGAAACCCTGGGAATGGGGATGGTGGGATTTAAGTTGGTTGTCAAGGGCACCCAGCCTGGGTGGGGCCCGGTGCTCTTGCTTAATGAGGTGCCCTATTTCTGAGAGGGAAAGGGTCAAGTGTGTAGGGAGCAGAGAAGGTGCGTTTTCAGCAGGTGGGCACCTGTGAGAGGGAAGGGCAACTTCTCAAGCCCCTCGCCCTGATCCCCCCCCCCCCCCCCCCCGCCGCCCTCTAGGCCTCTCCAAAGCTACCATGATGTGTTCAGCGGTCATCGGGGATTCTGTGCCCCCTCTTCTCTGGACACACCCCTCGGCTTCTTAGGTTTTCCTCAGCTACCATGGGGCTCTCCATCTTGTGGCGTTTCTGTCTCCCCTGTCCGTTACTTCCTCCCATATTGTAACCATGAAACTTTTAAAAACTGAGTTTGAATTCTCGCATTTTTGCTTTTTTTTCGAGAGAGAGAGAGAGAGAGAGAGAGAGAGAGTGGAGGCCCAGGGGTGACATCAGGAGTCACCCTAGATTGCTTCTATCTCCTTACTTCTTTGCTCTGGGGGTTCTCAGGCTCTGCCTTCCAGGATCTGAAGTGCAGGCTGCTGCCATTCCTGCTTGGTGTTTTCACATGGGACCTGGGAATCTGAACTCAGGTCCTTTTGCTTCCGAAGCAAAGGCTTTATAACCCTTGACTCATCTCTCCAGCCCTTGAGCTTGATTTCTAATCGACGAAAAGTCCGGAACTGCTTTGCCTCTGTCGTGGTTTGAATGTACGTTGTCTTCCACAGGCTCTTGTGTTTGAATTCTTCGCTGGTGTCAACATTCAGGAAGGTTGCTGCACCGTTAGAGGTAGTAGCTCTGCCCTGCAGTTTGCCTCTTGCTCTCTCCGCCTTTACGAGGAGGGTCCTCGGTGACCTGAGCCTCCACCATGTCTTTTCCCACCATAGCGAGCCACATCTCCCCTCTGGAGCCTCTGGATCCCCCTTTCTCCCTAAGCTGGTGGTGCAAAGTGTCGTCTCACAGCAATACAAGAAAACGGCAATAGCATGTATTTGTCTACTTGTGTGTGCTCGGCATGCACACGCAAAAGGCAGGAGGTCCTGATGCTGTTACCAGCGTGAGGGGGAGTCAGGCTGCAGCCTGGTGAGGGTGTTCGTGTGCAGCAGCGGCAAGGATGCGGCTGGCTCTGGGTGGGGATGAGGCTGGAAGGAGGAGGAGCTGGGTCCCCTATAGGAGGAGCCTCTAGGAGTGCTCTCTCCCCCTCCCTTTCTCTTCCTCTCCCTTTCTCTTCCTCTCCTTTTCTCTTCCTCTCCCTTTCTCTCTTTTTCTCCCCCTCCTTCCTTTCTCTCCCCCTCCCTCTTTCCCTCCCTCCTTTCCTCCTTCCTTCCCTCCTTCCTTCCCTCCTCTCTTCCCTCCCTTCCTCCATCCTCCTTCCCTCTCTCCCTGGTGGTGGGAATGGCATCCAGGACTTCAGGCTCCCTAGGCAGCACCTCTCTCACAGACCCTGCCTCATCCCTGTGAGGCTGCCTGGAGCTTGGACACTGTCCCTAGAAGCCAATGGGAGGGCTTTAGCTGCTGTTTCTATGCCATCTATACTTGGCACGCATGGTGCCAACTTACCCCGTGATTCTCATGCGGAGCCACTTAACCCTCTCACCCTCCCTGAGCACAGGCCGGCCCGAGGTTGCTGAGTGAAAGAGGCGAGGGAAATAAGGACGGGGCTTGGGGGACGGCTCAGTCGGCAGAGTGCCTGGCACACACCGAGGGCACCTTGGGCTGGGTCCTCAGCACCCACATAATAGCCAGGTGCAGTAGCATGCATCTGCAAGCCCAGTGCCAGCGTGGGTGTGGGGGTGACAAGACAGGCTGGTCCCTGAAGCTCAGTGGCCAGTCAGCCTAGAGGAATCAGTGAGACCCTCTCTCCACAGATAAGGTGGAGAGGAGTTGAGAAAGCCATCCGCTGGCCTTCAGCCTCCACATGAGCGTACACACATGAACACACATGAACACAGGCATACGCATGCACACATGCACACATGCACACACGCATGACTACTTGCATGCATACACAAACATATGCAGCACACATGCATACATGCACACGAACGTGTATGCATACCACACACAGGTAGGCACAGCATGCACATATGAACATGTACACAAATGACATACATACAAATACATGCATACACGCACACACACAGACATTGTCCTACATGTATGCATATGCAAACGTACACATGTACCACACACAGAGACAGCAATGGAACAAAGCAGAAACAATGAGCATTTTCTGAACACCTACTATGTGCTGGGGATCTTCAGCGGATCCAAACTGTCGTTGAATCCACATAAAGCTCACAGGTCAGGCAGAGCGCCCAGGTACAGAGAGGACGCGGGCTTGGGACTCATGCGACACCCCCGTAGCCCCATCCCAGGGCTGCTTAAGCTGCAGGGCTGGGATTGCCCTGCAACCCTTGGTTTCCAAGTTCCGCCCCTGGGCAGCTGTGTCTTCTTACGAGAAGCAGCCAGGGCGCCAGCACGCGGAGGAGAGGGAAGACTCGTTCTTGGCCAAGTTTCATTTCATTTTCCGTCAGTAGGTGTCAACTGTGAACCAGTCAGGAATGCTAAAATAACAGCTTCAAAACAGAGGCCCCGAAATGGAAACGCAATGTGAGCGCGCCCCGCGCCAGCCCCGCCTGAAGATCAGTGGAGCGTGCGAAGTGTCTGTTACAGACGTGTAACACTTAGGGACTCGACGCGCAGGAGTCGCAGGCGATGTGCAATTTAGCAACTTGGGCTGCGAAAGAAGAGGGGATGGGAGAGGAAAGAACACGGCCGGCGGGGCGTTGAAAACAAAAGGAAATGGAAAGGAAGAGGCCACCCGGCCTTCCTGCCTCTGCACGGCGGCTCTCCCGATGACCCAGGAGACAGTTTGTTGGGCGAAAGAGGCTGACCATTCTGAGACATCTACCACAGATGACCGCTGTGTGGGAAAGGACACGGACTATGAGGGAAGCGGGGTGTCCTTCTTTTGTGACAGGACACTCGCCGGAGCAGATGAACTGGTCATACAAGTGCAGGACAAGAAACAGGGCTGTGAGGGAACGGAGTGTTCAGGAGAGAGACCTGGAGAGGTGACGGGGACCCCTGAGGGGGGGATCAGCGCTGCAGGTCACTCTGGTCCTGGTGGGCTGCGTGGACTTCACCGTTTGAGTCTCGGGGTCTGTGCCCATCATGGAAGGTGGAGGACCAAGGGTGACTTCAGGAATCATTGGGAATCATCCTGGATTGCTTCTACCTTCTTCTTGCTTCACTCTGGGATTTCCCAGGCTCTGCCCACAAGCCGGAAGTCCAGACCGTCCCCATTTCCTCCTGGCGTTTTTATGTGGGACCTAGAATCCAAACTGAGGCCCCTCTGCTTGAGGGTCGAGTCCTTCCTTCTCTCTCATGTTTATTTTGTGCGCGCATGTGCACCTGTGTGTTTGCGCTTGTGTATCAGAGGGCACTGTGTGTCCCTGTAGAGGCCTAAGGATGATTTTGGGAATCATCCTGGATTGCTTCTACCTCCTTTTTGCTTTGCTCTGGAATTTCCCAGGCTCTGCTCACCAGTTCCAGAAGAACAGGCCACTACCCTTTCTGCCTGGCATTTTTACGTGAGACCTGGGATCTGAACTCAGGACCTTCTGCTTGCAAGGTAGTCTTAACTCCTGAGCCATCTCTCCAGCCCCCTTCTTTCTCTCTTTTTCTTTCCTTCCTCTGTCCCTCTCTTCCTCCTTTCTTTCCTTCCTTCTTTCTTTCCTTCCTTCCTTCCTTCCTTCCTTCCTTCCTTCCTTCCTTCCTTCCTTCCTTCCTTCCTTCTTTCCTTCCTTTCTTCTTTCTTTCCTTCCCTTCTTTCACGGTTTCTGGGAATTGAACTCAGGCCCTTATGCTTGCAAGGCAAACCCATCACTGATGGGGTTATCACTGAAGGTTTTTCAAGGCTCCCTCAGGCTGTGACGCCCATGACTATCATCCGAATGACTCTCAATGAATTGGAATCACCAGTATCACAGGGTCCTACATGTGGGTGGGGCCGGCTGAGCATGAATTCCAGGGTTCTGGGCTCTGACAGATCTGGAGGGAATCTGAGGAGGGTGGGGCTCTGGTGGACACTTCCCTTTGGCCCTAGGGACTGCTGGTGACCAGAGGAGGTTGCGGGCTGGGGGAGATAGCTCAGTTGCCATTGCAAGGATGAAGTACCAAGTGGGATGCCCAGAACTGATGAGGCAACGCATAGATGCAATCTAGCACTAGGAAGCCAGAAACAGGCAGATCCCTGGGGCTGTGTGTAACTTCAGAGTTCCTCAGACTTCTGAGAAGCCAGAATATTCTTTCCTGTTCAGAAGGTTCCTGTGGGTTCCTGGTGTATCCTGAATAACTGCAACAATACAGGGCACAATACAGGGCATCTAGCAGAAGCTAAAACAAGAATGGTTAGAGAGGAGACGGACGCCAAACTGCTCATGCCCTTTCTTTCAGTCCTTCACGGGCATTGTGTCTGGCGAAATTTGTGAACTTGCAAATTAGGATTCAGAAGGTCTGGGATGAGCCAGAGAGTCTCTGAAAGTTACAGGGGGGAAAACCAGGGCTTGGAGATGAAGCCTGGGCTATGTGATGCTTACACGTGGCTGCCACAAGACACCTGGCCTGAGCAACTGAAGAGAGAAGGGGATTTGATTAGCTCCCAGTGTCAGATGATGGTTCATCATGGCGAGCAAATCACAGTAGCCAGAGCCCGAGGGAACAGGTCATGTCCCATCCATGGTCAAGAGCAGAATGCGACTAATATGTGCATGCCTGCCAGGTGAGTTCTCTCTATCTCGAAATCGTCTTGGATCCCTTGCCTGGGTCTTCCCACCCCAGTTAGACCAGTCAAGGCAGTCTCCTGCAGGTGTGCCCGGATGCCTTCCTTAATCTAGAGAATCCCCCTCCTGTGTGCCCCTCCTAGGGGGCAGGCTGACACTTAATACTGGCCATCACAGGCTTCCTGGAAGAGACAGGAGCAGAGTGCGTTGTCCTAGGTTCCAAGAAGGGCATTTGGCTCTGGTGCGACTGGGCGGACCACCAGCTGGCCCATCAGAGGGAGCAACTCCAAGACGACAGCGACCCAGACCAAACTTGTCCCTGTTCTGTGCCGGCTTTCAGAAAGAACTCCCCCCACGCCCCCAACACACACTTCTTTCCACTGTCTGGAGTTGGCTCCGACGAGCCAAGGATTTCGCTCCAGAGTCAGGCTCTGTTTAGCTTTGCACCTGCTGCCCGCAGCTGTTGCCCAAGTTCCCGTTCGTGGCACAAACGGCGTCTCTAATGGATGGGGTGTAAGCCTTGGTTGGCAGCGAGGCTTGGAGGGGGGGTATGGGCTGTGCAGACAGATGGAACTCTTCCAACTGCCAGGATCCAAGCTGCCCTGCCAGCCAGACGGGTAGCTGGCCGGCGGGTCAGCCAGCGAGCCGGGTGACCAACCCCCAGGCAGCTTTGGGGTACTCGGGAGGTGAGTGGATGGTTGCTCAGGCCCCCGGGAACTCCTGTTTCAGTTGAGACAAGAAGCATGTGGAATGAGACAAGGGTGGGGAGATTTGGATCCCTGGCACCCACATAAAAGTCAGACATGGTGGCACACACATCTATAATGCCAGCTGGTGTAGGGTGGAGACAGGAAGATACTAGTGCATTGCTGGCCAGACAGTTTAGTCAAAATGCAGGCTCCATGTTCAGTGAGAGACACTATCTCCAAAATTAAGGTAGGTAGTAATAGAGGCAGATACCTCCAATCTCCATATACATGGGCACACACATGCATACCACACGCGCGCACACACACACACACACACACACACACACACACACACACGAGACAACAGGTTGGCAAGCTGGCTTGGGGCATAGAGTCACCTGCTCGCAAGCCTGGGGACCTGACTTCTATTCTGGGAACCCACAAGGAGTAAGGAGAGAACTGACTTCTGAAAATTGTCCTTTGACCTTCACATATGTCCCATGATTCATGTGTCTGCTCTCTATTACTTGCTTTCTTTTAGAAAGAGACAGAGAGAACAAGAGAGAGTATGAGAGAGAGAGAGAAAGAGAGAGAGAGAGAGAGAGAGAGAACACCACCAAGATGTTGGGTAAACACTTGGCCCTGGGCTAGTTTATGTGTATAGGAGGGTAGGTGGGGGGATCATTTAGAAGTATTGCAGGACTTCCGATAAACTGGAATATTTCTTCCTCGCTAGAAGGTTCTGGTTGTCTTGAATAGTTTTAAATTTGAGACAGAGATGATTTGAAGCCAAACACAACCTGTGTCTTTTGGAAAGTGGTGATATATAAGAGGTTTTATAGCTTATAAAAACAAAATAAAATCAGAGGTTTTGACCACTCTGATCTACCGCTGAGGAGAACTCTTGAGGACTATCAGATAGTGCGTCTACTTGGGCCACTGAATTCTGGAATTTCTAGTTTTTAAGAGTATCGGGTTTGGGGCTGGAAAGGTGGCTCAGGGGTTAAGCCTCCGCCTTGCAGGTGGAAGGTCCTGAGTTCAGATCCCAGATCCCACGTATAGACGCCAGGCGGAAGCGGGGGCGGTCTGCGCTTCTGGTCCTGGTAGGGCGGAGCCTGTGAATCCTGGGGCAGAAGGAGGTGGAGGAGTCCATGGTGGTTCACGAATTCGTCCGTGGTTCTACACATACACACGCACATGCACACAGTTGAATAAATAATAATAATAATAAAAAAAGAGTATCGGGTTTGCTCCAACATCCCAACATTACCAGTGCTGGGTCCGGCATGTTTCCATTGACTATCCTTCAGCCAGGTGTGCTACCTCTGTGTCCCATGATAGGGTGGTGGCTGTCACCCTCGGAGGGACCAGGCTCCTTGCACCACTTGCTGGGAAGACCCCATTTGACCCCACCCAAATTCCTTGTGCTTTTAGTAGGCGATCCAAGCTTCTGCCACATCCATAATGGGAAAATTCAGCCTCAGCCCTATAAGAGCAGTTCTCTGGTGGGGGTGGTTGGTTCTGGGATGGTCACATGACCTGAGGGGTGCTCCAGAGGGACAGACCTGATTGGGTGACCGCATAGCACACAGCAGACTTGTTAGACAGACTTACACCATAGGGGCTGCGCAGTCCAACGGTGGCGTCTGCAGGGTAGAGGGGCTCAGCACTGGCAACTGGTGCCAAAAGCCTGGGAGAGTCCTGGGGAACTGCTGGTCTTCAGTCTGGATTGGAAGCTGACAGCAGAGGGATCCACATGTGGCAAGGACAGAGCCTCCCCTCCCCCCCAGCTAAGAAGGGAAAGCCAGCAGGCAGCAGGGCAGGCCCCTCTGACCTCTTTATATTTGGGCCATGTCAGGAGGTTCCGCCCACTCTAGAGGTGGTGTTTCTCAATCAGTTAATCTTTCCTAAAAATACCCTTGTAGACCTGCCCAGAAAACGGCGTGGGAGGGGGGGTCCTCTTAGATCCCAGATAAATGGATAATAGGATTAACCTTCACAGAGGGTGTAATACCAGAAGTGACCACTAGGGGGACACCGTGTCTAAGACCTTGGGTAGGCAAGCTAAGGCAGGCGGGGCTAGAGCTCGCCCAGGGCTGTGCTAGTTTTGACTTGAGTGAGTTTGAGTCTGAGTGCTTGTCATTTGCAGTCGGCATAAAGATGGGGGTCCTCCCTCTTCCTCCTGGGCAGACAAGAAGACCCTCTCGGAAAAGAGGACTTGGAGAGGATTTGAAATAGCACCTTCAGGGTCTGGCAGATGCAGGTGGGGTGAGAATGTGGGGGAGGGGCGCCACTGGCAGGGCTGACAGCAAGGCTGGGTGACGGTGGCACCCTTCTGGGGGACATAGCTGTGGAGGAGCAGCTGTGGAGTCAAGGAGACTGGTGTGCCACATCCTGGTGGAAGGGCAGTCTGGAATCCAAGAGAGAGGGAAGGAGAGAGAGAGACAGACAAACAGACACAGAGAGAGAGAGAGAGAGCGCCGGAGAGGCATCTAGATATAAAACAAGACCAGCCAGCCAACTAGCCAACCAGTCAATCAACTATATCCACCAGACCACACCCACCAGCCATCTAAAAGGAGCTTTGACCAGAGCAGCAATGTGGGGGGTGGAGTCACCCCAAGTGACCTAGGAGGAGAGGTTGGCTCCTTTCTAAAACCCTCCAGTGTAGAAGGTTGAGTTCATTTACTTTGCGTGTCACAGACTCCGTTCAAACGGGTTTCTGCGAGCCCTTATGTCTATTTATCCATCCATTAAAGACCATAGCCTTTAATCCCTACCTGTCTCTGTTCACACTCCGCCCCCGCAAGCGGCCATCCTCATTTAATTTTAATGCGTACTTTGCTTGGACGTGTTCTCGCAGAGTGAGTCTTGGTCCTTTATCTGTGCGCATCTTCAATGGATCCCGACCGGGTGGTACTGTGGGATTCGATATACTTCTTTCTTTCCCCAGCATGGTTTGACAAGCCATCCTTTGCCTGCCAGACACACTTCAGAGCAGGCAGTCTCTTTAGCTTCCTGTCTGCCCGGAGAGCGCTCCCTGCCATGCTGAATTCTGTTGTGTCCAATGACCTCGCTGGTATGTGTCAATTCACGATCCCTCTGAACACTGTCGTGGCTGCAGCCTGTGTGGCCATCTTCCGCTCTGGTGGCCTGGGGTCTCTGCCCTCCTGAAATTTATGCTCTCCATATTAAAAGGGGGCTGGGAAGCCAAGAGGAGATTTCGGAAGGGATGGAGTGTGTCTGAGTCACAAACACAATTCCGATTATGGACCTGTCAACTTAGACCACCCGCTGTGAGGGTGACAGACCCTGTCGTTAGGACCCTTAAGAAGCCCCTTGGATGGAGTGGCCCGTGTGGTGAGAGGCAGGCTTCCTGTCAACAGCCAGAGCTCAGTCACATGAACATCTAGGGACGTCCTGCGTTCTCAGCCCACAGAAACTGACCTGATGCTTGGGAAGGATTGTTTAAACCCCATTTCTTAGCTACTTTGTTCAGTAGCCATTGGAGAAGGGTTGCAAGGCTACAGGGCATGCCTGTACAATTGCAGTGTGTGCAGTTGGAACATCTGTATATATGTGCTTGCATGTTTGCATATAGTATATATATGTGCATGCATACACACTTGCATGCAGTGTACATTTGTGTGTTTGTGCATGTGTACAGTGTATATTAGTGTGTGCAGGTGCAGTATATACAGTGTATATTTTGTGTATGTATATGCTTACAATACAATGTGCATGTGTGCTTGTGTACATATAGTGCATATTTGTGCATGCATGTATACAGTGTGCATTTGTACATGCTGGCATACAGCATGATTTGGTGTGTGCATGCATACAATGCATATTTGTGTCATGCTGGCATGCAATGTACATTTGTATATATGTGTGCAGTGCATATTTGTGCATGCATGCATGCAGTCTGTATTTGTGTGTGCATGCTGGCATACAGTGCATATTTGTGCATTCTGGCACGCAGCGTGTACTCGTGCATGCTGGCACACAATGTGTATTTGTGCATGCTGGCATGCAGTGTATGTGTGTGCATGCATGCACGAATACACACTGTACGTACTTGTGTATTGGCCAGAGGAAGACCATGGCATTGTTCCTCAGGTACCTTGTTTTTTGAGACAGTGTCTCTCACTAGCTTGGACCTTGTTCACTGCGCCTAGTGAACCCCAGGGATCTGCCTGTCCCTACCTCCCAGCACTGGGATTACCAATGCTGGTCACCATGCCTGACTTTGTGACCTGGACTCTGGAGGCTGAACTTAGAGTCTTACAAGACGAGCATTTTACTGACTGAGCCATTTCCCCATCTCTCAGTGTATATTTAAATCTGTAAGGAGTCTGGATACTTCTGCCTGCTTACTCTCCATCCAGGTGGTAGGAAGCTATGGATCCTGCGGAAGGCCTCAGAACCTGGCTGATGGAATACTACTGGGAAAAAAATGAGAAAATTGTCTGGGCTAGTCATCAGCATTTCCAGAGAATTCTCAAAGGATTGTTCCAGACTCTAAATCCTATAAGACTGTCTGTGGCTAGTCAGAGCACCCTAGGCTTTGGCTAGGACCAGCAAGAACCTGGGGACCACTGCCTTAAGGGCTCTCCTCTGGGGGGGGGTGCTGTCACCTGACCAGGCAGAGAGATGCCCCTACGTCAGTGTGGTGGGTGTTGGGAACGAGAGAGCTGCAATGTACACACCGCCGAGGTGCCCGTGTATTTGCTCTGTCTGGAATCAGATTCCCTTGGCATCACCTCGCGGTTCCTTGTGATCTCTGTCAAGGAAATGAATCGTGGAGTCAGAGGTCTGCTCAGAGCAGTTAGCTGATCTGCGGGTGCCGGTGCTTGCTCTTCGGGGTCACTGGGCATGGAGCCGCACTCTGGCCGGGGGTTTGCCATTCCCTCTGCAGCTCTGTGTTACATACACGCTTTACTGACCAGGCCCAACAGGAATCCCATGGAAGGAAGAGTCAAGCGCGGCAGTGATATGTTCCCTGTGCATCCGCCGCGGGTGCCAGCACCGGAAGGCTGCTTGGGATCATAGAGCAGGCAGGTGGCGGATCCTCCAGCGAGGAAGTGTAGGCTGGCGCCACACCCAGGACTCTTCCTTGGCACCCTTGCCCCAAGGCTTAGAGAGCGTGGGCTCTGGCCTCACTGGTTCCACCCTCACCCCTTGCCAACCGCACATCCTTGGACAGGGCCCTTGCTGGACGGTTGAGCTTCCCGTTCCACGGGAGAGCTACAAAGAGCTTTGGTGGAAGCCAGGGAGAGAAATCCAGGGGGGGTCCTAGGTGGTGAAGATGGACACTTTGGAGACGGGAAGGCTTTGAACCCCGGAAGACACAGCAGAGTTTGGACTTCCCTTCTAGGGAAAGCGGGGCCCACAGAATGTTGAGGAGGCTGGGATGGGGTCGGGTGTCAGATGTGAATCCAAAAGCTTGGCTTTCATGGCTGTGTGGGACCCGTTGGGGGCGTGGGGAGGAGCCTGCACTCAGGGGTCACCTCAAATGAAGTGGAGCATCTCCTGCAAGGACTTCTGGGGCTGCCTCTGAGGTCGTGACTCCTCCACCCCTTCCCAGTCTGTTCTCTCTCACCCCAGAAAAGGGGAGACGTTGTTTCCACTTTGCCAATGCCCAAGACGAGGTTACCTGGCAAGTCCAAAAAGTCACAGCGAGGCGCTGCGGGAGTCAGTTACGGGTGTCAACTTGATAGCTGAAGCTCTCTGGGCACATTTGTAAAGACTAATAGTTAAGTCCTGAGAAAGCCTGCAAGAGTCTGTTTAACCCATGGGGGAAGACCCAGCCCATGGGGCGTAGGATTATTCCCTGGGCAGGTAGATAGGATGGAGGGAGCTGGCTCAGTGAGGGTAGCGTTCTTTGGTATACTTGGACAGACACGCTGTCTGGCAAGTGAGGTTTGCCCTGGTCTTGGCAGTGAACAAACCAGCAGGCTCTGGAGCAGTCTTGGGATGGAATAGTATTCAGTCACAAAAAAAGGAATGAGACTGTGATCTGGGCTCCAGCAAGGGCAACCCTTGAAAACATTTGCGCAGGCTCAGTAAGGCTGATCCTCGAGGGTGGATATTGATGATTCTGCTGTTGGGGGTTCCTGTAAAAGGCACTTCAGAGAGACGGACAGCAGGTCTGTGGGCTAGAAGGTGTGCAGGGAATGGGGTGTCGGTGCCCCGTGGGGGCTATGCTGGAGGAGCAAAACATTCTGGAGATGGGGAGATAGATGGATGCTGGGGGCGAGGGTGGGTATACATTACTTAACGCTGATAAACTCTATCCTTAAAAATGGTTGATATAGGGGCTGGAGAGGTGGCTCAGGGGTTAAGTCTCTGCCTTACAGGCAGAATTCTGGTCCTGAGTTCAGATCCCAGATCCCACGTATAGACGCCGGGCGGAAGTGGGGGCAGCTTGCGTTTCTGGTCCTGGTAGGGCGGAGCCTGTGAATCCCGGGGCAGAGTAAACAAGGAGGAGGTGGAGGCGTCCATGGTGGTTCCCGAATTCGTCCGTGGTTCTTTACACACACACACACACACACACACACACACACGCACGCACGCACGCACGCACGCACATGCACAATTGAATAAAAAAATGGTTGACATATAGGCTGGGGAAATGGCTCAGCCGTTAAAGTGCTTGTTGTGTGTGCAAAAGGGCTGGAGTTTGAATCCCCAGATTCATGTGAAATGTCAGAAGGACCACCTGTAATTTTAGCCCCTGAAGGTAGAGTCTGGGAAATCACTAGAGCAAGCTGGCAGGTCAGCAAGTTCTATAGGCGAGCTCTGGGTTTAGACGCCTGGGAAGGGCTGCCAGAAGCGCTGACCTTGGAGGAAGGACGTGCGACCCAGAGCTAGCCCATCACAGGTGAGCGAGGGAGCACTGTGGTAGATTCACCTGCTGCCCTGACCCAACCGCAGCCAGGAACACAGTCCCCACGGGCACTGCACCAAAGACCACCACGCTCAGCTGTCAAATCCGGAAGCCATCATGTCTCAAGTCAATCTTCAGACTCAGAACAAGAAGGCCTCTCCATCCCCCCGGTTCTTCTCCCTGCCTCCCCTCCCGAAAGAGCGCGTCTGCGGGGACAGATGGTCCTGTGTCAGCGTCCCCGTGTGATATCGATGTGAACAGCGAGGGGAGCCGACGTGTCTCGTGATGGGTAAAAATAGGCCCGCATTAGGCATGCACGAAACCGGCCGCCTCCTCCGGCCACGCCAGGCGCTATTCTAGACGCGGCACGCGTGGCTTTGGAGCCCACCACCCGGCAAGGCAGAGCACTGGTCTGGAACTTGACATTTAAAGGCTTTGAGAGAAATAGAAGGAGGCACGGAGGCTTCTTTTTATAAGTCGCTCTGGCTATTTCTGAATGGGACGCGGCAAGGAAGCACGGATCACATCTTGGAACGGCTGAGAGCCCGTGGGGGGCAGCCGGAGCCGCTCTGTCTGCTCCCCCAGACAGGCACTCCTTCCATGGGGTGAGCTACCACTTGGATGCCTCCAGAGACGGGGCACTAAGTGACAGGTCTCAGTGTAGGGGTACCCCCAGTTGAGTGCTCTCAGGGGGGGCTGTCTGACCGTCTCTCCCACTCCTGGGGTGACTGAGGGCCACGCTCCCTTTTTGGAATGTGTGTCCTTTGCTATTTCCTGCGGCTCTTGCTGTGCGCGCAGCCCTGGGGGCGCAAAGCCGTGAAGGCTAAGGGAGACCACCAGCTGACGCACGCTCTGCACAGATGATGCACACGGGTGGAATAATGAGGTGACGCGTATCCACGGGCCGTGGCAGAATCTGACTCCTTCCCAGTCAGAATCACTGGTAATTTCTACCACCTCGCGCGGTTCATGACGCCCACATTTTAGCACCTACATCTTGGGGCTTGTCATGGTTTGACAAGTGAGTTGCCCCCCCCCCCAGGCTCCTGTATTTGAATCTTTAGTTGGTTTGGGAAGGTCGTGGCACCTTTAGGAGGTGGAGCCTCGCAGGAAGAAGGCAGTCACAGGGGGTGGGCTTTGAGATTGGTGCCCTTCCTACTTGAGGAAGAGGTCTGCTTCTGCAGTTGGCAGTTCCGTAGCTCTCACCCTCCAAGATGGACGTGACATAGGCTGCTTCCAGCTTCTGCCAGCCAGCCATGCCTTTTCCACCATAACGGACTGTATCTCCCCCCTCTGGACCCGTAGGCTGCATACATTTCCCTTTCTCCTTAAGTTGTTTGACTTTGAGTGGTGTCTCCCAGCAGCGGAGAAGAGTAAGTGGTACAGGGCTTCTTCTACCCTGGCCCTCCATCTAGTCCCTCATTCAGTCTCTCAGAAGGGCTGTTGGCAAGCACCTCCTCTCCTCTCTCTCTGTCACACTGTGGTCGCAGTCCTCAGCGCGGGATGGAAAGCGCCCTGGTAGTGGGAGTGTGGGGCGGCTTCTCGCGTTGCATCCACAGACAGGAAGCAGAGACAGACATGAATGTTGGCACTCAGCTCTTTCAGACTTTTCCTTTTGCATATGTGTATGTGGGCAGGTACACATGTGTGTGTGTGGTGCATTAGTCAGGATTCTCTAGTGCCACAGAATCAACAGAATGAATATATTAAAAGGAAATGTATTGAGTTGGCTTACGAGATATGGCCGAGGTAGTCCAACGATGGCTGCGAGTAGCTGCTCAGTCCAGTAGTCCAGTGGGTGACAGCTGAAGGCTGGAGGATTCCTGGAGAGTCCTCAGTGACATTGAAGACTTGGAGGGTTGGAGAGCTGGAGGGTTGAAGAAGTGAAGGAGCCGGGCAGCAGGAGGGAAGAGAGTTTTCTAGCACAGCTTCTGAGAGTCTCTCTTCAAAGTCTTCTGTTCTATGGTTCCTTTTCTCTGGTCTGCTATTGGGAGGTTCCAATCAGATCTAGGGCGGGTCTTTGTATCGTCAATGTATTGATCTGGATCATCTCTTCAGATGGTCTCAGCTGACCTTAGTCAATGCCAGTGTAGTCAAGTTGACACCCAGGACTAACTATCACAGGGGGCGTATATACAAGAGGCCCTTGCATGTGCGCATGCCTGTGGAGACCCAAGAGTGACATCTGGAGTCATCTTGGATGGCTCGTCCCCCTTATTGCTTTGCCCTGGGGTTTCCCAGGCTCTTCTTTCCAGGATCAGAATCTCAGGCTGCTGCCATATCTACTTGGCCTTTTTTATGTGGGATCTGGGGGTCCGAACTCAGGTCCTTTTGCTTGCAAGGCAAAGGCCGCCGAGCCGTCTCCCTAGCTCTCCACCTTAGGGTCTCTCACGGAACCTGGAGTTCACTGATTGGCTGGACAGGCTGACCAGCAAGCCTCAGGGGACCTCTAGTCTCTGCCTGCTCAGTGCCGCGCATACAGAATCTCCACAGTGCCGGGCTTTTTGAGGTGTGTGCTGGGAATTGAACTCAGGCCTCAGGCGTGTGCGGCAAGCACTTCACCCACTCAGCCACCCCCCTGCTTGCTTCCTCTTGGCTTTGTCTTTCAATGACTGCTTCCTTCATCTGACTCTCCTAGCCCGTGACTCAGAGCTCCTCTCCACCGTAGCTCCGGCCTTGCCCTGTGCTTCCTGTGGATCCAAGCAAGCTTATCTTCTCTGTGGCTCTGCATGTGGGATAAGCGGCTGTTTATTTCAAGAAGAAAGAAAGAAAGAGAGAGAGAGAGAGAGAGAGAGAGAGAGAGAGAGAGAACATTCTAAAGAAAAGAACTTGGTGACACGAGACCTGGGTTCAAATCATGTCGCAGTCACGTCTTAGCTGTGTTCTCAGTGAAACCCCTGTCCCTCTCCTGGGGGTTTTCAGTATCAGATCCGAGGCTCGGAGGCATCCCGCCCCTTCCCTTGGTTGCTGGTTAACAGATACGAGTGCAGCCAGGCTCAGTCAAAGTTAAAAGACCTTGTCGGTGCCGGATGTTGCTTGTGGTTGTGTCTTGTTTTAAAGGAGGACGAAGCAAGGCTCAGTCCTTTCATGCGCCACCCTTAGGGTGTGCCACAGGCAGTTCCCGGGTACCCGTGGATCTTCTATCCTGGGCCATGTAAAGCGGGGTGAAAAGTGTGGGTCTGGCTTCCAGCCAGGGAACTCACGCTCTGGGGAGAGAATGAACTTGTGTAGGGTAATGAGCCTGTGGGATCGGGAGGGGCATCCTGAGACGGGATGTTATCTGGGCCTGCTAGAAAGCTGGGGGCTAGGCAAGCCAGAGTGATGTGGGAAGAGGCAGCATGGAGTTAGAGCCAGGGCAGGGCAACCCCTGGGGAGATGGAGAGGACGCAGGATGCAGGTCCAGCAGGGAGCGTCCGCTTAACTCTGGCCACCACGCCCTGGGGTTGGAAGCAAGGGCTTCCGTCCAGTCAGGGCTGAGTGGGGAGTCATCTGTACTCTACTAACATCTTGGCTCCAAGCTGGAGACTGCTCGACCTTATTTGATGGTAAACCGAGTCACAGTCGGATTGCCACTGTGCACGTGTTAGCGAATGATTCCAGAATGCACTGGGCCTTTCGAGAGAGCTCAGTTTGGGAGGTGTCTGCTTGTGTACCCGGCCGCCTGGATTCGACTCCCAGAAGGCCACATGGGGGAAGGAGAGAACTGATATTTGGAAGCCGTCCTCTGACTTCCACCCATGAGCCATGGCATGCATACGCATACCTTCTCTCTCTCCTCTCAGTCTTTCTCTCAAGTAAATAATTAAAAAAGCCGCTATGGAGCCTGTCATAGTTAGATCAGTTGTCAACTTGACAATTGAAGGCTTGGGATCTGGGCACAGTTGTGAAGAATCAATAGTGGAGTGGAGCCCTGAGCAAGCCTGCAAGAGTTGGTCTGATTGGTGGGTAATCCCGACCCCTGGTGGGTGGGACCAGCCTTTGGGCAGGTGGATAAAGCGAAGTGGTTGGGAAAGTTTGGCATTCCCAGCATACTTAGACACGCATGCGGCCTGGCAAGAAAAGTGTGAACCTCTCTCAGTGGTGCTGTGGATAAGGCCCCCTGAGGTTGGCTAAGCTGGGCTAACAACTGCAAACAGACAATTGTAAGCCAAAATGAAGCCCCTTGTTCCTATAAGCCTTTTGGTCGTGATTTATCAGCCAGGCCACCGTGCAGTGTCACTGGAACAAAGCCCAAGTCACAGGCAGGGGTGACGCATAGTTCAGTTCCTCTGGGCAGCCAGGGCTCCCTCTTCCCCTTCCTTCGGCTGGCCCAGAATGCAGCTCACACCCTCCGCTGTGATGCTTTTCCTCCAAGTTATTGACTTTTAATGTCATCCAGGCTTCATTTTAAAAGAGGCAGCAGATAGGTCCGGGCTGTGCTGAAGAGACACATCCAGATTGGGACACGGACAAGGCACCGCGTTTCCACGTGGTCTGCAGGGCCGTCCTCAAATCAGGTGGATTTGTCAACCGCTCCTGTGCAGACGCGGCCAGGGCGCATGTGGAGCAACCCGCGGGGCAGCAGGAGCGGTGGTTCTTCTCGCGGGAGGTGCACTTGCGTCCTTTGCAGGAGGCCCCGCAGGCGCGGAAGCAGTGGGGGTCTATTTTGCGGCCTGGTGAAGCTGGAGATGCAGCGCCAGGGACAAGAAGCGCCCAGCGCGATCCACTCGGTAGATCAGGACTCGATCCATCATGACCCAGGTAGCTTATGTGGATGAAGACTTTTCTTTTTCTTTGTGACTGAGTTGGTAGAAATTGTCAGCCAGACACCTAGGGGGACAGAAATCTGGGTTTCGGTGAGAAGATCTCTCTGGGTTATGCTGGGCCTCTGGACATGCTGGTGAGGGATTGTCTTGATTGCATTCATTCATGCAGGAAGACCCGAGGTGGGAGGGGCCATTCATTAGGCAGGTGGTCCAGGGACTTGCAGATAAGCATGCGTTTATCTGCCACTTTCTGCTTTGCACTGTGATTGTGCTGTGACCTGTCCCCACGGGTTTCTGCTGTCCTGACTTCCTCCCGGTGGGAACTGTAACCTGGAGCTGCAATTTAGAAGTGGCTGCAGCAACCTCAGAAAACTAAGATACAGGGTCGCCTGTAGCCCAGGCTGGTCTCGGACTTACTATGTAGCCAAGGATAGCTTTGAAGTCCTGACCCCCTGCCTCCTCCCTCCTGAGTGCTGGGACGATAGCTATGGACTATTGGTTTACTACTCGCTGGGAAGGATCAAACCCAGGACTTGGCGCATGCCAGGTAAGCACTCTAGCCTCTGAGTTCCATCCCTGACACAGTGAGACGCGGCCATACCCAGTGGCTGTCTGGGGCTGTGTTCGTAGAGTTGTGTTACTGCATCAAAGACGGTCTGCTGGGCTGAACGTATTGACAGTCTAGCAGGAGGTGTTTGATGATCCTGGTTGGAAAATTAAATGGGTGGAGTTCAGCAGCTGGCTCCGACCCACCCCTGGGCGAGGTCCTTGCAGGTGATGGACTCCCAAGAAAGGCTTCATTAAGGGAGGAAGTGTTCGAGCTAAGCTGGACGGAATCAATGAGAGGTATCCAGGGGACACAGTAAACTACTCCAGAGCAAGAGCCTGGCTACGAGGACTTTAAAAGCCTTCATTTACATACCCGGAGTTGATAAGCTAATTACACAACAATCTCGTCCTAACCAGTAAAGCAACCCCCTTAGGTCTTGTTAGATAACACCTTGTTAACCCGGTTCATGGAAACCTGCTGTTTCTTAGAAATAATAAAAGTTCAATTTCCTGTAATCCACACTTGTGCCTCATTCCAATCTCTCCTTTAGTCTGAGTCAGATTTTAAATAGACAGTTCTGCCCAATTGGAATGGGCTATGCAAAGTCAGAATCTGGGGAGGGGCTGGTCTTCCCAGATGGTGGAGGTTAGCTGGGGGTAGCCCGCCCTCAACCAGCCACCCGAAGGCCTGCTGGACAGAAGCCACCTTGTCCTCCGAGCTCCAGGAAACCCGAGGCCGACATGGAAATTTAAAACACGTATCCTTCGAAATTAACATTCCTTGCAACGGACCAAAACTGATATGAAAGAATGTTTACCTAGAACTCTACTAGGCAAATGACATTATGCTAATTCCAGCTCAACTCCCAGAGTTATTTATAAATTATATGAAGTGGGGGGGAGGAGGGTGCATTTCAAGATGTTCGCCAGAAAGTAAGATCAGGGTTTTCAGAGGTAGAAGTGAATGTGGAAGAGGGTGTGTATGTGTGTGTGGATGGGGGGAGGGAGCAGAACCCCCCAACGATGCTCAAACCACAGTTCTTCTTTGGCAGACCCCTGCGAGGAAAAGCCATGTGACTGCAGAAGGTGGCCTGACTCCCCGTCAGGACAAACACCGTCAACCTGACAGGACCCAGAATCACCCTAGAGACAAAGCTCTGGGCAGGTTTTAGAGTGTGTTGATAGAGGTGGGAAGACCCGCCCTGCCTGTGGAAGGCACCATCCCGAGGCCTGACAAAGCAACGCCAGCCTCCATCTGTCCTGCTTCCTGACCGTGGATGTCACGTGACCAGCTGCCATAGCTCCTTCCCCCGTGATGGCTGTACCTTCAAGCTGTGAGCCACAACAGACCTTTCCTTCCATAAGTTGTTTCTGTCCTGGAATTTTTACATGGGACCTGGGATCTGAACTCAGGACCTTCTGCTTGCGAGGCACAGTCTTAACCCCTGAGCCATCTCTCCAGCCCCCTTTTTGGTCAGGTATTTTGTCAAAGCAACAAGAAAAGAACGAATGCTGTGCCCTTGGGGAAAGTCACCAGCCTTCCCATGAAAACCCCGCTTGGTGTAAGAGTCTGCATACCAGCCCAGGCGAACAGAAGTCCAGAGAGCCAAAGAGACTGGCCAGGCCACAGAGGCAGCTTGGGCTCCTATGCTTGGGCTCTGTGACAGTGCGAAGCGACCAGGCTACATCCACTAAGACTAGACGGCCTCAGGCGACGGGGAAAGAGGAAGCCTGACTTCGAAGTAGAGCGGAGGGGTGGGAGATGGCTGTCAGTAAAGCGCTTGCAGCATAAGCTTGAGGGTTAAATTTTGATTCCCAGAACCCACTGCAAAATGTCAGGAGTGGTAAGGCCCTGCTGGTAATCCCGGTGGTGGGGACATGGAGATAGGCAGAGCCTCGGGGTTGCCAGCTTGGCCTACCTGGTAAGTTTCAGGTGAGAGATCCTATCTCAAAAAAAAAAGGGGCTGGAGAGGTGGCTCAGGGGTTAAGCCTCTGCCTTGCAGGCGGAAGGTCCTGAATTCGGGTCTTAGACTCCACATGTAGACACCGGGCGGAAGCGGGGGCGGCCTGTGATTCTGGTTCTGGTAGGGTGGAGCCTGTGAATCCCGAGGCAGAGTAAACAAGGAGGAGGTGGAGGCAGTCCATGGTGGTTTCCGAATTAGTCCGTGGTTCTACACACACACACACACACACACACACACACACACATACACACACGCGCACACACAATTGAATTTAAAAAAATTAAAAAAAAAAAAAGGAAGGTTGGCAAGATAGTTCAGCAGGTAAAACTTGAACATGGGCTCAGGGGCTAAGACTCTGCCTCAGGAGCAGAAAGTCCTGAGTACAGATCCCAGGTCCTATGTAAAAACACTGGGTCACACACTTCAGGCCCTGGTAGGCAGAGCCTGGGAAATCCCAGAGCAAAGCAAAAAGGCAGTAGAGGCAATTCAGAATGAAACCCCAAGTCACTCTTAGGCCTCCACAGAGACACACAATGCCCTCTGATACACACATGCAAACACGCGCACACACGCACACACATGCACACTACTTGTCTAGAGTTTCCCCAACTTGTTTCCAAGTCAACGGTCTGAAGATATTAAGAGTGAGTGTGAGTTCCTCCTTCTTCTTCTTCTTTCTCCTTCTTCTTCCTCTTCCTCTTCCTCCTTCTTCCCATTAACTCACTACTCTGTATTAGCTGTACGGCAGTAGATCCTCCTCAACCCATTATACATTTTATTAGAAGCCTCATAGTGGCACCCTAAAAGACTGAACCCCCCTCCCCAGCCAAGTACTGAGCAACCTGCCTAGAATCTGATGGCTGACTGATGGTGTCCTAAAGCAACGCAGTCAAAGCAATCAGCAGACCGAGGCTCTGATCACGTTAGCTGGGTTACCTTCATGTGCAGGGGTGGCTTTGACCTGATTTTGTTGGATGTTCTTATGATGATTTTCATGCTATTAGCACAGTGCCAGTGGTCTGAATGGGCAAGGACGCTGAGACCCACCTCTTCTTCGTGGGTGGGGGCTTCAGTCTCTGCCTCCCACGCCTCTCTCTGCAAACAGGACCTTGGCCCAGCCTAGAGAAGCAGAAAGACTTTCTGTGGCTTTACCTGGGGGAAAATCATCACTGGAGATGAGATCCGACTAGTCTTGTCTCACTAGAGACACCAACGACAAGGAATCGTTCTTCTTATTCTTAATTTAATTTTTTAAAGTTTATATATTTTGTGTGTGTGTGTGTGTGTGTGTGTGTGTGTGTGTGTGTGTGTGAGAGAGGGGGGGGGGGCACTGTATGTCCATGTGGTGACTTTGGGAATCATCCTGGATTGCATCTCTCCAGCCCATTCTTTTTATTCACTTATCAAAATATCCAATGTCCAGTGCATCTGTTTTTTTTTCTTTAGCCTTTCAAGGAACTTGCAATCAGCATGAATTCCCTTCCTCGTGCAGCCTTTGGGGAAGACATCTTATTCCAGTCACTTTTCTAGAACGACCCATGACAGTCACCTCTGTCTTCATTCCTCCACAGCATGCGAGGTCAGAGGGTCCCCAATCCAGGAATCCAGACCTCCCCCCCAGGATCTCCAACAAACAGATCCTTCAGGTCTGTTCCCTAGAATAGCCAGGGGAAGGCTTGCCTGACTAGAGCCACAGTGTCCCCAGCAGGGGACATTTTCTACTTGTCCACATGTAGGCTAAAGTGAGAGGTCACATCCAGCCAGCCAGAGCCCAGGGCTGAGTGAGGCCCAGCTTTCTGGCTTCTTTCCACACGGCCAATTCTGGGTCACAGGAACCCCCTTTCTAGGTGCAGGTCTTTCCTGAAGCTTTGTTAGTCCCATGTCCCCTTTCCAGCATGGGGGTTGTACACCCTGAAACTCCCCAGGCCAGCCGGCTGCCTCCCAGAAAAACAGAAAGGCCCACTAGGGCTTCTAAGGCAGGGAATCAGTTCCCAAGCCCCCATCTCTCAGAAAGATTGTTATTAAATTCCGTGCCTGGTCCTGACCTGGATTTAAAGTCTTACAAGAAGACAAATTCCAAACACATGCCCATTAGGGCCCTGACAGCCGCAGCTTAAAGATAACATTTACATTCTGCGGGGGCTCCTAGAGCGCCGTTCCCCACCCGGCCCCTCTCCTGCCTCCAGCGGATCAATACCTCGGCTGAGGTTACGCGGCGGTGGCCACATTCTTCTAAGCTGTTTGCTCAACGTGGGGTTTGCTCTGTTAACACGCAGGGCACTTCTTCCACCGGGCCTGTTTGCCTGGCATTAGGGCTGTTTGCCGAAACACCTAGCCCAATCCGAGGGGGGCTCAAGCTCTCTAAACAGTTGGTCTCTGAATCTGTCAATCAATAACACCAATTGGGTTTTTGATGCTGATGGTGAGTGGGGCCAAGTCTAATATTTGCCCAAACACCGCCCCTCCCCACCCCACCCCTGGCACCTGACAGTCGGTCCCCGGCCTGGCAGAATGGACATTCGCCAAGAATGCAGGGCTGCTGGATGCAACACGATGTTGGCAAACAGGCACCGATTCTGGGAAGGAAGGGGATGCGAGCAAACATGACGGCCCCTTTATGAGAGGTAATTTACGGAAATGCACAGCTATTACCTGCTTATCCAGCCCGGGGGTATTAAAAATGGCAGGTGCGGGGTCTGGCATTCTGGGGTTGGCACAGCAGCCTAGGTTTGGGCCTGTGAAGCTCAGGGTTGGATCCAGGGATCAGCTTGGAGTCATCTGTGACTGTACAGGGACAAGAAGACATTGCTAGGCAGTTACAACCTGCTGTCCCCAAGAATCAAAGGGAGCAAGAAGTTTCTTAAAAAGACAGCAATAGGTTTTGGGGAAGATGGTCAGGAGTTAAAGTGCTTGCTGCATAAGCTAAAGGACCTGAGTTCAGATTGCCAGATCCCACATAAAATGACAGGTGGGCGTGGCAGCCCACCTGTAACTCCAGCCTCTGATGGAAAAGACTGGGAGTCCCTAGAGCAAGCTGGCTAGCCAAACTAGTCCTACAGGTAAGTTCTAGGCTTGATTAGAGACATGGTTTCATGAAGAGAAAGGCAGGGGGCTGGAGAGATGGCTCAGGGGTTAAGCCTCTGCCTGCCAAACAGAAGGACCTGAGTTTAGATCCCAGATCCCACGTAAAAATGCCAGGCGGAAATGGCGATGGCCTGCACTTCTGGCTGTGGAAAGCAGAGCCTGGAAAACCCCAGAGCAAAGGATGATTTCTGGAAGTTACCCTTGGGCCTCCACGGGCATATTCAATGCCCTCTGATACACACAGACATTCCTCTCCGCCCCACCACACACATACAAAAGAAAAAAAATATAGAAAGAGAATATGGCGGAAGAGTAATCAAAGATGATCTCCAATATCACCCTCATACCTTCATACACATGCAAACACATATGCATGTGCACCCCCCACATGTGCCCATGTACATACAATCATATACACATGCACCCCCAATTGATGAAAAGTAGAAAACAGAGAGAGAGAGAGAAAGAGAGAGAGAGAGAGAGAGAGAGAGAGAGAGAGAGAGAGAGAGAGAGAGAGAGAGAAGAAAATGTGGTTGATGGAACTGGCTTTTCTCCGGGGACCATGAAAGTCTTTGGGAGCCTTGCAGAGGTGCAGGCCCAGCAGCCCCGTGAGGGGCCAAGTTCTCCCCTTCAAAGGTTTGGCTTGTGTCCTGTGCTTCCGAGTGAGTCTCATGCCTGGCTCTGGGCTTGTCTCAGAACACATGCTTAATAAATGTTTATTGAAAGAACGACCTAACATTTGCACAGCCAACAAAGCCCTTTGTTATACACTGGTTCATCTTATCCCAAAAGAAGCCTCTGTGGTGGGCAGGGGGGAGCGTTAGCGGTCTCTGGTTGTAACTTGAAACTCAGGCTTAGAGAGCTGTGTGTTCTGTGGAACGTCCCTGGGGTGTCAGGACTTGAACCCCAAATGCATCTGCATTGGGTCCTCTGCTATTCCACCTACCTGTAGTACTCAGGATGGGCAAGAAATAGGGTTTTATAAACTATTTCTTCTTCTAGAGTATTTATTTATTTTTTAAGTTTTTATTAGCATACATTAATTATACATTGTAATGGGATTCATTGTGACATTTTCATGTGTGTGTATAAAGTATTGCATTTCGGGCTGGAGAGATGGCTCAGGGGTTAAGACTCTGCTTCACAAGCAGAAGGTCCTGAGTTTGGATCCCAGGTCCCAAGTAAAAATGCCAGGAAGAAATGGTGACACCTGCACTTCTGGAGCCTCGGAAATCCCAGAGCGAAGCAAGAAGAAGGTAGAAGCAACCCTTGATATCCTCCACAAAGACACACAGTGCCCTTTGACACACACACACACACACACACACACACACACACACACACACACACCCCACAGTAATAAATAAATAAATAATAAAGTATTGTGTTTCAATCATATTAACCCCCCCATTCCTCTCTCTTGTCCCCTCCCATTTCTGTGCATCTCCCTTTTTTCCCCAATCAGTCTCTGTGGCACTTAGCAATAGGTGTCAGTGTGACAATTGCAGGCTTGAGATCTGGGCACATTCGTAAAGAATTAGTCATCGAGTTAAACCCAAGCAAGCCTGTGGGAGATTGTTCATTGATGAAGGAAGACCCAGTCTGCGGTGGGTGGATAAGACAGAGGGAGCTGCTTCAGGAAGTTGGCATGCGTTGGCACACTTGGACACGCATGCTGTCTGGCAAGTGAGGTTTTGCCCCTCTCTCAGCAGTCCTCTGGATACCACAGGGCCAGCGACCTCAGCTCCTGGTGTTGATGTTTGGTTCCCTGCCAAGCTGGACTAAGAGATGCGATCAGACAATCGTGAGTGAGAATAAAACCTCTTGTTCCCCCTTAAGCTGTTTGGTTGTGAATGTATCAATGTGAAGACAAACGTTGAGTCTCCCTTCTGCTTTCCTAGTGTGTGTGTGTGTGTGTGTGTGTGTGTGCCACTTCAGGCCTGGAAGACTGTTCTACAGCACTCTACCCCCTCCTCTGGCTTTTACATTCCTTTTGTCCCCTCTTCCGCAGTGCTTTCTGAGTCTTTCTGAGTAGTGGTGATATGACTAAAATATATTTTTAAATTGATTATTATTATTATTATTTTTAAATATTTTATTTATTTATTTATTTACTGTGTGTGTGTGTGTGTGTGTGTGCATCAGAGGGCAGTGTGTCCCTATGGAGGACCAAGGGTGACTTTGAGAATCATCCTGGGTTGCTTTTACCTCCTTCTTGCTTCATTCTGGGATTTCCCAAGCTCCACCCACCAGGATCTAAGTTCAGGCTGCTACCCTTTCCACCTGATGTTTTTACATGGGACCTGGGATCTGAACTCAGGACCTTTTGCTTGCAGAGACAGAGTCTCTTTTTTTTTATTTATTCAATTGTGCATGTATGCATGTGTTCGTGTGTGTGTGCGCATGAGTGAGTGCTTGCGTGCATGCGTGTGTGTGTGTGTGTGTGTGTGTGTATGTGTGTGTGTGAGTGTGTAGAACCACGGACAAATTCAGAAACCACCATGGACTGCCTCCACCTCCTCTTTGTTTACTCTGCCCTGGGATTCACAGGCTTCACCCTACCAGGACCAGAAACGCAGGCCGCCCCCGCTTCCGCCCCGCGTCTATACGTGGGGTCTAGGATCCGAACTCAGGATCTTCCGCCTGCAAGGCAGAGGCTTAACTCCTGAGCCACATCTCCAGCCCCCAGAGACAGAGTCTTAACCCCTGAGCCAGCTCTCCAGCCCGTTAAAACTGATTATTAAGGCAAGCACTCTCTGGCACCCAGCTTGATAAGTCTTCATTGACTCATTTACCCACTGGGCTGCAGGCATGGAGCCCCCTCTGTGAAACAATATTCACAGCACTACAGAGCCCCAACATTCTGGCCACATTGAGTCTGTGAGGAGGAGCAGCCAGGGCTACAATGGAGACTTTGCCACGTGCGTACTTAGGGCACCGTAACGGAGTGTGGTAGCGGCGAGGCCGTCTCGCCTCTGATACCCATGGGGCTGGGTGTGGTCATGGTTGCTGAGAAACCTGGGCCCCAGAAGTGACATGGATGTGACATGGGTGACAACATCACTCTTGCTTTTTGTTCTGATCTCTGCTTCTTCTGCCTGTGTGAACTTGGGGTGGCAGATGGGCATCCCGAGTGTCTTTGCTGAGACCTCAAGCTGGGATGATGAGGTCCGTGTCACAGGGCTCGAATGGATGAGGAGCGATGGGTAAAGTGCTTGCAGCGCTAGCGTGAGGAGCTGAGTTTGGATCCCTAGGACCCACATAAAAAGCTGGGCATGGCGGTATGTGTTTGTAACCCCAGAGCTGCGGGGTGGACAGGGACAGGCTGATTCTGGGGGCTAAATGGCCAGTCAATCTAACCAAACAGTGACTTCAGGTTCGGATAGAGAAGACGCCTGATGTCGACTTCTGGTCTCTATACGTGCATGTAGGCTTGTGTATCCACATACATGTATAACACACACACACACACACACACACACACACACACACACACACACACACGAAAGATTTAGTCAGACCTGGGGATTCAGGCCTGTAATCCCAACTTCTGGAGAGGCCGCAGCAGGAAGACTGAAATCCAAAGCTCAAGGCCTGCCTGTGTTACAGAGTGACTTCAAAGTCAGCCGAGGATGTATGGAGAGACCCTGTCTCAAGATAAAAAGTAAAAAGAAAGGGTGGACATTCAACTTAGCCACAGAGAGCTTACCTAGGGAGGGAGCGTCAGACCCTTGACTCAATCCCCAACACTGAAATAAAATAAAAAAGCAGATTTAAATGAACCCCAAGAAGCGGCAGGTGACCTAGAGTTTATTTGTGTTAAAGGTGTGACACTTGAAAGTCTGGGCTACAAGGTGTAAGAGAGTTGCTCGATAAGTGTAGGATTTAGTTTTCGCTAGAGATATTTGACTGAGTTTCCACAATGCCTTCTAAGTGGAAGCTCTTTGTGTGAAAAGGACAGAACAAATCCATGCAACAGATTCAGCACAGTGTTATATCTCTACCTCCTTATTGCTTTGCTCTGGGTTTTCCTAGGCTCTGTCATCCAGGACTGGAATTATAGGCCACTGCCATGTTCGCCTGATATTTTTACATAGTATCTGAACTCAGGTCCTTTTGCTTGTAAAGCAAGGGCTTTAACTCCTGAGCCATCTTTCCAATCCAACCTAAATTATTATCATATCCAACTGTGACCGAAGGACCAAAGTCCAAGCTAGCAGGTACAAAGAATGTACGAGAGAATGTATGTCATCATGTATGTAGGTGTATTTCTTTTTTGTCTTATAGGAATATGGAATGACTCACAGAGCCTTTCAGTATTGGCAATCTATCCACTTACTCATAATTAGTCTGAATTTCTAAAGAAAATTGAGCTAAGGTTCCTTGCTATGCCCGCAAATATAATGAGTTTAGTGGGCTTAACAACAAAAATGTAAAGAGTCAAAGCATGTGTGTGTGTGTGTGTGTGTGTGTGTGTGTGTGTGTGTGTGTGTATTGGGGGAGGTACTTCAGCATTGAGATGGATTCAAAGATGTGTAATGTCTGAAATTATGCACCATAGTCGAGACCCCTGCAGTATTCCCCACGGGGCAGACCCGCTACGTATGGTTGTGGTTCATTTCAGTTTACGATATGCACAGGGAATTGTTTTGCTGGGGATGTGTGTGGGGAGGGTGTGCTAATCTGTCACTTGTGGTAGCTACACGTGCTGCCACTTCTGGATCTCCGCTTGGGCTGCAGGGACACTCATGTCCCAGAATAGGAGGCTTGGACAGTATAAGCTGTTACCATGGTATCCTCTCCACCTGATGTCCAGCGCCTGCCTAGGGAGGTTCTTGCTGCTGATTGGTTAACATCAACTGTCACCTCAGTGACAGATCTGGAAACCACCCAGGGTACCAATCTCTGGTCAGATCTACATGAGGGCTTCTAGATTGGGTTGTTGAGGTGGGAGATTCATCCTAGGTGCACTGCAGGATCCCATGGCTGGGGTCCTAGACTAATAAAAACAGCAGAGAGCGGCCGCAGCATCCATGTTGTTGCTGTCTGCTTCCTGACTGCGGACATGTGATAGTGAGCCACGCTCTCTGCCATGGTGGGCTGCAGCCTTGAGCCTGGAACCTCAGTGAGCCCCTCCCTCTTTAGCTTTGTTAGGCATTTCATCATAGCCGTGAGAATGTTCTAGCCCTCCTGGCTCAAGCTTGGTTCATGCCCACGTGTCCTTCCCAGCAGGACTCGGAGGCTGGCTGAGGGCCTTTGCAATCCCCAGTTGACCGTGGGGACTTATCTCAGTTTCAGAGAAGCACCCTACTTTTCTGGTACGGAAATGGTCTGGTTTCAATTCCATTGCTGTCATGAATGCGTGACCCAAACTATTTAGGGGAACAGAGAGTTTATCCATGCTTGAGGGTCCAGGCTATAACTGACCAGGAGGGTAATAGCGGCATCAGGAATTGAGGCAACTGGCCGTGCCACGTCCACTAGGAGACCCAAGAGGGGGCAAGGGCCAAGCAGAGCCTCTAGCTCACTGGTCTGCTAAAGCCAAGTAGTTTTCTCTCCATTTTCCACCTGCCCAGGAGCTGGTTGTACCGTTACGGACTGGGATCTTCCCATGCCAATTAGATCATCTCCTGTAGACTTGCTTGCAGGGTTGTCCTAACTAAATAATTCTTCATAGGTGCATCTAAAGGCTCCGTCACACTGGTCAGTAATGACCGCAGGTCTCCTAGTGAGGCAAACTGTTGTATTTTCCAAGACCCTGTGGGACATTCTCATTTACCCAGTCCATGAAACCTGTCTTCTGTGAGGCCAGCCCTCGTGGGACCCTGTTCCTGCTCCCCCGGGGAGCTGTATGTGCTCCATGCTTGGTGTCCTGGGGATCTGCCACAAACACAACATAACCAGAGTTGGAGTGCTACAGGATGCTTTGTGAAGGGGATTTGCAGGAAGGTGAGATAAGGTAGCTCTGGTCATCTCTGGGAAGGCCCGGGCCTCTGGGGCCTTCAGAGTGGGCTGCGCTGGGAAGGATCCACTTTTAGAGGTTGATCTGCCACCCTCACTCCATCTCTGTGATTTTGAGTAAGGCTTCTGCTTCTAGGACTCAGCTCCCTGGAACTTGAAAATGGAGGACAAATTTGACCTCTGTCCCAAGGATAGAGAGAGGTGACATTGAAGTCCAATCCTGGCCAGAGTTCTCTGCTTAACAAGAGATGGCTGACTGGGGGCTGGGGAGATGGCTCAGTTGTTAAGCCTTTGCTTCACAAACAAAAGGACCTGAGTTCAAATCCCAGATCCCATGTAAAAACTGAGTGGAAATGGTGGAGGCCTGCACTTCTGGTCCTGGAAGACAGAGCCCGGGAAACCCCAGAACAAAATAATAAGGAGGTAAAACAATCCAGGATGATTCCTGATGTCACCCTTGGGTCTCCATAGGCACACACAGTGCCCTCTTCTACATCCACCCCATCCCCCATCCACATCCATACTTATACATGCAAAAACAAACAAACCAAGAACTGAAAGGGCTGATGTCATGTCCTAGAACCTTCTAGGGTTCCTCCCCCAACCCTCATCACCAGCTCTAACCCAGCGTAGGAGGTGGCGGACAGACAGACCTGAAATCCCTGCTTGACCTCCCCCAAACATAAACCATTTCGGTGGAGACAGTTTGAGCAAAGCTTGGAAGCTCTTGTAAAATGTCGGGTTCTTTTGTTTCTATTAATAATAGCGACGGCAGGAATTTTAGACTCCTGTCTTAACATCATAGTCTATCTGTAGGCAGCTTTCGTCATTCCCCTAGGGTCTGGTCCAGCACCCAGAATAGCTATTCTGGCATTCCTGACACCCCAGCCCTACAATCAGCACCACACCCTGACTTCTGACTCCTGTGTAATGTGATGCTTGGAGGATCTACTGGTTACATGAGGCCTTGTAGCACCTTAGATGTATTGTCTAATTGGAAGCTGCTGCAGCCCTCGGGTAGGGGTGTCACCTTAACACCACTTCACTGTGCCTCAGAGACGTGAAGCGCCACTCCTGAGGTCACACAGCTCTTGAGAGTCAGACCTTGGATTGGAACTCAGGGCTGTCTATAGTCAGAGCCCCGGCTCCTGATTGCAGTTTCTTTGCTGTGGGAGAAACTTGTCAAAATGGCCATCCTATAAGAGGCTTGTGAGAACAGGAAAGGACATAGAAGCGTTTTTTTTTTTTTCTTTCTTTCTTTTGCATGCATGCGTGCGTGTGGGGTGTGTGTGTGTGTGTGTGTGTGTGTGTGTGTGTGTGTGTGTGAGGGCGTGTGTAGGTGTGTCTCTGTGTGTAGAAAAGGGCTCTGTGTGTGTCTGGGAAAGCCCAAGGGGGATTTTAGGAATTACCCTGGCACTGCCTCCTTATCGTTTTGCTCTTGGGTTTCCCAGGCTCTGCCCACCAGGGCCGGAAGTGCAGGCCGCCACCATTTCTGTCCATCATTTTTTATGGGATCAAGGATTCAAACTCAGGTCCTTCTGCTTTCAAGGCAGAGGCTTAATCTTGGAGCTCTCTCTCTAGTCCCGTGCCCAGTATTTTTTTATATAGAATCTGGGGACCTAAACTCAGATGGTTTTGCTTGCAAGGCAAAGCATTAACCCCTATGCCGTCTCCCCAGTCAAGGAACACAGAAGATTTGTTCAATGAAGCAGCCCATCCAAACGCTACCATATGCACAGCCCCCCAGGCCTGGGCCTGAAGCAGGGACCTCCACATGAGATGCTGCTGGGGAGACAAAATGCAGGATGGTGCTGCTAGGACCCGCATATGACACCGGCGGAAGCTCATCGTCTCGCTGCATTTTTCCAGCACTTTCTGAGACACCCTTTTCCACACCGATAATTGATCGACTACCCTCGCATTGTCCTTATTTGTTCATTAACGTAAGTCCCCCCAAGGGCTTGCTAGGCAGCACTTTATTAGCCTGGATGGAGTAATATATTTTAAAGTAATAAAACGACATTATTTTTAAATTATTTTTTAATGTGGACTTTCCAGCCACTGACTGCCCTTCCTGATAGGTCTGAATTAGTGAGTTTTAATTGTGTGTAAAAAAGCAATAAAATCATCATTACGGAAATGACGGGTGTCTTACTCACAGCAGGCGCGTGCTGGCTTCGTTCTGCTAAGGGGCATGAAGAAAGCTTGCCTCGTGGTCACCCCTGCTGCGGGCTGTGGTCACCGCCTCGGGCTGTGGACGCCGCTATGTATCTTTGCCGCATGGCCAGTGGACTCGGCCCAGGTCCCCCCCCCCCACCCAGGGCTCTTCTGCTGACGAGTGGTCACATCTGTCTTTCTGCTGTGTACACCAGGTTGGTTGTCCTTCAAGCTTCGGGGGAGCCTGCTGTCTCTGCTCCTGTAGGAGCACCAGGATTACAGAGGCAGAGGCTATGTGGATGGCTTTTTATTGCGGTTATTATTTTCATGGGTGCTGAGGATTTGAACTCAAGGTCTCACACTTGCGCGGCAAGGGCTTTGATCCACTGAGCCATCTCCCCAGTCCCAGGAATGAAAGTATGTTATGGGTGAAATTAACATTTAAATATCAGCAAAGGCAGGGTAGTGAGATGGCTCAGTGGGTGAGGCACTGGGCTGCAAATTGGGCGATCTGAGTTCGATCCCCAAGGAAGCCCACATGGTGAAAGGAGAGAACTCACTGACTTCTGAAGGTCCAGACTTCCACCCTTGCACCATGACATGCAAATACTCGCTCTTGCTCTTCCTAATAAATCAGTAATTTAAAAATAATCAATCAAATCTATTATTGTCTGCAATATGGATGGATTTCATCTCATCAGTTGAGTGAGACTGAGGTTTTCTAAAGAAGGGATGAATTCTTGGGGCTGTGACATAGAAACTCTATGTAGTTCCTGATTGATGGTCTATGAATTTGAACTTGACCCCACAGTGCTGGAGTCAGGTATATCTCAGGGTCACTTTGAGTGAAGAGTTGTCTTAGGCCACCCATTAAATGTAAGGGTATCCAATCTGTGGCCTACACTGTGAGAACATACTAACATTTATTGTGTGTGACATCTTGTCACCTGCGTTGTGGGTTGGATGTCCCTAGTTTACAGTCTTAATTCTTTCCTAAAGATCCAACTAGTTGGGCTGGTGAGATGGCTCAGGGGTTAAAGCCTTTGCCTCACAAGCAGAAGGACCTGAGACCTGAGTTTAGATCCCCAGATACCTTATAAAAAAAATGCCCTCACACTACAGCTGACTTGCTGCCAGGGGCTCTAATTCTCTGGAGGACCAGGGCAAGTGCCAGCAGAGACCTGCCCCCCCGAGATGCAAGGACCTAGTTTTGTGTCACTAGGTGGGCTCAGTGGGCGTCGGGGGTTCAATGTGGGTGGTCCCACAGAAGCCTATGTGCTTTGGTACTTGGTCTCTGGCTGGCACTGTTTGGGTAGGTAATGTCAACTTTAACAGCTGGAGCCTTGCTGGAGGAAGCAGGTCATTGTTGAGATTTGGATAGTGCGGCCACCACTTCTCCTCCTTTTCCTTCTCTTCCTCCTCCTCCTCCTTACCCCTTTCTTCTCCTCCTTTGTCTCCCTTTTTCTTTCCTTCACTATTCTCCTTCCTCGCCTTTCTTCGTCTTCTCTCTGTTTCCTGAAGGCTTCTGTGAAGTGAACCTCCTGCTTCAGCCACCAGCCACCATATCTTCGGCTATGTTTCCCGCCGTGATGGACGATCCTTCCTGGAGCTGTAAGCCAAATAATAAGCCCTTTCTCTTTTAAACTGTCTGGATCAGAGCATTTTCCCACAGCAACAGAACAGTAACTGTGAGGCACTCGCCTGCAGACCTGAGTTCAGTCCCCAGAGACTACATGTCGGAAGGAAAGAATCAACTCCAGCAAGTTGCCCTCTGACCTCCATACACATGCAATGGGCATGCACACACACACTAGATAAATAAATGTAAAGTACTACATAAATAAATGATGAGTAGACTGAAACTAAGGTGAATTTTACATAGCGACAGACACCCCCAAAGTGTAAGGAGAAACTCGGTGCAGGGATTAAGCCCTCTCACTTTGTACAACCCTAAAATCCTGTCCCTGAATGAGACGCTGAGCCCTTGGGCTCGTCGCAAGGGGGAGGGGATGGGCAGGGAGGGTAAGTACCTTGCTGGGGGAGGGAGGCTGAGCTGAGTGTTTGGCGACATGAATGATACGCACACGCTAGTAATTACAAACGCTACCTTCAACATTTCTAGCTCTTGATGCTGGGCACTTGGCTCCTCTATTTAGGTCCCTGTGTCACTTGGGTCCTCTATTTAGGTCCCTGTGTCGCTTGGCTCCTCTATTTAGGTCCCTGTGTCTGGTCAGGGCCATGTGGCTATGGGAGGCTGGCAGGTTGGAAATAGAAGATTTGTGGTCTGTCCGAGGTCCTCGTTCTCCTGCTCATTCAAGGAGCAGTGACAGCCGGGCCTGGCCTGGCCCGTGGACGGGGGTGGGGGGGAGGGAGGAGCAATTCCTGTAGACAGTTCAGTTCCCAGTGGTGGGTGGGCGCTTGTCCAACTAGTCGACCTTGGTTGATTGTTTTTTGGGGGGTTTTGCTCTGCAGACCATATTAACCTCAAACTTGAGATCCTGTTGCCTCCTGAGTGTTGAGATTATAGGTGGCACCCCCACGATGGCTCACAAGCAGACCATTGCAAACAATTTCTCTTGAAGGTTCTTACTCTAGAATATTCTAATCTACTCAGAGCTTAAGAATCATGCTTCCCCTCGCTAACCCCCCAATCCTTTTGGAAAGCAGACGTGGGAGTTGCTGTAAAGTGGAGTCGCCCAGACGGAAGGGTGGGGGTGACCCAGGTAGGATTTCCCAGACTCCTCTGCCAGCTCTGAGTGCCATCCTCAGGCTAGGGTGCAGAAGTGCGGAACAGCAGAGGGCAGCAGAGGCCCATCTGTGCCATGCTGCCTGTTTGGGTGGCATCTGCGGGCGTGGGCAGATGTGGCATCGGTGCTGTTAGAAGTGGCACTTCAGAGCAGCAAACTCAAGCAGCTCCCGTGGGCCGCTGGGACTGTGGCTGTACATGGTGGCCTGTTATCCCTGGTGGGTTCCCGAGAGCCTGTGGGACCAGGAACGGGGCGGGTCTCATGGTGGCTTCTAAGGAGCAGACTGTAGGCAAGCAGTGCCCTCTCTCGTAGCCTGAATTTGCTTCTTGCTGTTATAGGTTGTGGTAAGTCTGGAAAACCCAGGCAGGAGACAGGACCACCGAGCAGTGTGTCTACAGGCTGTCCCCAAAAGTTCCCTTCTCCAGCACCCTGAATTCCGCCATCATACTTTTTGCTCGCTTACCTCCCTGCTTCCATTTCTGCATGATGCTTCCCTGATATTTAGGGGAAGGGACAGGGGAGTCTGGAGGAGGCAGGATTAGCAATAATACCTGCTGTGGATAGAGGATGCTGGGAAATGATTTGTGCACGAGGTTTATCTGCATGCACACGGCTTTGGCTCAACATTGGCTGCTGTGTCAGTTACCTGTCAGTTTCCCTTCCAGAGCCTCAGTTTCCTTCTTGGAGAGAGGGACTTGGGAGGGCTGGGGAGGTGGCTCAGGGGTTAAAGCTTTTGCTCACAAGCTAAAGGATCTGAGTTTAGATCCCTGATCCCATCTATGTAAAAGCACTAGTGAATATAGCAGTGGCCTGCATGTCCAGCCCTGGAAAGCGGAGCCTGGGAAATCTCAGAGCAAAACACTAAGGAGGTAGAGTAATTCGGGATGATTCCTGATGTCACTTTTGGGTCTCCACAGGCACACACCCAGCACACTCAAGTACCCTCTAGTACATTCAAACACATACATGCGCACACATGCATGCACACACGTGCATGAACACACATACACACAAAGGGAGGGGCTCAGGGTCGGCTGAGCTCTGAGTCTCTCCTCAGTTCTTCTAACTTAAGGTCCAGGTGTTGCTGGTCAGAAGCTTGACGGCAGCTGAGTTTTCAGGGGGCGGGACAAAGAGGAGGGGGAGGAGCAAGAGGGCAAGCTAGGAACCACTTGCCCAGAGTCACTAGCTACTGGGGTCGTGGCACCGGGCGCGTCCAGCCCCTGCACCTGCTTGCTTTCCTCTGCTCTTGGCCCGTGGTTTGTACTGACATCTCTCCAGAGCACACAAGACGAAGGTCAGGTTCGATCCATCACCTCTGGTCCTAGTTGGCTCCCTGACCGGAGAGATGTTACCAATGGCGCCCAAGCTTCCTCTCCCTCCTTCTCTGCCTCCTGGGGCAGAGCAATTCAGCAGACTCTATAGTAGACTTCTCTTGGGGGGGAGTGGGAGACCCCTGCCTGGCACCCCACTGTGCAGTGGACAGGGTGCTTCTGTTTGGACATACTGTTGTCTCTCCTCAAGGGGGGGGGCTAACTCTTCGGACCCCCTGTGAATAGGCACCAAGCTCTTTTCAAAGACATCTTCAGCTCCCAATGCTGGTCTGGTTGGACTCGCTGGAAGACGTAGAAGGTCTTCTTCAGTCCTTCCACCTTGGGCATCTCCGCTCTCCCAGTACCATCCCCTTGAGCCCTGGAAGTGTACAGGGCACTACAGAGCTAATCCCAGGCCCTCGGGCCTTGTAGAACCTCTAATCAGCTCTGCCTGCTGCCAGCAACCTTCCCAAGGCCTGCAAGATGGGGTGCATAGGGGTTTTCTTCCTACAGCCTTATGGGGACCGACTCGCTGTCCTTCCTGGGTGATTTGTTAGTCCTTTAGGCCTGCCCTGCACTGAGCATTCATCCAGGCCTACCAGGACACAAGGTCCCCAGGGATGAGGCGCAGAGACAAAGGAGTTGAACAGGATTCCCCCGGCTGGCAGTGTGGTGGGTGTTAATTTCTAAGCAAGGACCTCCCATTTGGGGAGGGAGCAGCTGCCACAGGGGCCAGCGTGGACTGGGGGGGGGGGCTCTGGGAAGGGCCTGGTCCTGCTGGGAGTGGGGCTGGACTTCCTGGGGAGGAAGACCAAGCGGGGGGGGGGGCAAGGCTTTGAGTCAAGCAGAGGAGGACCTGGAGGACAGAACTTTCTGGGGGGACAAGCAGTCAGTGTGGGGAACGGGGTACATATCCTGGCAAGTGCGTAGATGTGGGTTGTCTGGGCAGATGTGGCGCAACTAGAGTGCCTGAGGAGGACCAGGTGGGTTCTAGTCATAGAGAGTCTCTTCTGACTCACGGCAGTTGAACCCAAAGGATTCTGGGTCTGGGACCACGGAGTGGGAGGAGCCTGGGAGATGTTGTCACTGAAGACACACATTGTTCCCGATCGCCCGGCGGCACCTGTCCATGGGGAAGACTCTGTAGGTGATCCAGCCATCCCCGTGTGCCACGGCGAAGGTAGAGGGGCAAGGTGGGCACTTTGACCACCATCGGACATCTGCATAAAGATTCAGGCTTGCTGCCTGCACAGAGGAAGGAGGAGGCAGACAGCGTGGGTGGTTTGTGGATGTGAACATGGAGGTTTCACTGCACATAAATGGCTTCAAGGGTCATTTCCTGGTTGCTATTTGTACACTGGTGGAGGATGAGTGAATTCTCGGAGCTCGAGGTTTATAGGAGGGATCGGGATTTGATCGGGGAAGGGTCGTTCTTCCCAGGGCCCGGGAAAGGTCCTTCACGTGGCCTGGCATCTGGCCTCAGTTGTAGGTGGGAGTGTCCCTAGAGACAGAATCATGCCACCTACAAGATTCCCATTTGAGAGCCGAGCTCGAGCAACCAAGCTACAAAAATAAAATCACAACTTGTCATAATATTTTAAGTAAGTTTCCTGTTTCCTGTTGGGCAGCATCCATAGTTGTTTGGAGCCTACCTGCAACCAGGGAGTGTCCAAAATGTGAAGTGACCATTGACAATCAGCTCTATCATCTATCTATCTCTCTCTAATCTATCTATCTATCTATCTATCTATCTATCTATCTATCTATCTATCTATCCATCCATCCGCCCATCCATCCATCTTCATCATCAGAATGTGTCTATGTATCTATGTGTCTATCTATTTATCTATCTTTCATTATCATCATCATTATTATCTATCTTCTATCATCATCGTTATCTGTCTGTCTGTCTGTCTGTCTCTCCTTCCCCTAGAGGGATACTTCTTTTTTTTTCTTGGAAGGTGCATGGGAATTATCCTTGGGGACCTCTTACACAGTCTATGCCTCACTTCCCCTGCCAGATGCTGAGCCCTGTGACCCCTGACCTCTCAGGGAACAACCCTGAGAAGAGAGTCACATGATCTGTCCAGAGCTTGGGTTACCGTGTGTCTCCCTACTCTCCTGCTGGTCCCCCCAACCACACTGCTGAATCTGGAGGTCTCTCCTGGGGAGACCTGCTCCTCTGGGGTGCTTACCCAAGGCTTTCTGCACATGCTGTTGACTACTGGATTGCTTTCTGGGGCTGAGACCTAGACACTCCAAATCAATTTGCTGAAAGCCAATTTGCCCAATGGTCAATTCACTGAGCGCCTCATCCCCCACTGGCCAAGGGCTCCCTTTCCCTCGAGGCGCCCCGTGGCCTGGCCAGGAATTGTGGCTGCCAACAACCTTCAGACACCAAGTCCGCCTCCAGCACCTCCATAAGTCACACGAGAAAGCTAAGGGGGCCTCACCCCCGGACTGTCTTGGTTTCCTTCTGCTCTGCCCGTTGGGTGAGCCTCTCTTCAATTTCTGTCTGCATCTACCCTTGGATGTTCACAATGGCAGATGCTTGACGGAGCCACTGTAGACCTGGGCAATCGGAAGAGCGAAAGTGAGACTCTGTACATCTGAGTTTATGACCAAACACGTCCATATTATGTATTGTTTTAAGTTACAGTACTGAGCACTTTTAGGTGAAGTGATCTATTAGCCAGCATGCTGTTACTGTAACAAAATAAGTAGGGCAATTGATTTATAAGGAGGAAAGGTTTAGATTGTCTCATGGTTTCACTGTATGGTTGCTAGGTCCTGTTGCATTGGGCCTAGGAAGAATGTTGTGTGTGTGTGTGTGTGTGTGTGTGTGTGTGTGTGTGTGTGTGTGTGAGACATGACAGAGCCAAAGGCTTGCTTTGTGACAACAGCCAGGAAGCTGTGGGGAAGGGAGAGGAAGAGACCAGAGTCCAATCATCTCTTGGTTGATTCTCCTTCGGTGCCTCGCTTCCGCCTAGGAGGTCCCACCTCCCAAAGGCTCTGTCAATAAATAGACTGACAGGCAGGGGACCAACCCTCCTCAAAGGATACACCCAATGTGTAGCAAGACTGAATCTTCCTGAGATTTGCTGGCTAGATTTTAGATTCCAAAGCTACAGTTATTTGCAGTGACTCAAAAATCGCAGTTTGATCTGGCACTATAGAAAACAGAATCGTTTTTTTTCAACACTTGATCTTCCCACAGCTGTCCTCCCCCTCACCCCCATGGGCTCTGTATACCTGTGTCTGTCACAGGAGATTCAGAAAATGCTTTAGCCCACATGGCTTCTTCGAAGCTACGTTTGGGGACCTCCCTTTCCTCCCCTCCCGACCGTTACCAGATTCTCTCTCTGGGGACGTCTCACGCGTGTATCCGTAGCCATCACACGTTCCCTCAATCACCGTGGATGTCACTTCCTGTCTTTTCACAGGGCCGCAGTGGAACCCACCTGGAGCAGTACTTGACCACCTCTGGGCCCATTAGTGTGTGTTTCCCTTACTGTGTGGGTGGAGGTCGGAGGCCCACCGTTTCCTCTGCACCCGTGATCCAGCCCATCACCCCTGAGCCCCCTTCACCCATCTGGGCAGGAGATGTGGTGGACTCCATTGGATTTTCCTTCCCTGAGACCCTCCCCTAAATGGCAAGGGAGCCAATCACATGCAGGGTGGAGGGAGAGGCAGGGGGTTGGGGCAAGCAAGGAGGGCTTCCTGGAGGAGTTCACAAGCCTCCAGGCGCCTATAGGTCCTCTGGCAAAGCAGGAGCCGGCAGGATAAACCACGGAGGGGATTTTGAGAATGGTGTGGGAACCCAGGTAAAGCCCTGGGCGGGTCCAGCAGGGGCCCGTGGGTGGGGCTGCCATGTGCCCGGAAAACTAAGCCGATTGGCTAGAAGATGGAGCACTCAAGTCCAGTGGGCGCCGCCTCTGGTCGCCCCAGCTAAATAAAGTAGCGGGTGTGAATTTGTCACTGTGACAAGAGAGCTAATTACAGCTTGGAATCTTCTGGAACGGCAGTTCCCTGGCAGGCCCACTCCATTGCCTCCCATCCAGCCACGGACACGTCCCCGTGTGCCCTGTCCCGCTCCACGTGGCTGGAGGGGACAGGGGCAGTGTGGACCGCAGCATCCGCCCGAGGAACAGGGACCGGGGTTATCTGCAGAGCCACAGAGGGATCTGGGTTCGAATCCCAGGGCTTCTTCTCTGCAGGGCTGTGGTGGAGATTAACGTGTGTGACGACCATGTCCTCTCCCCCTCCCCTCCCCTCCCTTCCCCTCTCCCCCTCTCTTCCCCCTCCCCTCCCCCTCCCCTCCTTCCTCCCCTCCCCCTCCCTTATACCAGTCTTTTAGAATCAGTCCAGATGTGATGGTCGGAGCTCTGGCACCTGCTTTGGGGCCTGTGTTTTAAGAGCCACAGCAGAAGCAACAAAAGCTTGGGTCTGGGAGAACTTGGGGGGCTGTCATGGCGGCCCTGGGTAGCCCATGTCCAAATGTGTTTTGTGGGACTCAAGCTTCCTTGAATTCTGGCTGCGATTCCCCTGCCCTCCCCTCCCCTCCCCTCCCCTCCCCTCCCCTCCCCTCCCCTCCCCTTCCCTACCTCTGCGCAGTGTGGTGGCCTGCAGGGAACCTGTGGCTGGCGGGAGAGCTGTCTGCCTCTATCTGGGTAGCTTCCAGTGGCCCCTCGTGGTCATGTGAGGACAGTGGCCACCGCGGTGGCTTCGTAATGATCGTGTGAAACACTTTAGTGTTGCCGGCCACTGCTTCCTTTCATTCCCAGGGTCTCGGCCTCTTCATATTACCATCTAAATATAGAATTTTAATATTTTCCAATCTGCGCAGGTCTCGGGGAGCAGCTTCTCCTGCAATCCGTGCACCCAGAATCGCTACTGGCCCCGCCTCCTTCTGCGCCCTAGATCTCCATCTCAGAGTTAGCGACGACACATCTGCACATTTCCTCCCTTCAAAGTCACTACCAGATTCTCCCTGTTTATTAAGAGCTAGACCTGGGCTGGGAAATGGCTCAGTCAGTAAAGACTTGCTGCACAAGAGCCTGGGTTCTGTCCCCAGAACACGTGTGTGTGTGTGTGTGTGTGTGTGTGTGTGTGTGTGTGTGTGTGTGTATGCGTATGTATACATGTATATATACATGTGTGTATGTGTGCATATATGCATGTATGTGTGTATGTGTGCATGTGTGTATATATAGCTATATGTGTGTATGCATGTGTGTGAGTATATGTGTGTATATATGTTTGTATATATGTTTGTGTATGTGTATGTATGGGTATGTATGTGTAGGTATGTATGTGTAGGTATGTATATGTGTATGTATATGTGTGTATGTAAGTATATATGTATGCATATATGTGTATGTATGTGTATGTATATGTGCATGCCTATATGTATGTGTGTAAGTATGTATATGTGTGCACATATATGTGTATGAATGTGTATATGTATATGTATGTATATGTATATATGTATATGTGTGTATGTATGTGTATATATGTATATGTGTGTATGTAAGTATGTGTATGTATAGGTGCTTATATATAGGTGTGTGTACGTTTGTGTATGTATGTGTGTATGTGTGTATATGTGTGTGTGTGTGTGTGTGTGTGTGTGTGTGTGTGTTGTGTGTATAAAGAGCCTGCTGGCCAAGGTGGCTGCGAATGGACCCAGCGTTGGGGAGGTAGAGGAAGGAGGTCCCCTGGAGTTCCC
Organism: Typhlomys cinereus; assembly: GCA_023101885.1. NCBI lineage: Eukaryota > Metazoa > Chordata > Mammalia > Rodentia > Platacanthomyidae > Typhlomys > Typhlomys cinereus. The sequence continues at coordinate 384,234 of JALPQD010000163.1, forward strand.
CGGAAGGTCCGTTCTAGCCGGGTCAGGCCAGCTCCAGGCGTAAGTGGCAGGTACTTAAGATCAAGCAGCCAATCACAGCTCATGTCTGTGCTGGGGTCAAGTGGCTGAGCAGGTACCATGTGGGAAGGAGGGTGATGGGAAAAGAAGTCAGGGAGGCAGGGACGTTAGGGGCAGGCGAGTTGCTCATGGCGCACGCAGCTCCGTCAGCGCAACAGTAACAGAGCTCAAGAGACGGACGTGCTTCCCGAAGAGTCCTTTCCCCTTGCCAATGGGCACCCGGCCCCCAGGACACCCAGGGCTTCTCCACATCTTTCTTCCTGCTCCAGGGCAGCATGGCCTGCCCAACCTCTAGTGGCATGGAGTAGGGGAGTCCCACCACCTCCTTCGTTCTTTTGGGCATTCGCCAGGGATCATTCCCTTAACGAACAATACATAGCTGGCGAACCCTTCCCAGGGAGCAAGGTAGAAATTGGGTCTGCGATTGACACCCCTCTTTTTACCAGCACCTCCCCCAAAGCATTTTTTTCCTTTTGAGACTGGCTGTCATGTTGTCTGTGCCAGGCCTTGAATGTGCTATGTTGCTGAGGGCGACTTTGAACTTGGGAGCCTTCTGCCTTTAACATTGAGCGCTGGGATTGCAGGTGTGAGGCACCCCGCACTCTCACATGGTTCTGGGAGTGGAACGCTTCGTGTCTGCTAGGCAAGGCTCCACCCTCTGAGCTCTGTCTCAGCCCTGATTCTCTCGACGCAGCCTCGGGGTGAATTCTGGGATGACATCTAACTGTTGCAGGACCTGGTGGCACATCAGGCAGCGCCTCTGTGGGTGCCTGCAAAATAGAGACACACACTTGCATTTGCTCTCCCATTTGCCAAAGCTCTATTTTCTCCCTGTCTGTGCTGGGGTTGGGCTGTAGTTTGATGGATGCTTGTTGAATGACTAATTATTGACTGGTGAGACTAAGAGCCTTCACCGAAGTAGGCTGAGCAAACAAACCGCCGAGAGGGACGTGGCGTCTAGGTTACGCAGTGCACTCTCTTGTGGAACACAAGGGTATATGGGATCTACCATGCCGTGGGACCCTGAAGGGAAGCATTGAGGATGGAGAACATTGAGATGGAGAACCTTCCAGGAGAGGAAGGTACCAAGTCAGTGTCCAGGCTGGGCAGGAAGAAGAGACTTGGGGTTGAAGATGGTGGTCCAGAGACGGGCCAGGGCTTGCTAAGTGAGCTCATCAGACATCATGTGGTTTAAGAGAGAATTGTTGTAAACCCTTTCCCTTTCTCCCTCCCTTCCTTCCTCTTTCCTTGTATCCCTCTATTCCCCTTCCTTCCTTCCTTCCTTCCTTCCTTCCTTCCTTCCTTCCTTCCTTCCTTCCTTCCTTCCTTCCTTCTTTCCTCTCTCTTTCTCTCTTTCTCCCTCCCTCCCTCCTTCCTTTTTTCCTTCCTTCCTTTCTTCCTTCCTTCCCTCCCTCCCTCCCTGCTTTTCTCCCTCCCTCCCTCTCTTCCTCCCTCCCTCACTTCCTTTCTTCCTTCCTCTCTCTCTTTCTTTCTCACAGTGTCTCATATATCTCAGACTGGCCTCAAATGGGCTGTGTACCTGAGAGTGATCTTGAACTTTTGACCCTCCTGCTTCTGCCTTCCAAGTGGATTACAGGTGTGCACTACCATGCCAGGTATATTCAGTGTGAGGTTTGAGCCAGGGCTTTGGACATGCCAGACAAGCACTCTACCAACTGAGTTGTAGATCTAGCCTGTAGATCTAGCCCCTGAATGTAGCTTGACTAAGGAGAGTAATGGATTCGTTAGAAGGTTATAAGGTTATGAGCACTCTCATTGGGTGGAGGAGATGGAAGGGGGACATCCTGGGGGTCCCAGGAGACGCTCCAGTTAATGCTACCAGAAAGGCATCGGCTGAAGTCTCGCTGACACCCCCTTCTTCTGAGTCTTTCATTTTAACCTCTTTCAGTAGGTTTCATTCTTTTCTCCTCAGATTGACCTTCTTTGTTCTGATTTTTCTAGATCTAAAAGAATTCAGTTCAGTCTACATATGACCTCCCAGAAAATAATCTGATTGGCCAAGGGTCAGCCAGTAAGTGGGGTGCCTCCTGCCAGTTAAGTCTGTGCCAGTGAGCTTTCTGATGCTGAAACATCCTACTAGAGATAATCAAGTTACAAAGAGAACAGGTTTATTTTAGCTCACAGTGTTGGAGGCTTTTGTCTGTTGCTTTGGGCTTGTGGTGAGGCAGTCCAAAGGGAAGGGGCGGAGCACAGCCACACCTCTCGCCACGTGGCCAAGAAGCCAGAGAGAGAGAAAGAGGAAAAGAGCAGGGTCCCACAATCCCCTAAAAGAGCGTATTAGATGATCCAAAGACCAATCCACTGAACTGCGGATGCGTCTCTGTTGACAGAGCGCTTGCCTAATATGCACGAAGCCCTGACTTCGATCCCCAACACCCGATAAACCAGGCATGGTATGCGTGCTGTATTCACAGCACTAGTAGGTGGACACAGCCTCCTGACTCAGAAGTTCAAGGCCTGCCCTTAGCTATTTAGTGAGTTTGAGGCGAACTTGAGCTATGCAAGATTCTGTCTCATTCCATTCAAGGCAGGACCACCGCATCCAAGAATTTACTGCTGTGAGACTTATCCTTACCAGACCTGATGACTGACATACCAACACGCCCTCCCCCATAGACTATCAAGGAACAAAAGAGAGATAAGAACATACCGTGGAAACCTTGGGGACTAAAGCTGGATGAGTGAAGGGAAATGCCCTCTCAGTGAGGTGGCCCTAATAGAGGCAACTTGGCGTGCCACAGAGGCCTGAACCCCTACAAGAGTAAACAAGCCAGAAGGAACTCTAGGGTCCATAGAAGTAAACAGGCAGGAGGGCAGGGAATAAAATGGATTGATGAAGGGAAGAAAGGGAAGTGGGAGGGAGGGGGGAAAGAGGGAAGCAGGGATAAGTACTCTATATGCTTGTAAACTAGAAAAAAAGATCCTGTATCAAAAATAAAAATAAACAGACCAAACCAAAAACCTGCATCTCTCAAAGGCTCTTCCAGTGTCCTCACAGGAAATCCTGGGGAACAAGCTGTGCTTATGCAAAGCTGTGGAGGACCCCTAAGATTCATATCACAGCGGTATCATTGTTTTAATGGCCGTGGCCAGGATTGGCCATGGACCATGAGGGTGGGAAGAAGCCCTTCAGAGAAGAGGCCACCAATTAGATGGGCTCGCTGGTCACAGTGTCCGCTGCGGAAAGCAAACCCGGTGGTTTTGTTGTTGGATGAAACGGCCATGCATAGAAAGTGCCCACCATGTATTTTTAGCAACAAAGAGCTTTTCCAGCCCGGAGTCCAAGTCACCGCCAGGGTCCATGTACCAGCTGATTTCCCAAGCTTTCCCCTCTCCTCTCCCAAGTCTTCTGAGAGAGCAGTTAGGAGGAAAATGTTAATGGCCAATTTTAGCAAATGACCGTTTTGGTGTTCCCAGGCCATGGAGGGTGGGCCGGAGCTAATTTCTAGAATGCCCCCTGGATGGTTCTGGCAACTTGTTTAATATTGACCTAGAGACATGCCGCGGGCCCCAGTCCAAATATGCAGCCAACCCTTCGTTTGCTTTTCTTGTGGGCAAGGCAACCTCCCACGGTCACCCTGTGAGGATGTGCCACTTCCGTTGTCCGGGGCTTTTCTCCTCCCAATGTGGTGTGATCCGGTGTGGTACGGCAGGCTGGGCACCACCTAACGAGGGGCTATGTCCAGTGCTCTCGTTAATGTTCCTTCTGAGCCTCGGTCCCACGCCCCTGTGTGCTCCCACAAGCCTGGCCACGGGTGGCTCCCGCGAGTTGACCCCTGGGATGACTGTCATCTGTCATTGCATCCAGATATGAATGGGGTTACATCAAAGTCACCAGAAGCGCCAGAAGCGTTTTTTTTTTTTTCCCTGAGGGGCGGGTTGTTCTGGGCGGTGACTACCCCAGCAGCCTGTGGCTCTCTTACAACAAATCCCTGAAGGGGGGTGGGGCTTTTTCAGGACTTTCTAGGTCTTTCTCATGGCAAGTCCCTCCCAAGCTTGGTTTGATGCATAGATTCAGTGACTACCTGCTTAAGTCACGGGGGTGGGGATGGGGGGTGAAGCACTGGTTTGCGGTACCTCTTGGCAGATGCCAACCACAGGGATTGGCTGATAGCCCAGATCTTCCTTACCTTCATTCTTTACCAGCCCCACCCCAAAGGGCAGCTCTCTCACCCCACCGCACCCCAGTAACCTTTGCAGTTGCTTTGGCTTTCCTGGAGTGTTGACTGAACCGGAGAGTATGCTTCCCTCTCTCCTCCTGCGTGTTTGCTCAGTCAGATCTTCAGGCCCGCTCGACTCCACCGTGCACGGTTCCCTTGTCTTTATAGGAGCGTCCCACAGAGGGGTGCAGGGGACCAAGTGTGTACGTGTGGGAGGGGTGGGGGTGTGTGTGGGGAGATGTGGCTTCCTGCTCAGCTGCTGGGTTATCACAGGTCGAGCTAATGCTGCTCAAACAATATTGAAAAGAGCCGAGCTCAATAGCGCCAGTGTTAGGCTGCAGGGTCAATATTGGCTGAGCAAACACGGAGAAGGAGGAGTTGCTATTTGCGTAGCTAGGAGTGCTTGGCGGGCTGCGGCTGCCTCGCTGGGGGCCTTGCGAATGAACAGAAGGAAAGAGGAGGGGTCTGAAGGTGAAAGCTTCCCCACCTCAGAAAGGGGCTAGCTACAGGGTTTCTGCCTGGGAGCTGTTAGCAGTGCATGGTAGAATGCTTTTTGCCGCATACCCTAATATGTTTGACTACCTGACCTTACCCCTCGATGTCAGTAGCATCCCTCCGCGTTGTCTAGAGACTTTTGATGTCTGTAGTGATCTAGTTGCTGAAGAGGGCTAAAGAGTAGCCAGGTGAAATTAAGAAGGGCCAGAAGGTGCCCCCTCCTATCTCCTGGTCCTGTTCTTCCCCCCCTTTTCTGAGTAGGGGTTAAAGGGCAGTAGGTACCTTAAGAAGCATCTGGAATGTTCAAGTGCTTCTTTGGCCCAAGACTTCAACAGCTGGCTGACCATCTCCACTCCTGGCCCTGGTTGAAACCCACTTCTCCCCAAAGAGTGGTGGTGCGTCCTCAGATGATGCCCACGAGTCTCTCTTGCCGAGTTGCTGATGTGCTTGGCTCTGGCCGGTGACCTTCTGAGTCAGATGCGCCTGTTTCTTACAGTCTGACTCTGCTGTTTCGTCTCTGCCACCAGGATTGACCTGGGTGTTCAGGAAACCCTGCAAGTGGCCAAGGCTGGGCCCGTGGGAGGGTGCGGGGCAGGCCGGTGCGGGTCCCCAGGGAGAGGCTGCTGGGCTTCGGCTGCCATGGAACTCCACAGGGACTGTTCGGGCTCACCTTTTGGCTTCCGCGGGCCTCCACGGGGGAAGGACAGAAAGTGTTTATAGCCGGGGGGGGGGGAAACACCTGGGGCTCAAGGGCTTTCAGTGCCACGACTGCTCGCCCTGGCCACCTGGCCTTAAGGTACGGCAGGAGGGCACCTTCTCGCAGTTCTAACGCTCCAGCCCTCGCTATACCCTGCCTCGTTCCCAGGCCCAGGTGATTCAGGAGGGTAAGGAGGGCAGCCAGTCCGGACTTCAGGACGGTCCCCTTCCTGAATGTGGGGTGCTTTGCCCTGTGGAGGAGCAGAAGGAGAGCCTGCCCTAGGAATGAATGGGAGGGGCAAGTGCCCAAGTCCAGGCCTTGGCAAGTGGGGAGGGAGAGGATGTGCCCAGATGCGAAGGATGGGACTGGATTGAATGCGTCCCCTGTGTCAGGAAGAAAGGGGCCGTAGGGCAGATCTGGGAGCCCCAAGGAGTCAATCAAGGATGCCTAGAGGCAGGTGGCAGGGTGGGTCTTTCTGCTGTTGCTGCCCTCCAAAGTTAGCTGCCACTTCTACATGCACCATCCATCTGCCACCCCACCCCCACCCTCCTCTCCTCCTTCCTCCTCTTCTGTCTCTTAGCTGAGAAGGGATGAAAGTGTTCTATCCAGCGACTCCTTATCTGACTTCCTAAGGGTGCGGCTCACTGCTCTCCCCAGAGTCACTTCTCAGACCCCCTGGCTGACTTTGCTAGGGACTTGGGGTACATGTAGGGGAGGGCGCTGCTGCTTAGCATGAGTAGGCCCAGGGCCTAAAGATGGAGACACATTGGGGTAAGGCACATGGGGAAACGGGGGTCTCTCCCCTCCAGAGGCTGACTGGATGTGTGGGGCATCTGGGGGCGGGGTCCTGGGAATTGGTCCTGAGCATGAGGCCTCTGGGGTCACCTTACCCTGTGCCTCCTGCGCGTGGCTCTTTCTTCCTGTTGGAAGGTGTCCACGTGGGGCTGTGGTGCCAAGAACGGTCTCGGCACAGGATACATGTGGGAAAATAGGGGGGTGGTGGTGGTGCTATTGAGGGGTTCTTCACACCTACTCGAGGCTGTAGAGCTCACACTGACCTCCTCGAGACCCCGGGATTCTGGGTGAGGTTTCATTTGAACAGACGCTCAGCTCTAGGAGAGAGCGTTTTGGCTGTTGAGACAGGTTACTGAGTTCAAATCCATGTTCTGACACTTCCTGGCTGCCGTTGCCAATGGTGACTCAGCCTGCGGGAGCGTCAGCGGTCCCATCTGCCACCTGGGATTGGCACCCGTAAGCCCTCAGGGTTGCAGCAAGAGGGGAAGCTGCCGGGTGTGTGTGCGGGCATAGTGTGCCACGCCGTGGGTCAGCTTCTCTGGAATGTCAGCCTCTGTACCCTTCACCCTCCCTCTGATCCTGCTGGGTTTCCTGCCAGCCCAAAGTTGGCCAGGTGATTCCGCAGGTCCACTCCTTGCGTGTCCTCGTGAGCTCTGCCTTATTTGTGGGTGTCTGATGGGGGGCGGGGGACACTAGGGTCAACGGGCCTCTGTGGCTGCAGCAAACGACTCGTCTTTAAATGCTGACTCAGCAGCTCGCGGCTGTGGGCCTTTGGGCGCCTCTGAACCGTCCTCTGTCCAGCGGGTCTGATGTCACTTTCCTCAGTGGTCCCAGGGGGCCAGGGCGAGACAGTGCTTCAGAACTGCCTAGGAACTGGGACCCTTCGGGATGTTTTAAAGGTACAGAGAGGGCTGGAGAAAGAGAGAGGCAGAGAGGGAGAGGGAGAGAGAGAGAGAGAGAGAGAGAGCGAGAGCGAGAGAGAGAGAGAGAGCTCAGCAGGTGAAGCATTTGCCACATGAGAAGGAAGACTGGAGTTTGGATCTTCAGATCCCATACGAACGCTGGGCCGAGATGGCATGAGTGTCTGTCATCCCAGCGTGCTTGCAGAAAATCGGAAGCAGAGGCCTGAGAGTTTCTGGAAGCTCAAGGAGTAGGCAGACTGGCTTATGAGCAGGGGGAGAAAACGGTGTCTCAGACAAGGTGGGACAAGCATTGACACCTAAAGTCTGCCCTCCAACCTCCACCTGCTTGCCCCGTATGTGTGCCCACACACACACACACACACACACACACACACACACACACACACAAGATTGCAAAATTGTTTGTGCCTAATATTCAAAGTTTTTCATATTCAGAAGTTAGTTGCAGGCAGAATCCAGCCATCCAAAACTTGAATAAGCAAGCCTGTGCTGGCTGATGGCGCTGAGAAGTGGTCGTTAGGCGCCAATCCATCACTCCTGAGATCCTCTGAGGCCTCCTCGTGGTGCGCCCACTAATGCGTCCATCCAGTTCCCTTTCCCCTACCTGGTCTCGCATGTGGCCAAGTTCTGTGCTTCCAAAAGTGATTGTGTGCCCCCCTCCCCCACCCTCAAAACCTTTGGCTAGACCAATCTTAGAACGGATTGATCTGTGACCAGGATACTTCCTCCAATGGCTCTGAAGGGGCCCATGACATTGGACGGGGACAACAGGTCCAGTAGAATGTGGAACCATGTCAATCTGTAACTTGTAGTCACACGTGCCACTGACATGAGACCCGCACGGAATGTCTCCAGTCAAGACCTCCTAGCACTGTGTCCTACTGGGAATCAAAATCAGGGAGCTGGACTGGAGAGATGGCTCAGGGGTTAAGACTCTGCCTCACAAGCAGAAAGTCCTGAGTTTGAATCCCAGGTCCCTATGTAAAAATACCAGGTGGAATTGGTGGCAGCCTGAACTTCCAGCCGTGGTGGGCAGAGTCTGGGAAATCCCAGAGTGAAACAAAAAGGAGGTAGAAGCAAGCCAGGATGATTCCTGAAGTCACCCTTGGGCTTCCACAGAGACATACAGTGCTTTCTTATACACATGCACACACACACACACACACACACACACACACACACACACACACATAATAAATAAAGTTAAAAATAGAGTAAAATTTTTTAAATAAGCAAGAAGCTGGGCAGGGGAGAAATATTATCCCTTCCCCTCAGGACACACCAGAGGTATTTCTTCCATAGATAGAGTCCCCAGGCATTGAGTGAAAGGCTAAGTGAAGCACACATCTGGCGCTGTCCGGTGGCTCTATGGATTGTCATGGCATCTTTACCTTTGGCTTAGCTCCACATAGACCCACTGTCCTATGGGGTCTGAGGTCTAGACTGCTGGTTCCCCTAACCACCTTCATCCCCTTGCACATAACCAGCCCATCCAGGCCTTGGTATCTGAGACCCAGTCTTCCTTCCTACCTAAGCACCTGCCACCAACTATCCCAGGTGATTTCAGTGTCTTCGTGGCTGGCTTCTTCACCACCCGTGCCTCACGTGTCCTGACTTTTTCTGACATGGCAGCCCCATCGCCACCACACATGGTCACCAACACGCTTGATACCGCTCTAAGTGTTAGAGCTGGGGAGGTGGATCAGGGTTAAGGCCTTTGCCACACAAGCAAAAGGATCTGAGTTCGGATCCTCATATCCTATGTAAAAATACCAGGCAGATAAGGCATTAGCCTGCAATTCTGGCCCTGGAAGACAGAACCTGGGAAACCCTGGAGTAAAGCCATAAGAAAGTAGAACAATCCAGGGTGATTCCTGAAGTTTCCCTTTGGCCTCCACAGGCACACACACTCAAATACTCTTTTGTACACATGCTGGCACATACATGAAAAGCATTTGCATGCACATGTGCACACGCACATATACATAGATGCATGCACAGCATACCCAAAATTACAGATTCAGTGGGAAACCAGCTGTTCTTTCACTCTACAAACAAAAGCTGTTGGTTCAGGGAATCGTAGGTGGGTATAGCTGCTGGCAGGGCAAGGTCATTGTGAGGTCAGTGGCCTGGGAGCTATATGGAGCCTTCTTGGGCTGACTTGGCCTGTGCAGGCAGCTGTAACACAAACATGCTCTGCCAGTGTCCCCCTCCTCCTTTCAAAGAAGGTAGGAATGCCCACTGGCAGAGTCTGCCTGGGACCCTAGGGAAGGAAGCGGGGAAACCAAGTATCAAGGCGAGAAGGGACAGTTGGCTACCCGGCATGGAAGCCACCAGTCCTTCCAACTTTCATTGCACTCACCAGTCCTTGGGAAACCAAATCTTAGAGGACATCTGTCTTTCTGACCTGGCTATTCTGTAGAATGGTCTGAGATGCTTCCCTGTTAGTGGTCACTAAAGTCAAGGCTGCAGCTGCTAACTGGGCTATCCTGTCCTGGATTTCCCTCTTGGAAATCCCACCTCTTGCTCTGGGATAAACCCAAATGCTCAAGGGGTTGGTCTGCGATCCGTGATTTCCAGGCTCCTTCAGGCATAGGCTTCTTTATCATGAGGTCACACTGAACTCCTGCACATGTGATGGGCACTAGCCACGGCTGGCTTGTGTGTGGAGTGCCTCTCTTCTGCCTGCTGGGACCATGTCAGAGACAGTTGGGGTCTGGGACTACCAAGCAGGAATGGAGTCCTGTGGAACCAGAGGCTGAGGAAAGAGCTGTGCCCACCACCTTCCTCCCTGCATCCACTTGTCAGAAAGAAAGGGGACTGGATGTTTACTATGGAGTGATGGAGGGACACAAGCATGCCCCGTGGCTAAATTCCACTGTATCTTGTTATCTTTCTCCAGAGAGGTTTGACCAGGATGCCTGGAAGGCTCTTTGTTGACAAGCTTTATCCCAGGCTGTATGGGACTTTTGTTAGACACTCTAGCTTTAATCCATTCTTCTCGGTAATTCTTCAGAGCTGTGCTAGTACTGTGCATGCATGTATATGTGTGTGGCTGTATATGCATGCATGTGTGTGTGCATGCATGTTTATATATTTGTGTGTCTGTATGCTTATGTGTGTTGTTTGCATATGTGTACATATGAGTATGTACAAGTATACTTGTGTATACATGTGCATTTACTGGAATGTGTATGCATGTGAATGTGTGTGCTTATGTATGAGTTCATGTATATGCATGTGGTTATACATGTTTGCATGTACACATGTATGTACATTGTGATCATGTGAATTCATGTGAATGTGTCTTTGTGTATGCATTTGTGTTAATTTGTGGACACATTTGTGGGCACATCTGTGTGCATGTGAGTGTATATGTTTGTGTGCATGCATGTGAATATCAATGTGTGTGATTTTTGATCTATGTGTGAATATGAATGTACATGCATCTATTTGTGTATGTGTGTCTATGTTTATGCATAAGGCATGCGTATGGGTACATGCATGTGAATGCATGGTTGCACAGATGTGTATGTGCGTGTAGGTGTACATATTTACATATGTGTGTATAAATATAGTTGTGTAAATGTGTATGTTGTGTATACATGTATGTGTATATCTATATGTGTCTATGTGGATGTGTGGATGTGTGCATTGTGTGTATGCTTTCATAGATATGCATGTGTGTATACATGGGTATTAATGTGTGTGCCTGTTTACATGAATATATGCACACACATTTCTACCTATCTTATGCATAAATCTCCATATTAATGTGTACATGTATGTTTGCGTATGAACATGTTCATGTATCATGCACATATATATGAATGTGGGCATGTTCATGCATACATGCTTGTGTGCACTCTTTGTGCATGTATGCATATATATGTGCATGTCCATGTGTGTCTTCATGTGTGTATGTACACATATATAAATGTGCATGCATATGTTCCTGTACTATGTATGCTTGTACCCTATGTATGCATGCATGCATGTATGTGGAAACATGCATATGCATTTATGTGTTTGCACATATAAATCCATATTAGTACATTCATGTGAGTGTTCATGCCTGTGCAAGGAACCATGTGAATGGTCTTGTGTGCACATTTGTGTGTGTATGTGTGTGTGCTTGTGCACATGTGCATGCACGTGTGTGGATATATGCCTTGTTAGTTCTCTAATTGAGAGATATGCCAGAGCCTCCATTCTTCTCTGTAAATGGCAAATATTGTGAGATGTGTTCACACTCTGTGCCAAGTCAAATGTAAATTTGAATTATTAAGTCCACATGACAAATGAGTGACTATTAATTTTTATTTATTTTGAGTGAGTTAGCAGGAACTAGCAATGCAAAACATTACCTTCCTGTTCCTCTGCAGAGACCAGGAGATTGGGGGGGGTCCTGAAACTGGACCCAGCATCACAGAGTGGCAGGGCTGAGAGCAACCCACATTTGCTTTAGTTCAACACATGTGCCTGAGGACTGGTGGGCTCTGGGGAGTCAAAAGCAAACAAGAACTCAGAGTCCAGTAGAAGCCACTGGGACCCGATTCAAGGACAAGAGGCCGTGTGAGGTCAGGGTGGGCTGTCATGAGCTCTCTGAGGATCTGAGCTGGGTTTTGCTATAGGAGTAGGAGTTGGTCAGGAGCAGGATTAGGGAAGGACTTTATGGTCTGAAACGACAGGATGGCTGTACACTAAACCATGAGATGAGGTTGCGTGTGTGATGCAGTGAGGTCCCAGAAGGAGGACGGAGAGATGGGCAGGGCCGAGGCCGGATGAGATGCAGACGACTTCCTCTGTGGTGAAGGGCCACCCCAAGGTGTGAACAGGGGACAGGCCACCTGCTTTTCCGGAGGATTCCCTGGCGGGGGATGCGTTGTAGAGGCAAGAGATCTCCTTACAGAGAGCTTGCAGTGGACAGTGGGTGGAACCAGCCCTGAGTGACAGCAAAGGAGAAAGTGGGTGATGGTGTGTTTCCTTTTTGCCGCAGTTACAACTTACCTTCAGTTTAGTGGCCAAAACAATACAGTTCCATTTCCTCCCCATTCCGGAGGCTGGAAATTCCATGGATCTCCAGTCAGGTGTTAGCGGAGCCAGTGCCATTGGAAATGCTATGATAGACTTTGACCCTCCATGGCCTTTCCCAGCTTCTGAGGCTGCCTCTTCCCCCCTCTCCCAGTTCATGGTCCTGCCTTGTGTTCAACCTGCATCCATTCCACCCCATCACCAGCTCTGTCTCAGTCCCCTGCATCCCTCATGTGAGGACCACCCTGAGTTATATAGGGCCTATCTGGATGCTCTTCCAATCTCAAGTTCCTTAACTAACTGCTTCCACAGCTGCAAGCTACCTTTGCTTGCAAGTCACCATGTGCGGGTCCCAGGGATCTATCTGGACATATTTGGAAGGTCATTATCCAGCTCACCACAGGATGTGGAAGACTTGGGAAGATGACGCTGTACTGAGCCAAGTCCTTTGGCTGTGGTTTGGGCGATGTGTGGATGGATGTCAGGCTGCAGCTAAGGCAAAGAAGGAAGACGAGTGGATCATGGGTAGAAGTGGGGAAGGTGGGGAACAACACCGTATCCATCTTTAAACACCCAGGATTTGGGGTGTTCAGTGGTTAGAAGGCATGTGGGATTCAGTGTGTGTGTAGGAGGTCTGCCTAGGGAGGAAGCTCACGTGGATTATGGTCCATGAGGATCACCTTGGAATATAGTCAACAGGCTTAGCAAATAAAAACACAAGAGGCCCTTTCAAACTGGAATTCCAGCTACATAAGAAACACCTCTGCAGTCCAAGTGCACCTAAATATGAACCGCGTCTCTTTTCTAACCCTTTCTTATTGAACTGAAGTTCACGGGCGCCCTGCGCTTCATCCAGCATACCTGTGCCAGGCATGGTCATGAGCCCCGTGCCCCCACCCAGGGTTCGGGGGGTCCACACACCACAGTTTCTGATGCTTCCATACAGACAGAGCTGGATGGAAGGAGATGGGGTGATGGCGGCAGAGCAGCGGGAGACGCTGACTGAATGGAAGGAAGCTGTGAGCAGAGGGGTGCAGAGGGAAACCCCCAATACTGGGACAGGTTCTCATGTGACCGGAGCCCTGGGAAGGAGGAAGAGGCTGGGAGGGAACTGAGAAGGTGGCTCCGTGAATCTCTGCACTTGGGAAACCGGACACCGGCTGTCCGGGGAACAGATGGAGGCGGCTTGTCCGTGCCCCCAGGGGCTGTGGGAAGTCACCTGACTGCCAACCTTGTCCCCGGGGAGTAGCAGATTTGCGAATATTCACAGACATCAGGCTGCATCCCCACCCACCAGAGTTCTCCTGCCACTGTGGGCTGTTCTGACACGCGGCGGCGACAGTGCCTAGTGCCTGCATCCTCCTGTCTCTCCACCCAAACGATTTCCTCTACACAGCTGGGGCACGCCAGCTCAGAGTGACTTAGTGCACAGATTGTGGGGTTGCAAGCTGGTGGTCAGTGCCCACCCTCCTGGCCTCCAAGGGCTCAATCCTGTCTATGGTTTCCAAATGGAGGAGAGGGACAGCCTTAGTTACCCCCCTTTTCCCCCCCACCCCACTATGACCTGCTCATTAGTCACACCTGGTGAGCTTCTGCCCCTCCCATATCTCCATCTGACCCCCCCATCTCCTCAATCCTTTCTTCCTGAGCCTACCTGTTTCACTTACCCTGCACATATTCACGACCTTCTCTTGTGATCTACTTCTGGAGACCGACATTGAGACATTGAGGGCCACTGAGAAGAGCTATGGGCAGGGGAAGGAGCTGGAAAGACAAGAAAGGCTGTCTCAGGGACCCCCTCATCCCCGGGCAGCCTGTGGGGTGCCCCGATCACAGCATTGATTCGTCAGTGCTTTGGCTCATGACTTTGGAGTTCCCAGGTTCCCTCACAGAACCTCTTCGGGGTCACTTCAGGTGGATTCTGTCGTTGGCAGTGTGCAAGCGAGAACATGCGGCCCTCGTCCCCTCCCCAGCCGGCAATGTTCCTGGGTTTTCAGCGTGGGACCTGAACGTCCCTGGGAAGGAGGAAGTCTTTAGTACCACTGCGCTGGGCTCTGCTCTCTCATTCCACCTCCACGACACCACGGGGAGCGAGGACCGCCATTTTAGCCAAGAACATTGGGGTACAGGGAAACCGGTGAGTGTGTTGGCTTGGCCAGCGCATGGATATTAGCCTTTAACACACAGCCGCAGGGCAGGTTTGAGCTGGGCTCTACCCTCGACCCCGCCTCCTTGTCCTGTCCTGGCCCCGGATTGTGTTTCTCTCAAGGATGGCTTCAAGGACCGAGGCTCCCCAAACTCCCCGTCTTGGGTGACACGCTTGGCTTCTGTCACCTCTGCTGACCTCAGCTGTACCCCGTGTGAACTCACGCGAAGCTCTAGGGTTACCTAAAACCCCAGCTTGTTTCTACACCGACTGCTGGCAACTCAGGGTGCTCCTGGGGCAAGGAGTCATTTCCATCAGCAGGTCCCAATCTTCCTGGGGGGGGACTTTCATGGTTTAGGATGACATTACAAAAAGACAAATGCAACAGGTATCCCCTCTCCACTCCCACCCGCTCCATCTATCTCTCCTTCTGAGATCTCTCTGCCCCTCCCCTCACGTAGTGCCCTCGGCTTGAACACTATGTAGCATAGGGTGACTTTGAACCTCTGATCCTGCCTCCACCTCCAAGTGCAGGTGTACAGTCCATTCATGCTGTAGGCAATGTGGGGCTCAGTCTCAGAGCTTTGTGCACGTTAGGCAAGCACTTGCTAACCGAGCCATATCCCCAGTGCAGGTTCAATTTCTTGACTGGGCCATTCTCATTTATGAGCTTCACATTCCCAGGTCTTTGGGGACAGGGGATGTGCTCCTTCACTTTGCCCACATGGTCAGGACCCCTCTCCCTCCCCCAGCTGTCTGCCGGGGTCACACAGCTTCCTGCAGCCCCCAGAGCCCAGCGCTCACAGGCTCCATGCTTTCTCCCTTCCGGAATCTTCCCCTGACCCTCGACTCCCGGGGCAGCGCCCCACCAGCCGTCCTTTGCAAGGTACTGTTTGCTTTCCCTGCCTCAAGTTTTATCATTTTCTCCAGGAAAAATATTTGTCTTCCCATTACTTTAATCAGGCCTCTCGGGTCCAGCCGGGAGGCCTTGGAGGGGAATTAGTCCTGTTTTCTGTTTGCCCTACTGGGGAGAACAAACAGCCTTGTTTGATTTACCTGTGTTTTCCCAGTAGGTGGACCCCTCGGAGCAAACACAGGGCAGGCCTGCTTCCTGCCCTTTGACCTGGAGCCCTCTGCGGGGCATTTAAACACCGGAGAGCCTTGCTGGAGTCCAGTTGGGGAGGGCCAGGCCGCTCTCCTGACCTTCTTAAGGGACAGAATTGCCCTCGTCATACTCCCAGCTTGAGCCGGAATTGAGCTTTCTGGAGCTTAGGAGATATACGCTCTCCCTGCAAACCTTGCATAGACGGATCTAAAGGGGAGAAGGTGGCACGGAGGGTCCCTGAGATGGGAAGCTGGCGGGGGGGGGGGAGGGATGATTGGCTAGGAGGCCAGAGGATTGGGCGTGGAGCCGCACAGAGGAACTGGTTCAAATCATAGACGACTTGCTCGTGGTTGCTTTGCCCAGAGCTGAGTTGTTATTCTGGTCATACGACCTTCGTGCAGGGAGCACTTTCTGTGAATCCCCACTGTCTTGGGTGTGGGCATGCATCAGGGGACAAAAGACATAGCGGTCTCTGCCTTTTGGAACGCAGACAATGAGAGATAAATATTAGGCAGGCATGTGTGCGTGCACACACACACACACACACACGCACACACACACACGCATGCACACACACACGCACACACACGCACACGCACACACACGCACGCACGCACACACACACGCATGCACACACACACATGCGCACGAGCACGGCACGCTCATAGCAAGCCCGAAGCAGATGAGAAAAGTAACCACATCGAGGTCGTTGTCAACCTCAGCACCACCAGCCCAGCATCAGCCCCACACCATCATCTCCATCACCAGCATCAACCTCAGCAGCAGGGTGACAGGGCAGCATCTCCATTTTACCACTCGAAGGCCTTAGAACAAGGAGGGAAATAAAGAAGGTGCTTGGGGAAGAGGGGCTGGATGCATTAGAGTCAGGTGTCAGGGTATGAAAGGAGATGTTTCCAGGTCCCTGTGATTCCAAACGCAAGCTCTCAGGCCTGTCCCACCTCTCTCCTGCTTAGAGAGTCCAGAGAACCAGACATGCCGAGCGCTCAGTAAATGTTCCTTCATCTTCCACCAACTGGGGAGCTGGATGAGAGCGGGTTGGTGGGGATCACAGCCAGGCACCACTGCCCAAGCAAGATGAGCATGAGGTGGGGAGACAGGGGAGTGAGCAGTCATCAGGATGGGGTTAACCGACCTTGAGCTTGTTGGGAACTCTGGGGTGGGAGGGACCATCTTGGGAAGGGAAGATATATGCACATGTTTCTTGTGTTCCCCAATTGTGCCCTGGAGACAGATGGACCCACAGACTTCTATGGAAGTCTTATTGAGGAGCCTGAGGGCTTCCAGCCTCTTTCCTATCTAGGTTAATCTCATAACCATCCTCCCAGACTGACAATAGAGTCCTCTTTATATCTCCAGGGGAACTGTGCTTCTAAGATTGATAAGCTGATTAGTTGACAATAGGAATTCAGACACACACACACACACACACACACACACACACAGACACGTGCGTGCACGCGTTCACATGCACAAAATCAACCATCTGAATTCCTCTGTGTGTGAGTGTGTGTGTGTGTGTGTATCAGAGGGAACTGTGTGTGCCTATGGAGGCCAAGGATGACTTCAGGAATCATTCTGAATGTTCTACCTCCTTTTTGTTTTGCTCTGGGGTTTCCCAGGCTCTGCCTCCGGGGCCAGAAGTGCAGGCTGCCACTGCCTTTTCCACCTGGCCTTTTAGGTGGGATCTGTGATCTGAACTCAAGTCCTTCTGCTTGCAGAAGGCTTAACCCCTGAGCCATCTCTCCAGCCCCAGATGTGTGGATTTTAAACCCATCTGAGCAATCACACCTGCTGTGATCGCTATCATCCTCACCATCAGCACCGATACCAACATCAGCATCATCCCCGCATCTTCATCACTGTCATCCTCTCCACCACAGCAGAGATGACTTTGGGCGGGACAGATGCTGTCTCAGCTTCTGCTTCCTTATCTGTGAGGTGGGGAACAAGGTTATCTATGTCGGAGGATCAGGGAAGTGCTGAAAGCCACGTTCTGTTCCCTTACCCACCAGAAGTGCTCCTGTCAAGCCCCTGGATGACCTTCATAATTGGTGTCACCCTCCTGAAACTGATTGATGCAGCCGGTCACTTCCTCTTCCTCTTACTGTCTGGTGACGCTCACTTTCCGGTTTCCTTCCGACTCTCATGCTTTTTCTCCTTTGCTGCCCGTCTCTTCCCCTGGACCTTTAAATTGCTGAGTCTCCCCCCCCATCCCCCAACTTGACAGAACCTCTGATTTCTTCATGCAAGCATTCTAGCTACTTCTACTCCAAGCATCCCGGCCTGACTACACTGATCTCACACCACGAGGGCACAGCCAGGGTAGTGACCTCACGATGGGCTGTGAACGACCCCTGAGGAGGAAGGGCTCCGTCTATAGAGTCACAGAGTCTAGCTTGAGTAGAGACTTTCGCAGGAAATTTAAGGGCTCTGCTTTTTTTTTTTTTAAGCCCCTGTGTCTTTAACCTTTCTGTTGCTTACTGAGTATAGTCGTCCACTCTTTTAGTACTGGAGACAAAATGCCTGGGAGAAGCCAAGGTGATACGTGCATGGTTTCAGCTGGCTTCACTGGTTCCCACTTCATGGTGGTCGGGAGGCAGAAATTAGCAAGGTAGGGGGCCAGGGACAAGTTACTCCTTCCCAGTCTCGTGTCTAATGACATTCCTCCTCCTGCTAGGCCCCAACTCCTAATTGTGCATTTGGCTAGTGTTGCGGTTCACCTGCATGGTTGCTGATAAATCACAAGGGGTTTATTCTCTTCCAATAGACTGGCTACAGTTCCTCCTTCAGCTTTGCAGGAGAGCGCACATCAACACCAGGGCTGGCAGAACTGGCCACACCATCTCCACATAACAGCTGAGAGAGGGCCGATCCTCACTTGCCAGACCAGCATGTCTGACCAAGTATTCACAAGGATGCCGACTTTCTCAACCAGCTCTCTGTATTTTATTCCAGGGTCTAATCACCCACCATGGGCTGGGCCTTCCCCATCAGCTAGACAGTCTCCTGCAGGTTTGCTCTGGGCTTAACCACTAATTCCCTACCAGTGTGCCCAGAGCTCAAACCCTCAACTGTCAAGTTGACACCTGTGACCAACTATGACCACTATGAACTTGCCCATGGGTGAACCGTTGAGTCCCTGAAGTCAGCCCTAGAGTCTCTTGGGGAGCTCATTATTTTTAACTTATGACGCTTGGTCTGCACTGGCTTAGCCACAGCCCTCAGATTCCTCCTACCTTGAGTCACACCTACACTGAGGTGCTGGTAACAGAGGACTCTCTCAAGGGTGGTCTCTGCCACCTTAGTGTCTATCTAGTAAAGAGCTGAACAGTCTGCTAGAGAGAGAACTCCGGCCGGTCACCTGAGACATCGCGGGATGCCTTCATGGGACTAACTCTGCAGTAGTTCCTCTCTGGGGGAGGGGCGGCGGGGTCTGCCACATCGGGGACCCAACATAGGACAGATGGTTCCGCAGGGCTGTTCTCACACACACGAGGAGAGGAACTCGTTTGGGTCCTCTTGGCCTCGGGAACGTTCTGAGTCAGATGCCAGGAGAAACAGATTGCCAGCTCCCCCCCTTTTTTTTCTGGGATTGTGGGTGGCTAGGTTTGAGAAGAGAACGCTTCCAAGAATGTGTTTTCTCTTACATGTTCAGGGAGCGCCGCGCTTCCCTCTGCTCTTTTGAGGCTGGCATAACCACAAACCCCGCTGGGAGAGGATCGGCTGTGCTCCCCTGCCCCCGCCGCTCGGGAGGAGGGTGGGCGAGCCGTGCTTGGCATCATCCTCTGTGCCCTTTGCAGAGGGCTGCCCACGTGGCACAGCAACTAACGCTTCCCTACTGCCACACTAGTCTGTGTGTGTGTGTGTGTGTGTGTGTGTGTGTGTGTGTGTGTACAAGAGCCACTTAAGTGTGCACACCTATGGAGATCCAAGAGTTACCTCAGAAGACATCAGGAATCATTGTGCATTGCTCTTCCTCCTTATTGTTTGGTTCTGGAGGGTTTCCTAGGCTCTACCTTTCTGGGCTGGAATTTCGGGTCACTGCCATATATCTGCCTGGCATTTTTTCATGTGAGATCTGGGATCTGAACTCAAGTTCTATTTGTTTGTCTGTTTGTTTGTTTATTTAATTATTTTATTTATTTATTTGTGCGTGTGTGTATATCAGAGGACACTGTGTGTACCTGTGGAGGCCCAAGGGTGACTTCAGGAATCACCCTGGATTGGATTGCTCTATCTCCTTAGTGCTTTGCTCTGGGGTTTCCCAGGCTCTGCTTTCCCAGATGCGAAGTGTAAAGGCTGCGGCCATTTTCACATGGGATCTGGGATCTGAACTCAGATCCTTCTGCTTTTGAGGCAGAGACTTAACCCCTGAGCCATCCATCTCTCCAGCCCCCAGACTAACCGTCTTAAGAGTAACTCACTGTGGTTGGTTATTCGTCATGGCCGCAAGGATAAAGTCACGGCTTGTAGGTCTCACATTCAGGATGCCGATAATCTGGCTTTTCCAATCTTTTCTACTTGTGGTCTCTTCTGTAGGCTGGCGGCTCTGCCCTCCTTTCTCAGCCTGCACCGGCATCCTGGCTGCACCCACACCTTGTCTTGGCTGAAGTGCCCTGTCCTTGCCCTTTGCTGACTGTTGGACTGCTTCCTGTTCTTGGAGGCAGGTGGAGTCCAGCAGATCAGCCTGTTCTCCTGGGGGGGGGTCTTTCTCCATTGCTTTGTTGACCTCCTGTATTAGCTTCTTTTCTCCTTGCTCGGGACAAAATACCTTGTAAAAGTAATTTAAACAAGGAGCCGCAGAGATGGCTCTGTGGTTAAGACTGCATCGCAAGCAGAAGGACCTGAGTTTGGATCTTGGATCCCACATTAAAAAAAAAAATCCCAGGCGAAACAACTTAAACAAGAAATCTTTTACTGCATCTCACAGTTCGAGCGTATATTTCAGGATGGTGGGGAAGGCATGGGGGCAGGAGTGGGGGGGGGCGAGTGATCACATGACTCCTCTCAACCCACAGGGGAGCAGCCTCACATTTAGGGTGCGTCTTCCCTCCTCAGTTTACCCAGCCTGGAAACTCCCTCACAGACATTCCCAAAGACTGATTTTTCTAGGTGATTCTAGATTCTTAGAACTTCTCCAGTGGAAGAGGGTTTATTGATGGAAGCGGCTACTTCCGGAGGTGTGGTCAGCGAGTGGACAGAGCCACGGGGATCAGCACATTGGCCAGGGCTAAGCAGAACAGAGCTATTTATGGCCCCAGATCTGAAGGAACAAGAGGAGAACCTGCCAGCAAAATCTAGAAGGAGCAGCCAGTTGAGAACATGTTATAGCTGAAACCCGAAGGGTCCCCAGATTCACAAGTCTAGTCTCCTGATCCCCAGCCCCTGATACTGTTTTGGGAGTTGGTGGGACCTAGTTGATAGAGAGGTGGGATCACTAGGGATGTCGGTCTTTGAGGGTCTTAACCCAGTCCTGCTTCTAGTCCTTGAAACTGTGACTCCTCCTACCTTAGTCTCTCAGAGTCCTGGCATCATAGGCCGGGGACCCCCACAAACTGTCTTGCTTTCTTGCTTCTTGACATCAAAGGTTGACTTCGAGGAGGCAGACTTGTCCCGAGAACCTCTGCTTCCAGAAGGGGAGAAAGCGGGGCTCCTTTCTGCATTCACAGCACCCGGAGATGACAACCCCACAAGCCATTGAGCAATCTTTCCTTGAACCAATTAGATTCTGACATCTGCTTACTGTTTAATTATCTCCTGACTGAGGAAATGGAAAAGTTGACAAATACTTTAAACCCAACAAGAGTCAGGTTCCCCCCACCCCCCTAGTCGTGGGGCGTGTTTACAGAACTCCAGTCTGCCAACATCTTCTGGTCTCTCTGGGGCTCTGGCAAAAAAAAAAAAATACAGACAAATATTTATATTCCATGAACTCAAGATGGTTTTCATTTTTCCCCCCATGTTTAACTGATTTCAAATGAATGACAATGGCCCTTAATGTGGTTACAAGAATTTGCCATTAATTGTCACTTGAAATTGGACCCAGCTGGTCTTTATGCCTCTGCTGGATTCTACTTCTTAATGTTTTGCTGTACAAAAACATGGGCTGCTTCCTGCTGCTGTCTGCACCCGCTTAGCAGGGGTCGCTCGTTTCCATTCCAAAAGGATGGGCGAAGTTCAGAACATGGAGCCTGCCTTGGACCTCTGTACAGAGCGCTCAGAAGCTGGGCAAGAGGCCAGAGGAGCGAGGCAGGCTTGGTTCACCATTGTTTCTTAGTGACAAAGCCACTGGCAGGATACAGGCTTGTGTAGCCAGGGGAGGCAGAAGCGTGACCTATGAGGTCTCGGAACATTTAAAAAAATCTGACATCTTTGGCTGCACTGTTTGCATATATCAGGATAACATCCTATGTTCTCTGTGGGGTTTCTAAGACTTCCTTCTGTCTAGATCTAACGTGTTGATGGATGTAGGTGGTGAGATGAGGAGGAAGCATATCATAAAAGGAAGAATTGAACCCAAGGAATAGGACTCTACTTTTGGGGAGAACCGCTGTCACAGTTAGATATAGGTGTCAACTTGACAGCTGAGGGTTTGCACTTGGCACATCTGTAAAGGATTAGTAATTGTGTTTTGCCATGAGCAAACCTGCAGATTGTCTAGTGGACGGGGAAAGCCCAGCTCATGCAGGGTGGGACTAGTCCTCGGGCAGGTGAATAAAATGTTGGGAGCTGTTTAAGAAAGAGGCATCCTTGTGTATACGTGGCCAGACGTGTTCGTCCTCTCAGCTGCTATGTGAAGATGATGTGGCCAGTTCCCTCCACCTGGTGTTGGTGTGAGCTCTCCTATCAAGCTGGACTAAGAACTGTAAACAGGGGCTGGAGAGGTGGCTCAGGGGTTAAGCCTCTGCCCTCCAGAGCCTGAACCCAAGTCTTCTCAAAAGAATGCACCTTGACTCTGACCTGGATACCCCATGTGAGGCCCAGGAACAAGCAACAGCTTGGTTGGACCCCCTGAGAAATGCAGTGTCCTCAGGCCCTTTTGAAAATCGGGGTCTTGGGGCTGGAGAGGTGGCTCAGGAGTTAAGCCTCTGCCTTGCAGGCGGAAGGTCCTGAGTTCGGATCTTAGACCCCATGTATAGACGCCGGGCGGAGGCAGGGGCGGCCTGTGTTTCTGGTCCTGGTAGGGCGGAGCCTGTGAATCCCAGGGCAGAGTAAACAAGGAGGAGGTGGAGGTGGTCCATGGTGGTTCTTGAATTTGCCTGTGGTTCTACACACACACACACACACACATACGCGCGCACAATTGAATTAAAAAAAAAAGAATTGTAACCAGACTATATTGTAAGAGAATAAACCCCTTGTTCCCTTAACCTGTTTGATGGTTGATTTATCAGCAACCATGCAGATGAACTGCTACAATCGCCATTTTAACTTGGTGGTCCTCAATCGCTATTTAATCACTGTGATCTTATATTGTAATTTATTGACCATTTTTATGGGGAATGGATGTCAAACTGAGTGGGATCTGAGGAAGACAGGGTAAATTTAGAGACAATGGACTGTGATTGAAAAAGGGGTGAAAGACCTTTTGGATGGTGGGTGATGAATAGCTTACATTACCTTATGACCTCCAAAAGAATGTTTATTTCCCCCTTTTGTAGGTGAAGGGGTCTGGAGTCAGTTAGATACAGGTGCCAACTTGACAATGGAAGGCTGAGCTCTAGGCGCATCTGTGAAGAATTGGCAGTTAAGATAAGCCCTGAGCAGGAGACTGATTGACGGGGGAAGACCCAGGCTATGGTGGCTGAGACCACCCTCTAGACAGGTGGAAAAGATGGACAGAGTTGGTTTAATAATTGGGCCTACTTTGACTCCATTGGCAGACTTACATTCTGGCACATGAAGTTTGCCCCCCCAACAATCCCTATAGATAGGATGTGGCCACTTCTCTCGGTTCTCAGTGTTGGTACAAACTCTTCTGCCAAGCTGGACTATGAATTGTAGCAAAAAATCATACACAACAACAAAAGCCTCTTTTCCCCTAAGCTGCTTGGTCATGAATTTATTGGCAATATGCAAGACCAAGTACAACACTCAGTAATTTGAAGGTCAGATAATGTGGCCAGGTTTCCCGTGTGGCCCTGAGGCCTATATAACAAGGAAGGGTCTTCCCTGCAGGTCTACCAGCAGGATTCCAATGGGTTACAACGTTGCTGGGGATGAGGAAAATGCAGGTTCCTCCCTAATACAGTGAGAAAGAGTTCTCTGATTGATTAGTAATGTCTGCCCTGGTCACCGGGTGTGATAGTTAGTCCTGAGTGTCAACTTGACACATCTGGAGTTAACTACGATCAGCTGAGACCACCTGAAGAGGTTATCTGGATCAATAAATTTGCAATATAAAGACTAGCCCTAGATCCAATTGGAACCTCCCTAGATCTCATTGGAACCTTCCAATAGCAGACCAGATAAAAGGAACCACAGAACCCAAGACTGGGAAGAAGAGAGACTCTCCAGGAACCCTCCAGCCTTCAGCCATCACCTACTAGCCCGCTAGATGTCTGCGGTGACTTAGTCTGCCAGCTTCAGCCACCAGCCATGCCGCCTCTGCCATGAAAGACTGTATCTCCCCTCTGGAACCGTAAGAGGAGTAACTTTCCTTTTCTCCCTTAAGTCATTTGACTTTGGGTGTTCTCTCGCAGCAATAGTTAAGAGTAACCGTTACCCTGGGATAGGATGGCTGTACTCATGCCAACTGTTTACCCTTCTAGGATTGGATGGTTCTCTAGAGCCCTTTGAACACCATTTTTGGGATTAAAAAAAAAAAACCTGAGAAAGGAATAAAGCTAGTCTTCCTCTCAGGCTAGCTTGGGAGATGGAAACCTCGCAGGCAGGGCCCCTCATTCTGAACTACCTCACCAACAGGGTCATCCTGAAGCGGGAGGTTTGGGTCAGGGCCTAGCATTCTGCACTTCTTTGCACAACCAAGGTTGGCATCCCCTTCACTACAAGCCTAGTGGCTTCTGATGTGTGTGGGGGAGGTGTTTGTAATCCTCTGCAAGGATTTTCCCCCAGGTCACCTAATTAGTTCCTCTAGACAGTCTCTGATACTGGATAGATCCCCCCCCACTACCTACTGTGCTTTTCTTCTACATGCTATATGCAGGTGCTGTAGGCATTGGTGCCCAGCCTGAAGTCTGTCAGAGAGTGGAGCTAGGGGCGCTTCCACGCCTTCCATCTGCAGTGGGTTTTCCATCTGCAGTGGGTTGATCTTGGAGCATCTGACTCTGCAACTCGATGGAGACCAGAGCCAAGGGTTAGATGAGCATCAGCTCTGCCCTCCGATCGTGTCTGAAGATTGAGCTCTGGCAGGATGACCTGCCCCACCATGCCAGTCAATGAAGTAGGTGCGAGACATCACAGGACCCTGGGCTCACGGGAGAGAGCCTTCCTTGCCACCTTGCTTGAAACCTGTTCACATGATCTCACTCCCAAATTCTTTAGAAGTCAAATCTTTTGGCCTGTAAAAGGGAGCTGTAAACATTTCCATGCCTATGTTTTGGGAATTGTAAAATAAACAGCGTCATTAGATATGTAGCCTCGATTTAAATGTATAAACCCACAGATGTCAAAGATGGGGACATCCAGTGTCCCCCTTAACTCTCTGGAGAACTGTTGTGGGTTAGCTTTGTCACACACTCAAACATGCAACCTATTCACTTTCTCTTTGATTCCATAGCATAAGCCATAAACATGGATTCGAAGCCTTCCCTTTGTCCCAGTAAGAGTACCTTCATCTCTAGCCAATATCCTCTCTTCATGCAACAATAACGACCCAATAACAACTTAAACAAACTTCAAAACTTATCCTGTCAAACAGGCGGGCACTGAGAGCCCTCCAGGCAATATGGAGAAACTTGAAAATTAGAAGCAAACTTCAAATGTCTCTGTGGTGACTTGGCATTAGCGAAATCATCGATGAGTTTCACAACTTCTGCTGCCTTGTTTCTGTAGCGAGGGGTGTTAATTCTGTTAACCATTTGTCACAGAGCGTTCTCTAAATAGTTTTTAATTGGTTTGGATTTGGAGGAAGAATATGCTGCTTAAAGATACAGGGAGGGGCAGGGATTGTCAAAAATAAAATGAACAGATAGCATTCCTCAGGAAGAAGAAGAAAAAAAACCCAACTCTTTGGTCTCTTGTAGCATTCTCCATCTGCTGGTATAGAGAGTTTTATGTTTTGTCAACTTTTCTCCGGAAGGGTTTTCCGGAAGCAGATGTTGAACTGGCGAAATTTCTAAAGGGATTGCGGGAGTATTTTTCCCCACCTTGTCTTTCCTCCACATGAGTTAATGAGGATGACAGGCATAGTTAGAAGCCAGTCAGCCATGTTCTTCTCTCTGAGATCTTCCATCAGCTTAAGTCAGTGACGCTATCAATGGATAGGGAGGAAAGAATCGCTAGTCTAGAATCTCTCATTTTAAGAGATCTGCTGAAGGTCAAAGACTTGCCAATCTGATAAGAAAATCCAGAGAGAAATAAATGGTGAAAAAAAATCCCCCTCCTTTCTGGGGTAAAGTTATATAGCCCAAGCTGAATTTAATTTCAGAATACACTAGAATTTGGAGCTGGTGAGATAGTTCAGTGGGCCAGGCATCTTCTTGCAAATCTTATGACCTGAGTTCAACCCCTGGAAGCTTACATGGTGGAAGGAGAGAAATGACTTCTGAAAGTTGTCTTCTGTCCTCTACACATGTGCCAAGCATGCATGTGTATGTCTTTTCTTTTCTCTCCTCCCTTCCCTCTCTCAGATAAGTAAATAGAATATTAATTTTTTAAAAGCCTACAGCTAGAATTTGTCTACCGTATTTTAAAATATTAGCATACTTATTTTTCCCATATATGCATGTACATTGGGAGGCTTGTATATATATGTTTTTGCATGCATATGGACGCACATGTGTATGCGGGCACACATGCATGTGAGTTTGTGCATGAGTGTGGAAGCCAGAGGTCGATACTGGGAATCATTCTCAATTGCTCTGAAGTTGGGTCTCTAAACCCAGAACTTGTCTGTAAGTCTAGTGTGGCTAGCCAGCTTGCTCTGGAGATTTCTGGGGTCTGCCTTCTGGGGCCGGAATTACAAGTGGGCCCCACACCCACCTGACATTTTACGTGGGGTCTCGGGATCTGAACTCTGGCCGTTTGGCTTGAGTGGTAAGCGCTTCTACCACTGAGCCATCTCCCCATTCTAGAAGATGTTAGCGTAGTTCTAAATGCATGATGCTGTGCGGTAGCTATGGGAAGGGAGCAGCGTCTGCTATGACAGCTCTATTTTGGGGGATGTTGGCTCACGTGTCCACGTTCTTCTGACCACCCAGCAGCAGAGGTCAATAGGGCGTCCTAGTTGCTGCTGGAGAAGAGCCCCCATCTCATGGCGTGGAGCATCCCAGGCAGACCATGCTCTGCTTAAGTGGCATCTGGTGTAAAATATGAATTAGGAAAGAATGTCTTTGTGTGTGAAACAGGGAAAAGGAGAATTATGCGGGGAGAAAGTTGACAAGTACGGCTCTGCTGTGATCTGTCTGCACTTGTGTGCCGTGGGATACGGACTCCAGTTTGCTCAGCTCGCGAAGTGTGAAACGGTAGGATTTGAATGTTCCCATCTACCAGGCAGGAGGATTCAGGACTCCGTAGGTCAGGGGATGCAGAAGAATGTTCTGGAAGGCTAGTGTCAATACGAATATGTCACGGAAGCCAGCATGGTATTCCATACCAGGGCAATCTTGTTTATTTACTTAAACTAAAAAAAAAAAGAGCAAATTTTATTACACACAACTACCTAAGAAAGAATGTCGACTGCAGCAGATTTCTCTTCAAACCATGCGTTCGTGTAACTCAACCGACCAAGCAGAGATGTCTCTTCTGCTTGCTTGACCACTTTCTTGTGCCGTTCTTGGGTCAGGGTCTTCTCTCCCTCCCTTTCCTCCCTCTCCTCCCTCCCTTCCTCCCTCTCCTCCCTCTCCTCCTTCTCCTCCCTCCTCCCTCCCTCCCTCCTTCCCTCTCCTCCCTCTCCTCCCTCTCTTCCCTCTCCTCCCTCTCCTCTCTCTCCCTCCCTCTCCTCCCTCTCCCTCTCTTCCCTCCCTCCCTCCCTCCCTTCTCCCTCCCTCCCTCTCTTTCTTCCTTCCTTCCTTCCTTTCTTCCTTCGTTTCCTCCTTCCCTCTGTCCTCTTTCTCTGTTTGCTTGTTTGTTTGTTTGTTTGTTGTTTGTTTGTTTCTTTCTTTCTTTCTTTCTTTCTTTCTTTCTTTCTTTCTTTCTTTCTTTCTTTCTTTCTCTTTGTTTTCTCTCTCTCTCTTTCTTCTTTTTTTAAGATGGAGTCACTTGCACATGAGAAGACAGAAATAGTTCAATTTAGAAGGAAGCGAGTGCGGGTGCAGATCTTTTCTTACAGCTCTCCTGCACAGCCTTAGTTGGGCCGCCAAGATACAAACTGCATTTAACATACCCTTTGCCAGCTGGATGTGGCTCAGTGGGTGGAGGACTCACAAAGGCTCTGGGTCCAGTCTTCAGCTGGTGTGGTGACATATGTCTGTGATTCTAGTACCTAGAAGTGGAGATAGGTGGATCGAAGGTCAAGGTCAGTCTGGGCTCTGTGAGGAACCTCTTGAGAATCCTTAAGGATACATGAGTGACTGACGGTACTTTGGCCTGTGTGGCAGCTCTACCTGGCACTGCAGGAACTTTCAGTTCTCCCATGGGCCCCCGGCACCCTGTGGCTCTGCAATGGTGCATGGCCCGGGATGGTCTCAGTCTGTCTGTCGTCCCCTCTCTTTGCCTGGAGACCCAAGTCCCACAGGCTGACCCAACCCTGCTCCCTCCTCCCGAAGCCTCTGTGTGCCCCAGCCGCTCTTGCTTTGGGCAGCAGATCCTTGCCCCTCCGCCTCTGTCCTGCATTCCTCCTCCTCTTCCTGCATCGTCAAGACCTGGGTCCCTGAGACAGGAAGCTTGGCGAGTCAGAAAGGTCGGCTTGTGAAGGCTGAGGACGACTTGGGGTCAAGGAGTGGTGGGGGCCTAGGACGGTGCCATCCGCTGGGCTATCCGCTAGACCTACTGGATCCAGAGCTGTGATCGTCTCTAGTCCTGGGGGTGGCAGAGGGACACAGGAGACCCCTCACCACAAGCCAACACTGCCCGAGGGAGCCAAGGCTGTCGCCAGAGGGGCTGCTCATTGCTGCTGTCAGCTGCTCAGAGAAGTCCAGCCCCGCCTCCTTCTGCTTCGCTGACTTTGCCCCCCATCTCTCCTCATTTTTGGCCCACCCATCCTGAAGGGACAAGCAGTCTTTGCAGGTCAACCTTCTGATCCAAATGGGTTGGGGGAAGATAGAGCCTAGATTTGGGGTACAGCGGTGTTCCACTTTCTGGGAGGATCTGAGGAGTCCTCACAGAGGGGTTTCTAGCCTCTGAATTCCTGGCACATGACCGGCTTGAACGTCACTTGACCTAGAGAGTCTGTGACGCATCTTAGTGCTGTGCCGCCCGTGGCGGCTTTGCTATGTGTGTCATCCCCCCACACCCTCCTCCGCCCCTACTTTGTTTGCTCCCTAAAACAAGGACTTAAACTTTCTCTCTTTGTATTCGCCAAATGCAGATAGCTGGATACTGGGGCGTCTTGGTGGTGTCAGCTTTGAGCATTTTGCGGTTTGTCACCAGCCCCTCAATATGCCTCCAGGAGAGCAAAGGACCCACTGATAGATTTTTGGAGGGGGAGGGTTACATATTGATTTAAAGACAGGATGCTGGGAGTCCTGGTTTGCAAAAGGAAAAAGGGGCACAGGAGTGTGCAGAAGCGAACTGAAGACCACCCTACGCGGGGGTCGGTGAGGAATGGGAGTGGTGCCCATACCCCACCCCCCAGGGACAGACGTCACAGTGAAATGTGATTGGGGAAGGGCAGGGCCTGGAGAGCTCGTGTCACCCTCAGGGAGACCTGAAAGGGACCCGGGGTTCAAATTAAAGAGGGCAGCAACTCTGGTCTAGACCAGCACCGTGTAATATGGCGGCCACTCACCATAAGCGCATGTGTGGCTATTAAAGTTCAGTGTACTGAAAGTAAGAAAACTAAAAATCCAGTCACTCAGTCATACCAGCCACAGTGCTGGTATTCCAGTGCTGGCCAATACAGGCGAGGGCGTGGCCAGCAGCGGAGCCTTCTCTGGCATAGCCTGGGCTACAGCACCTAGGGTTTCAGTGATGTTTAAAGCAAACCCACCCTCTCTTTCCCCCAGAACCCTGTTTTGTGATTTACTCAGGTCTTATCTGTCCTGACACGGAACACTTCTATCTCCAAATTTCCCTTTGCTACTAAGCAATTGTGTGGAGAGTCTCCGAATCTGTTTTCTCACCTAGACAGTAAGGGTGGTGACGGATGTGATACAAGAGGTGGAGGGATAGTGAGAGTTCCTAGCAAACATCCTTTTCTGTGAGTTCCTGTTGCGTCCATGATAAACGCCCAGCAGAAGTAGCTTAAGGAAGGAAGGGTCTATTTTAATATGCGTGTGCATGTGTGTGTGTGTGTGTGTGTGTGTGTGTGTGTGTGTGCCTGTGGGTGGTGCATGTGTGCACAGGGGTATGTGCACACAAGGGCACTCCAGTGTGTGTCCCTGTAGAGACCCAAGGGTGACTTCAGGAATCACCCGGGTTGCTCTACCTCCTGATCACTTTGCTCCAGGGTTTCCCAGGCTCTTGCCCGCCAGGCTGGACTTGCAGGCCGCTGCCGCATCCCCCCTGCATTTTTAATGTGGGATCTGGGAATCTGGGCTCAGGTCCTTTTGCTTTTGAGGCAAAGCTTTAACTCCTGAGTCATCTCCCCAGCCCTAGATCACTGCCCTCCTTTTTTTTTCCCTCAAGAAACAAAAGCTGTGTTCAGAAAACTGTGAAACATATTCATGTCCACCTTGATTGTGAAACCTCCTCCTTCCCGGGTTATATAACATGTCGACGAACGTGAGACCCGCAGTGGGAAGAGAGGATGTCCCATCCAGACCTCACCACCCGGCCTCCCCAGACTTGGGGCTCTCCACTCTCCTGCCTCACACAGATAGTTCAGAGTGGCATTGGGGTCGGTTTACCAGGGTCTGGTTAGAGATCCAAGGGAGACCCGGAGGCTTCCGGTCTCTGGGGTGGCACTCAGATGGATTACAGACAGAAAATCGTGAACTTGTGATGTGCTTGTGGAGGAGGTGAGAGCGGGAGGCTCCAGGCAGTGACTCGAAGCACTCCTGTGGCCTGAAGGTTGCTAGGTAACGTGAGCCTGAAAAATGCCCCCCCCACCTCTCCTCATCTCTCAACAGGTTGCTGTTGCCTTGACACATTTCTACTGGTTGCTCTGCCGAAGTCCATCTGGGAGGGTTTTTCGCTGAGTTGTCATTTGGGGTCTGAAGGATTCTGAGCATTGTACTGTCTGAGGCAGGTGTGACCAAGGGTTAGACCTCAGAAGGCTGAGGTGTGGCAGGTGCACATGAATGGTGCAGGCGTGCGTTTGTCTGGGGCCCAGCCTGCTCTGTCTGTTATGAGCTGGGTGCTCCTGGGTAGCTTCACGTCTTCCATACTCCTGGGGTGCTGGCATGCTCTTGGGGTGCCCACAGGAGTTACAACTTCATGGCATACATAAGCCCAATGGCGGAGATGACGCATCCACTGTGCAGGTGGGGCATCAAGCCTTTGAGAAGCGATGCTGCTCACTCCATAAGGTACCTGCTCATGAGCGCGGGCGTGCGGGGGCACACGCAGAAGGGAAGTGACTGCCTCCTTGTTCACTTGTCTGACAAAAGTCATTTTCCCAGGGAGCAAAAGAGAAAGTCATGTAGCATGTGCGTACGTGTGTGTGCAGGTACGTGTGCAACAAGTGTACGTGTGTGCGGAAGCTAGAGATTAACCTCAGTTGTTCCTCAGAAACTGTCCACCAATTAAAAAAGATGAAGTGGGCTGGAGAGGTGGCTCAGGGGTTAAGCCTCCGCCTTGCAGGCGGAAGGTCCTGAGTTCGGATCCCAGATCCCACGTATAGATGCCGGGCGGAAGCGGGGGTGGCCTGCGCTTCTGGTCCTGGTAGGGCGGATCCTGTGAATCCCGGGGCGGAAGGAGGTGGAGGCGGCCATGGTGGTTGCCGATTCGTCCGTGGTTCTACACACACACACACACATGCGCGTGCACATACATGCGCACACACGCACAATTGAATAAATAATAAAAAAAGAAAGATAAAGCAAGGTCTTTCTTTTTTCTTTTTTACATGGTCACCTTAGAATTTTAAAATTCAATTATTTGTTTTGTGAGTGCATGTGTGTGTGTGTGTGTGTGTGTGTGTGTGTGTGTGTGAGAGAGAGAGAGAGAGAGAGAGAGAGAGAGCACTTTCTTTGTGTGTCCCTGTGGAGGACCAAGGGTGACTTCGGGAATCATCCTGGATTGTTTCTACCTCCTTTTTACTTCACGCTGGGGTTTCTCAGACTCCACCCACCAGGGCCCGAAGTGCAGGCCACCATTTCCGCCTGGCATTTTTACATGGGACCTGAGTTCTGAACTCAGGACCTTCTGTTTTTCGAGGCAGAATCTTAACCTCTGAGCCATCTCTCCAGCCCACCCTAGAATTTTAATAGAGAACATTGAGCATTATATAAGTGCTCTGTTCGAAATACAAATAAGTTACGACTGAAACAAATAATTTTTCAAGGGATCTTTCTTTTTAAAAAATATATTTTTAGTGTCAGATACATGAATATAGTGAATGTATGATATTTCACCCTAATCTCCAATTCCATCCCACTTCCTCTTCCCTTTTCAACCCTTCATGCCCCCTGCCAGACCCCTCCTGTTTCAAGTCTTTCACTTGTGTGGCCTACTGTGTTCCGTCCTGTTTGCCTTTGATGACATGTGCCTGAGTACTCGAGAGAACGCGGATCAGTGGGCACCACGGAGGAAAGCTTCTTCCTTCTCTTCCCATCAACATCAGTCCTCCCGAGACTCTCAGGGAGACATGGCGCTTCCTGAAATCTTTCCTCTTCCACAGTGAGATGTTGATGGACAGCTCCCATGCAGTCGCGTGAAAGAACACACACCTGCTACAGAATCATGGATATCGCAGTCCAAAACAGGGGTTTTCACTGGGACCTGGGCTCCCCGATCAGGCCAGGCAATCTGGCCAGTAAGCCCTAGGGATCTTTCTCTTTCTATCTCCTCAGTGCCAAGATTATAGGTGTATACCACCACACCCCACTTTCTTTTGTGTGAATGCTGGCAGTTGAACTAGGTCCTCATGCCTACTGTCTGAGCTCTCTGTCCAGCCCTGGCTCAGTTACCTGGTACCCAGAATCACGTTGTCACCTCATCAGTGTTTCCCATAGTCCCATAAATCAGATCCGTGGCATGAGGTCTGTGAGTCTTCTCTCGAGTGGCCCTAAGGTCTTGTTTAGCCCCCTAACATTTTATACCCCCTACTTCCAACTTTGAATTCTTACATATGCATCTTCTTAGGACCTCCCATCATTCAGTTTTAACGAGCGTGTGACTTAGAGACTTCCCTAGCATTTGAGGTCGAAGTGAGACTGAGACCCCAACGTTCTTCCCGGTAGAGATCTAGGGACCCCACGGTTTCTGGGGCTCTTCAGGGCCTATGTATCCTTACCAGTTCCCACAGCTTTAGGCTCTTGCTGTTGTCCACAGTCCTCATCGTCCCCCACACAGACCCAGATGGGGTGCTCAGTCTCTCCTCCTCTTCTGCAGAGCAATCTGCCGGCCCGGGCATTCGTGGGTGAGACATATGTCCCAAAAATACAGCATGGGGGCAGAGTGAGGGTGAGAACGGGCAAAGATTCACATCCCTGAAGTGCAAACAACCTCAAGGTGACATGGAGGGGGGGTCCCCACTCTCGGCTGCACCGTCTCCCGGGCCTTCCCCTCCACTCCAGGCAGTTCTAGCTCTGCAGCACCCCACAGTTACCTAGTTCCCTCCCCTTCTGATTCCCTCTCACTTTCCTCCTTTCAAAGAGCACCTCCCAATCCTCTTCCTCGCTCCCTGCAGAGCAGGCTGTCCCGTGCTCCCTGGCCTTGGCCGTGATATTCGGTACCCAGATACCATGCACTCGGGGAGGCATCTCCCCCATGGAGACCATTTCCTCCTCCCAGGGATCCTATTATCAGCGGCAGGTCACGAGGAGTGCTCAGTCTGGAGCATCCCAAGATCTCGGAGCCACGATGGTCACTGGCAGGCAAGGGGCCGAGTGAAGATTGAAAGAGAAGCCCATGGCTCTTAGTGCTGGCACACAGGCTAACTAGCTGATCCCACCAGCCGCGTGGGCTTCTAGTGCATCCTCAGAAGTGTAGAGGTTAGGAGCGAGGTTTCCGGGAAGAACTGCAGTGTCCACTGGAACACCCGAGGGACGCCCACGGGAGTCTCTTCCCACTTCCTATAACCCAGAAGCCCATCCTTGGGACGCTGGGTCTTCTGTCTCTGCATGGGTCCTGAACTGGCAGCTAGAGTCACTTCTACCATTCACGTGCTGCTTGATCTCAGCCAAGCAGTGTTGTCTTTTGGGAGGGTCTCAGTTTACTCATTTGTTTTTAAAGATCTCTTTTCAGAACATTCTAATGGTTTATAGACAAGTCTCAGTGCTTTCCAAGGACGGCACATGTGACTGTGTGTGTGAGTTAGGTCCCTGGTCTATATACCTCTGTGTGTATGTGTATATGTGTGTGTGTGTGTGTGTGTGTGTGTGTGTGTGTGTATACACATGTGTGTGCCATAGGGCTCTTAAGAGTGTGTGCCTGTGGAGGCCCAAGGGTGACATCAGACATCATTCTGGATTGCATTCTGGATTGCTCTACTTCCTCTTTTATCTGCTCTTGGATTTCCTAGGCTCCACCTTCTAGGGCCAGAAGTGCAGGCCTCCACTATATTTGCCTGGTGTTTTTACATGGGGTCTGGAATCCGAAGTCAGGCTCTTTTGCTTGCGAGGCAAAAGCTTTAACCCCTGAGCCATAATCCTGACCTTTATGGATCTTGGATCGATTCATGCTCATCTCTGAGGGCTCTGAATCAAAGAAAGCATTCCATTGCATTGAAAGGACTGGAAAGCTCTGGTCTACCTGACATTTAGGGTCCGTGCCCTCCTGACCACTGAGCCTTCCTGGCCCTCATGAGATGGGCGGCTTCATCTGGCTTTGCGCATCCTCCACACTGCCACTGGGAGCAAATGAGGACAGACAGACAGCTGTCATCAGGTACCTGGGGCAGCTGGTCCGGTGGGTGGGTCCCCTCAGCAGAAGTTGTGGGGACTTTCTGGGTAAGTGTGATTCAGGGTGCGAGCTTTCCATTTCCTCTGCTCAACACGCTTTCAGAACCGCATGTAAGCAGCCACGTCGGCAGATCACAAGTACCAAGGGTTTCATGATCCAAAGTGCAGGGGCCTGGCCCAAGTAGGCACCCAGTGTTTCCACTGTGGGTGGTGTTCTACAAGTAAAAGCCCTTTCTCCTGATGTCCTTCAGAGGGTCCTGTCCCATTTGGCTCATGTATCCCTTGACTCCTGAGTCTCAAGTTCAGAAAGTGTCCAGACAGGACACAGGCGACATAGGTTAACTGACGCTTACTGGTGTGGCCCAGTCCTTGCTAGCAGACACCAGCCTGGCCCATCCTCCGCTTCCTTCAGCCTCACACCAAGATTAAAGGGAGCAGAAGGTCTGGGCGCAGACCTCAGAGTTTGCCAGTGCGTGCGCAGCTCTGATCTCATGTGACCTTCCGCAGCCCTGAGAGGGAGGCAGGCAGAGACCATGGGGACAGAAACATGGGGGAGAACCAGGCCTTGACTCCTCCTGACCGGGATGTCTGCTCTCAGCCTCACTGTGCAGAGAGTCACCAACAAGGAGAAACGTGATGAAAGATGCATTCTTTCCAAGTTACTCACAAGAACAGCAGCCGTGTATTTCTGTCTTCCTTGATTCACTCACTGTCTGAGCCTCTCCTTTGTGGACATTCACTCCATCCATCCATCCATCCATCCATCCATCCATCCATCCATCCATCCATCCATCCATCCATCCAGGCCTTGTTGAGTGTCTGCTATTGCTTACAAAGAGTGCCAAGATGTGGTCCCTGACTTTGAGAAGCTCAGCCTTCACTAAACAGCCAAGGGAAGAGGTGTAATAAAAGATTTCTCACTGGTGGGAATTCATTCAAGGTTAACAGTATTGCTCTCTATACCATCTGGTGTACGTCCCTGCTGTGTTTTGCTGGGGAGGTGCTGGGCTGGATCTTAGGCTCTGCGTAGTATGAATTCCTTTAGCTCCAGTTGAGGCAAGTTTCTTGGAAGAAGAGGGATTTAAACTCAGCTCAGAAAGTTGGGGGAATTTGTGAGGATAAAGAGAAGGGGAGTGTCTGCTAAGCGACCAGAGGAGGCCTGGGCCTGTTTGGGTGAGGTGGCTGGACCCGGCACACAGGAGGGCTTACATGGATGCAGGGAGGAGAGGCAAGGGAGCAGGGCAGAGATGTGGGCAACCCTGACTGTGAGTCTTTTGCCTTGGCTGTCCGGATGGGTGTGGAAACGAGGTGGGAGGGGCAGGCGCACCCTGAGATGGTAGGCACAGCTCTGCCAACCAGACCACCGCTTCTGCCTCTTTCAGTGTTGGGCAAAGAAGGGAAGAGAGAGAGACAGACAGAGACAGAGAGACAGAGAAACAGAGATAGAATATAAAGATGGTTGTAGAGGAGAGAGGAAGAAAGAAGAAAGAGAGAGAAATGTAAAAAACAAGGATAGGGAGAGAAGGAGGAAAGAGAGATGGAACTGGAAGAGGGGGAGGAGCTAACGAGGAAGGCCAGTGCCTCTTCTTCCAAACTTTTCATTTTCCTGAGAACTGTGTGTGCAAGTGTGAGACGATGACGTAGCACAAACTTGCACTGGGGCACTGGGGTGGTGAGCATTTCCAGCCCCTTCCGTGTCTTTGAGAAGGGTCTCAGATAGTCCAGGCTAGCCTCAAACTCAGCTCTATAGCCGAGCACTACCTAAATAGCAAAGGACGACCTTGACCCCTGACCTTCCTGCCTCTAGCTCCTGGGGCCTGGGGCTACGTGTCTGCACCTCCAGTCTGTAGCCCAGGCTGGTCTTGAACTCACTACACAGCCACGCGTGACCATGAACTCTAGTCCTCCCGCTTCCAGAGCCTGAAGGGGCCTGATTACGGAGGTGCACCATCCTATCCAGGTTATGCGGTTTTGGGGATCCAAAATACTTGGGGCAGCCAAGTGTGGTAGTGAACACTTAGGAATCCCAATGCTCACAAGGCAGAGGCAGGAGAACCAGGGAGGGGCTCAAAGGTCCTCCTTGGCTAGATAGATAACAAGTTGGGGGCCAGCAGGAACCAAAAGTTAAAACAAAGCCCAGTAACTTTGGGCTGAACATCTAGGCTGTGAGAATCAACCTGCCGGGCAGAACCCTCTGCGTGTCCCTTAATCAGCAGCTGCTGTGGCCTCTCCAGTGCTGGTGCCGCAGCTGGAATGGTCTCCCACCCTGACCTCTAGTCGGTCAAATGTTTCAATGAGCAGTGCTGGATACCACGTGGGTAAGAGTATGCTATACAGTCCTGGGTGGTGACAGCAGCAGCTGACTACCTTTCCCGTGAAGTGACTGCGAAGATGGACAGACAGCGCGTGCAAGCACACAAACACACACACAAATTATATATATATATATATATATATATATATATATATATATATATATATATATATATATATATATATTTCTCTGGCTGGTGGTATAGCTCAGCAGATAAGCCTCACTTGCTCACAAACATGCTGATCTGAGTTTGATCCCTGGAAACCACATGGTGGAAGAAACTGACTTCTGAAACTTTCCCCGGTCCACGATATCTTTCTCAACATTTCCTGGAACTTCTGCCAAGGCAGAATTTCATAAAAACGTCTTAAGTGTTGCAGGGGGGAGGAAGCCGGTATTGGTGGGAGGCCCTATCTCGAAGACATCTAGAAGATGACAAGAGTTAGTGGAAACATTCTCGCAGTTGGCATGCGTGACAGAGCCGGTGCGGTGGCCCGTGGGGTGACCTTTCACCCCAGCTTAGCGAGCGACAGCACATAGAGACACACTGACTCAGAAAACCCTGGCCCGTAGATGGCCGTTCTCATAGATGTGGATGTCCTTTTAAAAATATTTTGGAGTCTTTGACAGTTTCATACATACAATGAATATATGTCATTTTAACCCCATACTCCCCGGTCCCATCCCCCCTTCTTCTCCCATCAAAATCCATCCTCCCCCCAAACCATTTCCCTGCTACTTACATGTTTTTTTGTGAGTGTGCCCCGCCGAGTTTCGCCTGGGTGGCCTGTCCTGCCACGTGCCTGAGCACTTGCTGGAGTGTGGATGGCGTATCAGTGGGGATACCACTGAGCAAAGTACCCTTCTCAGTTTGGCACTAGCCCTGTCAGGAAGGCACTTGAGATCTTGCCCCTTCCCCGGTGAAATACGGATAGGTCTGCTCTGTGCACCTCTGAGGGAGGCAGTCATGGCTACAGTGTTCACGGATGCAGTAGCCCTGCCATGTCCAGAAGATTGTCTGGCAGCACCTCTCCCTGCCCTCTGACGCCTACGTTCTTATTATACCTTTTCCCACCATGTTCTCTGAGCCTTGTGGGCTTGGCGGAGGGATAACGTGGATGTCTTATTTAGGCCCAAGCACTCCACATCTGCCCTTTGGCCAGTTGTGATCCCCTATATTAGACCGTCCACTGCAAAGGATAGTCTCTTGGCGGGTAATCTTAGAACAGCTGCCCCACCCTGCAATGGTCACGTGTCTTCCAGTTCTCTCTAGGTGCCATCTCCTCTCTTCAGTGCTCCACGCTTGGCACGGCTGCTTCTCTGTTTCTGGGGTTCTGCGCTTCTGCCCTCTGCTCTCCCACCTGCCTGAACCTCTCCTTTGGAGGACCCACTGCCCTGCATCCGATCAGGTGCCCTGTGATTCCTGGCTGAGCTGGCGTCTGAATCAAGGCAGGGATGGGCAGCCTGCCTTTCCCTTCTGCAGATTTTCTTGTTATCAACCTTCTGTCTGTTTGTTTGTTTGAGATGGGTTTGCATGATAGCCCAGGCTGCCCTCTAATTTGCTATGCAGACAAAGATGACCTAGGGCTTTTGATCTTCCTGCCCCCACCT
The DNA here is from genome assembly GCA_023101885.1 of Typhlomys cinereus. NCBI lineage: Eukaryota > Metazoa > Chordata > Mammalia > Rodentia > Platacanthomyidae > Typhlomys > Typhlomys cinereus. The sequence continues at coordinate 422,899 of JALPQD010000163.1, forward strand.
CCCGAGCACACACCACCACGCCACGTTTTATACTTCAGGGCTCTGAGTGTGCTGGGCAGGCATTCTACCCACTGAGCGACGTGCCCAGCCCCGGGTGAGCAATCGTTAAACATATTGTTAGTGAACAATCCTCCCCCTTTGATGTACACAAACTTTTCTCTCCACCCACATGAACCAGATTGAAGATAAAGCAAAAAAGCCACCTTCTCCCTGTGGGTGACTCTCGGTGAGAATTGTGGGGGACTTGCTGGAAGCAAACCACACAACTGCACTAGTTTCGTGCCAGGGAAGACTTGAATGAATGGAGAACTAGAGCATGCTCTTTCCTCCTTGGGAAGAGAAGGAACAGTGTCTCCTGTAGCCCAGGCATATTCCCAGGCTCAGTTTTATGCAATGCTGGGAATTGAACCTGGGGCTTTGGGGATGTTAGGCAAGGACTGTACCAACTGAGCCACATCCCCAGACCCTCACTAATCCAATGGTTAAGACAGGATGATGATGATGAAGATGATGGAGATGGCGGTGGTGATGATGGTACACCCTTTAAGCGTTAGGTCACTTGGTTCAGTTTTAATATTACAAGATTCTCAGGGCTGTCCTAGGCTGTCTGGATCAGTGTTGGGGTCACAGAGCCTCTAGGCTAGGCTCAGGGGCAGATAGAAAGATGGAGTCAAGGGGCGCCCATCTACTTTGCTGCTTCTGATGCCCAGTTTCTCAAAACAGGGTCTGGCCTCCAGTGGGTGCTTGGTGCCCACTGACTGAGGAAAGGTGAGTGTTGGTATGGATGGATGGACAGACCGCCTGTGAGGCATGGCCTTAGGACCTCTTCTAATGACTTGGGACCACCAGGGAGGTCAGTAAAAAAAGGGGAAAATGGCATTGGGAAAAGGGGCTCTGGACCTCCGTTCTTCTTAGTGGTCCATGGAGGGAGGTGGACATATGGCTCTTCTGTGCACGCTGGATAAGTTTGAGTGGGGGGTCCCAAGAGCCTAAATGTGGAATTGCCTGCCTGACTTGCCCAAAGTGTGTTATTTCAGGCTCACTTTAATCCTGGAAAGACCAGTCATGGCTTCACTTTACATGCAAAGCCACGACTTCAAGGAAGAAAGAGACTCCACCCCCAGGCCATACGATGTGTATAAGTGGAGGAGCCAGGTGTGTGTGCACATGTGTACATGTGATATACCAGTGTTTGAGTGTGTACATGTGCGCAAATCACAGGTCAGTGTTGGGGGTCTTCCTTTGTCATGCTCCACTACAGTTTTTTCTTTTTTTCCATTTTCGTGTGTGTGGTGGGGGCTGCTTGTGTGCGTGCTTGTTTGCATGTAGGTGTGCATGTGGAAGCTCTAGGCTGATATTCTGCATGTGGAAGCTCTAGGCTGATACTGTGCATGCGGAAGCTCTAGGCTGATATTGTGCATGTGGAAGCTCTAGGTTGATATTGTGCATGTGGAAGCTCTAGGTTGATATTGTGCATGTGGAAGCTCTAGGCTGATATTGTGCATGTGGAAGCTCTAGGTTGATATTGTGCATGTGGAAGCTCTAGGCTGATATTGTGCATGTGGAAGCTCTAGGTTGATATTGTGCATGTGGAAGCTCTAGGCTGATATTGTGCATGTGGAAGCTCTAGGTTGACACTGGGAATCATCTTCGGCTACTTTTCCACCTTATTGTTTTGAGGCTAAGTCTTTAATCCACTCAGAGCTTGCTGGTAGGCTGCTCCGACTACTCGGCGGGCTCTGGGGATCTCAGTCTCTGCCCTCCAGGACAGGAATGACAACAGGCCTCTACACTCACCTGGTGTTTCCATGGGATCTGGGGGCTGAACTCTAGGCCTTTTGCATGCGTGGGAAACAACTTGAACTGCCGCGCTGCCTCCCCATCCCACCACCTTACTTTTCGAGGCAGCGTCTCTCACTGAAATTGAACTCACCGACTGGGCTGGAGTAGTTGGCCAGCAGCCCCAGGGAATGCTCTCATGTTTGTCCCCCAAGGGTGGACACAACTCTGCTAGGATTTTTTGCAGAGCTCAGGAGATTTGAATTCAGGTCGTCCTGCTTGCTTGGCAAACGTTTTACCTGCCAGGCCTTCTCCACAGCTCAGGAGCCAGGTTTAAAGTCAGGTCTGTCTGATTCCCAAGTTCTTGACCTTCCAGCTGTGTTCTCCAAGTGTAGACGGCCTCCCGTGGTAGAAAGGAAAGAACACTCCTGCTAGGTGCCATCTTGGAATGCATCCAGGCTCTGCCTTGGCTTTGAGCATTGTGCTACGAATGGGCCATCGGCCCCGTGACAGATCCTTGCCGTCCATCACACCCCGGGGTACCTTGACATGCAATACTGAGGTGTAATCAGAGCGATGGTGTTCTGATCTATGAACGGCGTTCATCATCTCAGGCTGGTACCTTGACATATTACCTTAGCTTGCTGTCAGCGAGACGGCCCCTTAATGTATTTCCATAATCCATCATACACCTCTGCTGGCTGGGGAGGCTGGCTGACGGGGGTCTGCTAGAAAGTCCTTTCCATGTCTCCCGAGCTCTTGGTTCTGAAAAATTCATGTTTGGGAGAGTGAGCGCCTAGAGGGAGCTTGAGAGATGAATGTAGAAACAGAGGCAGGGGAGTGAAGGGGAAAGAGAAGGGAGGCGGGAAGAGAGGAGATGGAAAAGAGATGCGAGGAGAAAGAGCAGAGAGGAAAGAGCGAGCAAAGGAGGAAAGGGGTGAGGGAGAAGGAGGAAAATCAAGAAGACAGAAAGGATGGGGGAGAGGAGGGAAGAGGGAAGAGAGAAGGGAGGAGGAAATGAGGGATGAGGGAAGGAGAAGGGAGGAGAGGAGGAGGAGGAGGGAAGAAGAAGAGAAGGAGGGAGGAGAGAGGAGAGGTTTTGCTTATATACTTCTGCCTGCTTGCTTTGAGTGTGTTTTGCTCCTTTGAGTGTATTTTTACTCTTTTTTGAGACTTTTGAGGTGGACGATGAGATCATTGGCCTGAGATGCTCCTTCTTTTCAATGTCTGTACCTACCGTTGGACGTTTTCCCCTCTCCGCAGGGTTGAGCTGGTGTTTCACACACTTCGAGGGTGTTCTATTTGTGCTTTTATTAATTTCCATATATTTTAGATTTTTTATTCTCTTTGACCCATGGAACATTTTGAAGTCATCTTTTCCCTTCTCCTTTTCTCTTTCTCTTTCCTTTCTTCCTCCTTCTCTCTTCCTCCTTCTTTTTTTCTTCCTCCTCTTCTTCCTTCTCCTTCCTTGCAAATGTTTTGAGATTTTTTCTAATTTCTCCTTTCATTGTGATTGGAGAACATGTCGCACGTGCTGCTGTTTGAAAATGGAAAGTCGTTTCTTGGCTCAGGGTACGGTCTAGCCTGGTATGTTTGTGGACGCTTGAGAGTGATGTGTATTCTGCTATTGCTGTGTGGCATGTTCTATTCTAAATATTGACGACAGCTTGTCACTGACAGTACCGACGAGTTCTTCTGTATCCAGCTTGGCTTTCTGTCTAGCTAAATGATTAGTGAGCTAGTTCACCCTCCAATTACAGTTGTGGGTTTGGCCGTTTCTCTTTTTAGCCTATCCATTCTTGCCTGGCATATTTGTCTCACTTTGGAAGGGAAAATTTCCACATAAGATGGCTGTGTCTCGTGTGACTCTTTTGTCTTTACACAAGGCCCTCTGTCTCTGACAATTTTCTTTATCCCAAAATTTACTTTATCTGACTATAAATACAGTTAATCTGATTTTCTTTGAGTAACGTTTATAAGACTTTACTTTTTTCTTTCATTCAATCTTTGAAGTCTGTCAGGTAGAGTTTAGCTAGTTGGATGATGTGTGTGTGTGTGTGTATGTGTGTGTGTTATATGCACGTGTGGATGTAGGTATAGATGTGCACACTGTGTGTGTGTGTGTGCATGCCTATGCATGCATGGGGAGGCCATAGTACGTCATCGGGCGTCCTGCTCTGTCACTGTTGTCCTTAATTCCTTGAGACAGGGCCTCTCTGGACCTGGAGATATATTGCCCCAGAGAGCCTGCCCCTGTCCCTTACAGTACTGGGGGTCACAGGTATACACAGGGACACCCCTGGCTTTCTACGTGGATGGCTGGGGATTTGAACTCAGGTTGTCTTGTTCGCATGCACTTTAATGAGTCATCTCCTTAGTGCTGAAGGAGGATGTCTTTATCCTCCTTCATCTTCCAGGATCCCAAGTGAAATTCACCACTTCCATGCTGGAGAGATGGCTCAGGGGTTAAGTCACTGCCTGGCAAATAGAAAGACCTGAGTTCAGATCCCAGGTCCCATGTAAAAATGCTGGGTGGTCTGTACTTTCACCCCTGAAAGGTGGAGCCTGGGAAACCCCAGAGCAAAGCAAAGGAGAGCGAACAATCTAGGATAATTCCTGAAGTCACCCTTGGGCCTCCACAGGCACACACAGTGTGCCTCTGAGACACACACACACACATACACACACACACACACACACACACACACACACACACACACACACACACAGAAAAAGAAGGAATTCACTGTTGCCTCACACTTGATTTGACCTGAACCCGTGGGACATGCAGACTCAATCCTTGTCTTTCCCCAGGGACTGGCTCCCTTTGGGAGATGCCCTGGGTGAGAGAATCCCCCTGGGTGCTCTGGGGTGGGTGGGCTGGAGGGGGTGGGTGGTTCCCTGGCAGCTCAATACTCAGCCTCTCTCCTCCTCCTCCTCCTCCTCCTCCTCCTCCTCCTCCTCCTCCTCCTCCTCCTCCTCCTCCTCCTCCTCCTCCTCCTCACTGCTCTCCGCCCTCCGGGCTCCCACAGCCCCCTCTCTGCCTGCCACACAGCTGTTTTGCCAACATCAGAGCCTGATTATCTTTCAAGTGGCTTCTCAGAGCAGATGTTCCGGCTCCTTCCTGCGCGGAAAACAAACAGGCGCTGTGTTGTCATTTGCTCTCCAGAGGAAAATCCCTCGGCTGCCACTGTCTTCTGGAGAGGTCGGGGGCGTCTGCAGAGCCCCGGCGCTGGAGCGCTCTTTCTTGCCAGGGATTTGGCTCCAAATGGATCACAAGGGGTGTGTGGGCCTCTGCAGGAGAGCCGGGCTGGGAGGCTCACTGTAAACAGAGGCAAGTTGGAACCCAAGGAGACCTCTTAATATCGTTTATTCTTTTTTCCTTTCTTTTCCTTTCCTTTTTTCTTTGTCCTCCCTCCCATCCTCTCTTTCCCTCCCTCCCTCCCTCCCTCCCCCTTCCTTCCTTCCTTCCTTCCTTCCTTCCTTCCTTCCTTCCTTCCTTCCTTCCTTCCTTCCTTCCTTCCTTCCTTCCTTCCTTCCTTCCTTCCTTCCTTCCTCCTTTCTTCCTTCCTTCCATCATCCTTCCCTCCCTCCCTCCCTCTCTCCCTTCCATTGTCCCTCCCTCCCTCCTTCCTTCCTTCCTCCCTTCGTCCCTCCCTTCCATCCTCGCTCCCTCCCATCCTGTGAGTGCGTGTGCACATGTGGAGGCAGAAGCCGGCCACAGGTGTCCTTCCTCAGGAGCTGTCCCCCTCGCTGAGACAGGGTCTCCCACCTGGCCTGGGGCTTGCAAGCAGGTAGGCCAGCTGGCCGGCGAGCCCCAGGGATCAGCCTGTTTCCACCTCCCGGCTCTGGGCTTCCACACGCACCGCTGCATCTGGCTTTTTTCACATGGGTTCTGGGTTTGAACTCAGCTCCATATGCTTTCGCAGCAAGCACTTTACCCACCGAGCATTTCCTCACTTAACCTCTTGAATCACCTCAGTACTGGCTTAGCTTTGATTCTGCAAAGTCCTCGGTGTCGACCCTTGATGTTCAGGCACCCCCTCCTCGAGGAAGCCACTGGGCTTGCTGTCTGTGGTGGGCATTATGAAATGAATGGGTTTTGGCTTTGCCTAGATAGAGCAGAAAGTCTCCTGTAAATTTGAATGTATTTTTTTTTAAATGTGACCCTTTTCTATAGGTATGTTGCGTATGGATGGGTAGATATGTGCATGTGTATACGGATGAGTATATATGTGCATGTGTGTTTTTGCATATGAGTGGCTGATACCAGAAATTACTTTTGGGCTGGAGAGATGGCTCAGGGGTTAAGACTCAAGCAGAAGGTCATGAGTTCAGATCCCAGATCCCATGTAAAAATGCCAGATAGAAACAGCGGTGTCAGATAGAAACACTTCCTGTCTTGGTGGGCGGAGCCTGGGAAATCCCAAAGCCAAACAAGAAGGAGGCAGAAGCAATCCAGGATGATTCCTAAAGTCACCCTTGGTCCTCCACAGGGACATGCAGTGTCCTCTCTCTCTCTCTCTCTCTCTCTCTCTCTCTCTTTCTCTCTCTCTCTTCTCTCTTCTCTCTCTTCTCTCTCTCTCTCTCTCTCTCACACACACACACACATAAATAAATAGAAATCATTTCTTATCATTCTTCCACCTAATTGTTTTGAGACTGGGTTTCTAAACCCAGAGATACCAACAGGTTAGTTCAGCTGGCCAGCTTGCTCCGGGGATTCCCAGGCTCTGCCTTCTTGGGGCTGGAATTATAGGCAGCTGCCATACCCACCTGACATTTTTACCTGGGATGAGAGGATTTGAACTCTGTTCCTTTTGCTGGCAAGTCCTTTAAGCACCTAAGCATCTCTCCAGTCCACGTGCCCCTTTCTTGTGGGAGAGAGTACAGAAAGAAAGCAAGAGCCGCAGGAAGGGGGTGGAGTGTCATGCGCATTACCTCCCAGGCATAACCCGAGTGAGCATGCACCCTGAACTCTCAGAAGCTCTGGTCCCCTGCACGAGATGTGCACGAAATTGTGCCCACTAGCACTCCCCCCACCCCCCCCCCTGGCGGCGGGGATGGGCTCCAACCCCAGGATGACTACGATGCTGACAATATCCACGTCTCATCCCAGTCAGCCCCTTGGCACCCCAGGCTGAGTCTCTGACCCCACTGATATAGTGGCGTTTCCCTTCACTCACCCAGCTCTAGTCTCCAAGGTTTCCACTGTATGTTCTTATCTCTCCTGAGGTCTTTGATAGTCTATGGGGGCATGTCGGTGGGTCAGTCTTTCTGCAGGTCTGGTAAGGACAAATCTCACTGCAGTGAGTTCCTGGATGCACTAGCTCTGTCTTGAGGAGTGTCTTGGCCAGCGGTGGACCTTCTTATCTTTAGGCTCTTACAATCTTACCACCCTTCTTCCACGAGGTTCCCTAAGCCTCAGGATGAGGAGAGATTAGGTTGGCCTGATTTGGGTGAGCCTTGCCGGGTCGCTGGTACCGTGCATTGTGGGTGGCTATTGTTGACTTCACTGCTGTTCCCCGTGCGTGACATGCTCTTCCTGCTTCTGCAGGCATGCCTGGCCGCCCGCTGTCTCTCAGGTCTCAGCTTTCCTGGCTTCCCGGCCACCATCGTCGCAGCCCACGGCTCCCAGTCACAGCCACCTGTTCGTTCCTTCCCGGTGTTTCACGACAGCTCCGGATTGGCGCTTCCATATGTGTTGACACTCGCTTCCGTGTTTTCTGCCTCTTTTGCAAGATGGTGTATTCCACAAAGGCAGGTACTGTGGCTGGCTGGCTCTACCTGGCACAGAGCAGCGCCTGGCAGACGTGCATGGAAAGAATGGGATGGGGGGCTGTGGAAATGGCTCAGTTAGATAAAGCGTGTAGGATTGGAATCGGCAAGCTAAGCATCCACGGCAAAGCCGAGCAGGCAGGGCGGTCGGCCTGTCTCTGAGCCCAGAGTTCTGGAGGCAGAGACGGGGGATTCCTCAGAGCAAGCTGGGCTGGCTGGACTAGCTGAATCAACAGTTCTAGTTTGGCAAGAGACTCAGTCTCTGGTGTTTTGTTATAGCCACGTGAAGGGTCTGATCATACGCCTGAATGTACCTAGCATGTGGCTGGGGACCCAAGAGGTCACAACGGGAGGCAATACCATTGCGGGTGTCTGGGACCCCTCTGAGGGCTGAGTGAAAGATAGAGAGGAGAGAGATGGTAATAGGGTTCGTTGCTGACCTGAGACGAGAGAGGGTTTGGTGAGGTACAGCATGCTCTGGGGGAACCCAGAGGATTTGAGGAGGTGGCTGGTGGGGCCGTCGGGTCCTGGGGACAGGTGATCCTCTCTCTCTCCCGGATGACTCGGGTGCTTTGATGGTTTCAAACAGGTGCACTGCGTGGTTTGGAAGTGATCGCTGAGAGGCAGCGCAACCTGCTGGCTTCGGTCAAAGGAGCGACGTGTGGAGTCCTCGGGCGGGCTAACTTCTGATGTCCTTCACGCGGGGAAGGTCGCTGCATCAGGGTCCCGGGCAGAGGGCTGGGAACACACTTGGCTCAGCGTGTGACCATCATTAATGCTCAGCCAGTGCTCTGCCCCCCACCCCTCACCTTGCTCCTGTCCGTTCTAGAGTCCATCTTGATTTTCCTAGATTAGCGCCCAGTCTCAGTTTCTCAATGATGAAACAGGGGAACGAACAAACAAGAGGCCGAGAACGGCGTCATTGAATTGTTCTTTTGAGGTCGAAAGGACTCTGCAGGATCAAGTTTGTTGACTGAGTGATTGACTGTAGCTCTCCCAGACACACTGCAATATTCTGTAGAGCTGGGCCTATGGAAAGTACCCAATTAGTATCTACGGACAGGGCTTGAAGCAATGAATGTGGAAAGAATGTGAATGGAGGAGAGGCAAGTAACACCCTTTTTGAAGCAGACCAGACAGGTGGATGTTGGGGCCCGGCTGATGAAACTTACACCAATGCTCCAAATGGATTCCGAATCAGGGAATTAGGAGACAGTGGAGGAGGACGTCGCTGCCAAGAAGAATTTATCTCGGAAGTGGGGCTTGGGGAGCAGCACTGATATTTTCGGAAATTGAAACTCCGACCATGAAATTGCCTATCATTTATCATCCATAGGCTCTCCAGGGAAAAACGGAGAAGCATTGCTTTTGAACCACATGATTGCTGAGCGCGAGGAGCTGGCGCGGCTGGAGGGTCGGCCAGCAGCTCCCTCGGCCCCAAGGCCAGGTGCTGTCTGTGGACTCTGGTCTGTCCAGCGGCTCAGCCCCACACAGCAAGGAGCCCACCCAGGCCAGACAAGCCTGGGCAGCTGGGTGCATTGGCCATTCCAGCATGCACGGAAGCCTTGAAGGCTTGGAATCGCCTCAGCCTCCCCTCCACCCCCCTCAAGTCAGGGCTATGTCTGATAGCCTTGTCGCTTTTGAAGTCTTATAAGCTTCCAGTGATCAGTTTGTGTGTGTGTGTTGTGTGTGTGTGTGCACATGCACGTGCATGCGTGTGCACATGCATGTACGCATGACCTGTCACATGTCATTTCTTAAGCCAGGGTCTGTCGCTGGGACCGGAAACTTGCCAACTTGAGTAAGCTGACTGATCACAAAGGGATCCTGATTCTTGTCTCTCTATCCCTAAGTGGTCTAGGATGGCTTTTATGCATGTGCCGGGGATCAAACTCAGGTCCTCGTGTTTGTGCCGCAATACTTCTACCCCCAAACCATATCCCCTCCCCTCCCCTGTGTCTCTTTAAAGGGTCCTTTTCCTGTTGAGCTCTCAAAGCATTTGCTATGAGTCCCCAGTTGCTGTTCTCAGCAGACACCCCACCCCACCACGGGAGTCTGGCACTAAGAGGCTGGGAAATGGTGACAGTTGAACAAACAGACTGGAGAGGGGCAGGTAAATACAGCTGGCACTTGGTAGGGGTCTGAGGGGAACAGGACCTGACAAGTGTCTGAGGTCAGATGTGGCATGGCAGGTCTCTGAGGGGAGAGCGGGCATGGCAGGTGTCTGAGGGGAGACAGGGTCTAGTAAGTGTCTGGTGGTGGGGGGGGCTGGCAAGTATAGGGGCATAGCAGGTGTCTGGGAGAGGGACATGGCAGGCATCTGGGGGAGGGGCGTAGCAGGTGCCTGGGGGAGAAGCATGGCAGGTGTGGGGGGTGTGGCAGGTGGGGGAAGGGGCATGGCAGGTGTCTGGAGAAGGGTATGGCAGGTGTCTGGGGGGAGGGGCATGGCAGGTGTCTGGGGGAGGGGCATGGCAGGTGTCTGGGGGTAGGGGCATGGCAGGTGTCTGGGGGAGGGGCAGGGCAGGTGTCTGGGGGGAGAGGCATGGCAGGTGTCTGGGGGTAGGGGCATGGCAGGTGTCTGGAGGTAGGGGCAGGGCAGGTGTCTGGGGGGAGGGCAGGGCAGGTGTCTGGGAGGAGGGGTATGGCAGGTGTCTGGGGGGAGGGCAGGGCAGGTGTCTGGAGGGAGGGCAGGGCAGGTGTCTGGGGGAGGGGCATGGCAGGTGTCTGGAGGTAGGGGCAGGGCAGGTGTCTGGGGGGAGGGCAGGGCAGGTGTCTGGGGGAGGGGCATGGCAGGTGTCTGGGGGGAGGGCATGGCAGGTGTCTGGGGGGAGGGGCATGGCAGGTGTCTGGGGGAGGGGCATGGCAGGTGTCTGGGGGGAGGGGCATGGCAGGTGTCTGGAGAAGGGCATGGCAGGTGTCTGGGTGGAGGGGCATGGCAAGTCTGAGTTTCATAATCCAATGCTTCAATACATACCTGACACAGACACCTTAGTGGAACAAGGGGAGCAAGAGGAATCGCTCACAATCCCAGGTGATGGTATCCATCATGGTTGGAGGAGTCACGCGACATTAGGAGCCGAGGGAACCAATCACATGACACTCACGGCAACCGCAGCGGGCGAGGTCAGGGCTGCAGATTTGCTTTCCAGCTTGTCAGTGCCAATTATCTCTCTCTCTGCATGCCCAAGAAGTGCTTCCATCCCCTGTGGCCTGGGTCTGTCCACGTCAAGTAGATAAACTCCTATAAACTTACTGTGGCCTGGGTCTGTCCACGTCAAGTAGATAACCTCCTATGAACTTGCTGAAAGGCCTTAAGTAAACAGTCCTCATGGGTGAGCCCAGAGGCTCTCCTCACTAGTGAGGCGGTCAGAGCTAGTTCTTCAGTGAGGAGATAGAAGGCTTGTGCCCACCGCTGCCCAAGGACAGGGGAGAGAGAAGATGTAATCATGTTGATTGCCAGCTTGGAGAGGGGTCCCCTGGCACACCTGCAGGGTCTCTATAGACTAAGGGTGACCTCTGAAAGGGTCTGTGAGGGGCTGTCGATTGTGCTAATTAATGCAAGCGCCATCGTAACTGTGGGCAGGGCCGTTTCCTGGGCAGGGGCTCTTGGGCCGTAGAAAAGGAGAAAATGAGCTGAATACCAACATTCACTGCTCTCTGCTCTTGAGGGAGAGTGCGAGGACTCCAGCTGTCTGCTGTCTCTCCTTCCCCGCCGGGATGGACCCTCGACTGTGGACCAGAAGAAACCCCCTTTCCCTTGGCTTGCTGTTAGTTTATTTTTCATGTTTATATGTGTGTTGTGGGGGTGCATGCATGTGTGTGGAAGGGAATGCTTGGGTGTATTCACATTTACATATAGAGGCACACAGGTGCATGTTTTATGAAGAGGAGGTGGAAGGAGAAAGAGAAGAAGAAGAGGGAGAGGAGGAAAGAGGAGGAAGAAGAGGAAGGAGGAGGGAGAAGAAAAAGGTGAGTGAGGTTATGTGGGGCTCGGGCAGGGGCAACTTGTGATTGGGGCTGTTTCCTGGACAGAGCAGAGGGCGTGAGGTGGGCAGTGAGGTGGGCAGCAGAGGGCGTGTGGACAGGAGGGAGGGCTGTGCCAAAGACTGACAGGTGCCCAAGCAGCCCCCAGACAGCGGCAGCTGCGCAGTGTCGAGGTCTGGGAAGCATGTGCATTGGAAGGAGCGAGTGTGATTCTCTTCTGATAGCGTTTCTCTGGCTGCGTGTGTGTCTGTGTCTCTCTGGCTGTCTCTCTGTGTTTCTCTGTATCTCTAGCTGTCTCTGTCTCTCTGGCTGTCTGTGTCTCTCTATGACTCTCTGTGTCTCTCTATGTCTCTCTATATCTCTCTGCTTCTCTCTGCATCTCTCTGGCTGTGATCAGCAGTGTGGGTAGCACCCACAAATAGTTGAGGACCTGGATTTCGCCCAGGTCGAGGCACAGTCTCTGTTCCAGGTTCCTCTGTGCTGCTGATACACCCGTGACTGAAACAACTTAGGGAACCAGCCGCTCTCTCCAGCACAGCAGCAGGGCACACACACCAGCCCAGAGAACTCACCTACTGCGCGCCAGCTCCATCCTGTCTGCCTGCCTAGGGGATTGTTCCAGCTGTTATTGCTGGTCCTCCCGCATCGACCACGTCATCTCCGACAGTCTTGCCTTAAACGACACCACTCTCCACAGGTTGCCCAAGGACTCAGCCTTCACTTGTCGGCTGACACTGCAACTAGATACAACTTTTAAAGACAAAGACGGGAGAGAGAGAGAGAGACAAGGGTCTGGGGAGAGGCTCAGGCAGTGAGGGGTTCACTTAGGTATCGGTTAGGCCAGAGTGGTTAGGTCATCGGTGATGGCCAGACAGAGTATCCAGCACCTAGAGGGACCATCCACTTGGGCTCCTAGCCCTAGTTTCTCTGGGATAATCAGAGTCTACTCTGCAGAGAGAAGCACCAGCCACCTCTGTAGCTTCCAGAACCCTCTCAGCCAGGCAGCGTTGCTGCAGTAGCTGCAGGTGCTGTCTGGTCAAGCTTAGGATTGATGGATGTGGGGAGGAGTCCAGCCAGGCGAGTCCACCAGTTGGTGCGGGAGACCAATGGCCCGAGTGAGAGAGAGGCCCCGCCCTCCACGCTGTCCAAGTCTAGTAGGGAAAAGATGAAGCACATTTTGAGGGCGATTGAGCACTGGAAGCCAGGCCGAGGCTTGGCAGACGGCCATAGCACAGGTGTGTGGGCAGCTGTGATGCGCTGGGAGACAGGAACCTGGGCTGGCCTCTGTGGGCAGCAGCGCTGAGGGGCTGGGCCCAGGTAGGCAGGGACCTTACCTTCTTGTGGTGGAAGGAAGCTCAGGGCGCGAGCCCTGGTGGGCAACGGCAGCTGCTTTTTTTTTCTCCATCATGTCTGATTCTGAGTGCTTGTGCCAAGGAGATGGAGAAGATGCCACCTGGCACTGGTTTCCATGAAGATGCCCCTTGCCCTGGTCCTGTGGTCCCTTCTGAGCCAAGACTTTACTGGATTGTGCCCCTTGGGGATGTGACGTCCAGAGGAGTCAGCAGGATTTGCACCCATGCCATCTCTGTCCGTGTAGTTTACACGTGAGGCAGTGGACGCCCAGGTCCGGAAGGGCTGGTGGGTCTGCATTAGTAGTTCACCTGCCTCATGCTTCAAATCAAAGCGAGTCCCCGGTTGGCAAGGTGACAGATTGGAGCAGGGGGTGACAAGGTTGGAGGGAGTGGTCCATGAGCAGGGCTGCAACGGGCATTCAGGCTTGGGGACTCAGAGAATGGGAGGCCAAGCCCCTGGCAGGGAATGGGTGGGCAAAATGTCGCAATGGGCGAGTGAGCCTGCATGCCGCTGCCATCACACAGTAGGTCTGCAGAGTGGATGCTCCCAAGCGGCTGGGGCTGGGTGGTGTCTGAGGCTGCCGCTGGTCCTTTGGGCCCTCTCTTTAGCCACCAGCTTGCTGACCGGAAGGAAATGCCCGGGTCTGGCTTAGGTGGTCTGGCTCCGTCCTGTAGAGGTGTTGGCTTCAGCATCAGCTAAAGCCCTGGGGGGTGCACACGAACCTCCTTTCACTCCTAGGTTGTTCCCAGGAAGAGGCAGGAAGGAGGCCAAGGGCAGTTCCCTGGGAGTTTAGCAACCATGTGTCCCTCTTCAGGGCTGGCCTGCGGGCACCATGTGTGAGGTAAGACGCTAGGGCCCCTCTTGGGCTGGGCTCAGTTCCCTCTCTGACTTCTGTCCTAGGGACAAAGATCAGACTGGACGATTTCCAGGTTTCTTCATTTCAACAAGCCAGGCCTTTGCCTTGCCTCCCCCCAAGTATATCTACATCTGTGTGCCCGCTCAGTGTGTGCGGGAACGTGCGTGTGCAAAAGGAGCACAGAGGCCTGAGGTCAACTTCAGCTACCAAGAGCTGGGGCTCGCCTTACTGTAGAAACTGTCCCTCGCTCTAGGCCAGCGAGCCAGCTAGCCCTGGACGGGTTCCACCTCTGCCTCCCCAGTGCTGGGGTTACAACTCTAGACCACCATGCCCGACTTTTCACATGGGTCCTCGTGCTTGCATGGCCCACTCTTCACCCCGTGACATCTCCACAGCCCTCGCGCATCTTTTCTACCTTTGACCTGTGTGGGTATCTGCTTCCACCCTCCCTACCTCTCTGGCCCTCCCCTGCCATGCCCCAGATGTGTTCTGGGTGTCCCGCACCCCCCCTCCTCAGTCCGCCATCACAGGGTGAAGACCTGTGGCAACACAGCCCATGCCAGTGGGGTTTGCATCCAGGTGGGTTTGCCTTCTGGTCCGGATGCCCCTTCCTAATTCCCTACTGGAAAGAGATATTCACCCAGTGTGTGGCACACAAGGGCTCTCTGCTCAGAGTGACTGACCACGGTGCCTGTATGCTGGAGCTCAGCCATGTGTCATTCTCTCTCTTCAGTTCTGGGGCGACTTTCCTAATTCACAGATAAAGAGCTGCAGCTCAGAGAGGTTGAGTGTCTCTGCTAAACTCCCACAGCTTGTTAACAGCAGGTGTGGGATTAGAACCCAGAACGCTGTGCTTTCAAACCCAGCATTCTGTCGCTGAGACTCAGGCAGGAACAGATAGACTCCGGGGCGGTCTTGGTGGCAGCAGTGAGGGGGCAGGTTTCCCCCTCCCCCTCTTCCCCCTTCCACATCCCCACCCGGTGTCTGGTCCTCTCTGGCTGGGGCAGGCAGGCGTACACAGCATGTGCCTCTGGGTAGCAATAGGAAGAATAACCGATGGTGATTAGCTAAATCATGCCATCGTTCATGCCATGCGTAAGAGATGAAGTGGCTGGTGCCAGGCTGCGATGAGCAGCAGCGGGCACCCCCCCGTGCCCCCCCATCTCCCCTCCCCACACACCCAGCCCGAGAAGCCACCAGTGTGTCTCTAGAACATCAAACGCTGCAACAATGAATATAGATTGACCTTATTATAGCAGCCGGCTGCTGGTGGCAGGCGCAGCCAGGCATACTTTGCACAAATTAAAGGTGTCAGCATGTAATTTACGGTTCATGGCGGAAAGGGGTGGTAGGGGCGGGGGAGGCGCCGAGGTAGGTAGGAAGGTGGGCTGCTACAGGCTGTACCGGGAGCCCGCGCGCTAATGACAGGAGATGCTCCGAGGTGTCATTTCCTTCCCCGGGCTGGCTTGCTCATTTTCTCTATTCATCGCTCAATGGGGGGGCGGCCCCCGCCCCCAGTCCCCCACACCGTGGTGCATGTGTATGTATTTTTTTTTTCTCCCCAGCTAAATTACTGGTTTTTACCTGAAGAGCGTAAAGTAGGTGTGCTAATTTACAACTCGGCAGATAAAGCCTGCAGTGTGGGGAGCTGTCTGCGAAGCCTGCATGTAACAGGACATCATTTGACTAACACCCCCCTCCCTCTTCCCTCCTTCCCATCACACTCCCCCCCCAACCCCCGCCACCACAGCGGCTTGACATCTCGAGTTGGGCCTGTGATTAAAGTTGTGGGGGTCCTCCCCTCCCTCTCCCTTCTGCGGCACGGAGAACAGATTAAACTCTAAGTAATAGATCTCGGGTTTCTTGCCATCCCACTGATATACACAGTACACAGTTTGACACGGAGAGTAAGTTATACATCACAAACAACAGCGTCTGCCCTTCACCGCCCAGAATTCATTTCCCATTTGCCAAGCTCCCTGTTCTGCAAGCCCAATCCTTGGTGTGTGTGTGTGTGGGGGGGGTGATGGGAGGGTGGGGGAGTGGGGAGTGGAGAGCACCCTCCTGGGAAGACAGGGGTGGGAATGATGGAGGGGGGAGATAGATCGTAGGGGAGAGCATGGAAAAGGTAGGCCAGGACAGGGGGTTTTCCCCCCACCCCATGGGGGGCTGCTTTTAGAGTCCTGAGGAAGGGGGAGGGGCTGGGTCGATGACCCTATCAGCTGCCTTAGGAAACCCAGCTTAGCCTGTCTGTGTCCCCCAGTAATGGCCCTAGGGGGCGCTCAAGCCCCTGCCTGTCTCTGCCCCCCACACCCACCCCAGTTTGAACAGTGTGGGTACCAGCTGGAGATGGGGGAAGAGACCTCAGGGATGTCTTCTCACATCTCCCTGAGTCATGCCACGTGACAGGGAAGAGCTGCCCCTCCGTCCTCATGGGAGGCCCGGGTTCCTGGCTCCAGCTCTCCCCGCCCTTAATTTGGGGTTCACTGTAATCTGCTGCTGCTTATCTCTAAGTGCCTTTACTCCAGGCAGCCTCTTCCAACATCCCACTGATATACATAGTACATCAGTTGGAATCCCTAAGGGGATTCTGATGCTCTCGAGAACTAGGTGGGACTAGGGAGTGTCTGTTCTTCCTGAGGACCCCGCTTGGCTCGGCCCTCTATCTGGAAGGTACTGGAGGCAGGCGTCCACAGACACAGCATCCTGCGGGGACACCCTGCAGCTACCTAGCCACAGAGATGGCCCGGCACCTCAGCTCAGGGGGCCTTCCAGTGCAGCCCATGGGACTCGGGCCCAGACAGCCCTGTCGAAAAGGCAGGAAGTAGAAGTCTGGAAAACAGAGGTTTCTCCCCTGCCCTCCCCCACCACGACCCCCGGGGTCACCCAACCTCAACATCAGAACCCAGGTCTGACCTTGGGGCCAGCTGGTGCTAGGACAGAGCAACTTCTCCGCTGTCTGGCTTCATCTTGCTAGCTTCCTTGTGTGCAACAAACACATACATACGGCACATAGGCGCGCCACGTGTGTGTGCGTGCGCACACACACACACATACACGCACACACACATGCACACACACACGGCACATAGGCGCACCATGAATACACACACGTGTACACATACACGTGCACTCACATATACATACACAGGAGCACTAATGACTAAGTGTCTTGGGGTGGGGGAGATGTGCGTGGGCAGGGAGGTAACATCAGAAGTGGCGAGGCTTGAAGGTGGGCAGATTGGGCCTGAGAAATCAAGAAGGACATTTTGGAGGCAGCACATAGGTCCCGAGGATGAATCAAACTCCTGACGGAAGTATACCACACCAGGACCTTGAGGGTCTGTGTGTGGAGGGGGAGTAGGGAAGAGGTTTGAAAACACAGATCCTGGGTGCTGGAGAAGGTCTACTGAGGTGTGAGTTCAAATCTCCAGCACTATTGTAAAGCCAGGTGCACATCTGTAACCCCTATATGGTAGGGAGATCCCTGGAGCTCACTGGCCAGATAGTCTAAGCAAATCCTGAGTCTGTGGGCTGCAGATTCAATGCCTCAGAGAACAAGGTGGAAAGCAATTTAGGAGGACACTTGGTGTGAACCTCTGACTGCCACTTGCGCACGCGCACACACACACACACACACACACACACACACACACACACACACTCACACACACTCATACACACACCCTCTCACTTCCTGGATCAGAGCCCGTAGGTAAAGTCCAACATTTGATTTTCTTCTAAGGCAACCCAGACCCCAGTTTGGGAAGCAGCAGATCCCGCCTTCAGCCCCTACTGCGCGTGGAAAAGTCTGGAAAGGAAGAGCGGATGGGTTGGGGGACTTGCTCAGTGTCTTGAGCAAACCATTCCAAAGTGGGGGTGCATGGGAATCCTAGTCTCTCTGTTCCCAGCACAGTGCTTCCGTGGAGCGGCTGCCCACTCATCACCGGGCTTTCCAGTGGACGGGTCAGAGCGCAGCTTCCCTCGGAGACTCGGAGGCTCAGCCTCCTCCCCCATCCTGCAGCCGGTTCTCAAGATGGCGGGCGGATGCTGAGCCGGTGGCGCAGCAAAAACACGCCTGGAATAACATGACATTTAGAAGCATGAATCACCGGGCTTCTGCTTTCCACGGCTCCCCCCTCTGCACCACGCACCCCCAGGCACTCAGCTGTAGCAACACAGGGTCTGGACAACACTGGGGGGGGAGCGCAGGGCTGTGGGTGGGAAGATGGCTGCAGGGCAGATGGCTCTACCTCTGATGCTGCCCCTTCTTGCTGGGCGACTCTGGGGAAAACACTGTACCTCTCTGAGCCTCGGTCCAGGATGGTTGCTAACGGGCTTGTCCGGGCTCCAGAGTTATTGTCCGGGGGACTTGTCATGGCCTGCTTGCCGCGCATCTCCTGCTGTCCTGGCACTCTGCCGCTGCGGGTTTGTGGCAGGGCTGGAGTTTCTGGGAAAGGAAGGTGGCTAGACCAAGTGGAGGCTGGCAACGGGGCGGAGACCAGCGACCCTTTGGCAGCACAAGGCTGTGTGTCAGCCTGAGACTCCGTTCCTGCGTTCCTGCCCCCTGACTCAGGAGCCAAGGTTCAAGCACGGGTCAGCCCGTTCCGTGTCCAAGGGCAGGTGTGGGACGAAGTCAGCCAGAGGTCCCTAGGGCCTCAGCAGGTGACTGGTGCTCTCTGATTGCAAGGCCGGCTGGACAGCCGCTACCAGGCAAGGGCGCCTGGACTCTTCCACCCACACTCCGTGCCAGTGTGGGTGGCCCGGAGTGTCTCAGCATAGACGCTGCATGGGGTCTGTCCATTCACAGGGGTTATGCATGTGTATACAGTGTGTGTGCATGAAGTGTGTGCACGATGTGTGTGCGCATGGTGTGTGCATGGTGTGTGTGCATAGTGTGTGTGCATGATGTGTGAGCATGGTGTGTGTGTGCATGATGTGTGTGCATGGTGTGTGTGCATGGTGTGTATGTGCATGGTGTGTATGTGCATGGTGTGTATGTGCATGGTGTGTATGTGCATG
Organism: Typhlomys cinereus; assembly: GCA_023101885.1. NCBI lineage: Eukaryota > Metazoa > Chordata > Mammalia > Rodentia > Platacanthomyidae > Typhlomys > Typhlomys cinereus. Next base: position 441,671 of record JALPQD010000163.1, read on the forward strand.
GCGTGTATGTGCATGGCGTGTATGTGCATGGTGTATGTGCATGGTGTGTATGTGCATGGCGTGTATGTGCATGGCGTGTATGTGCATGGTGTGTGTGCATGGTGTGTATGTGCATGGTGTATGTGCATGGCGTGTATGTGCATGGCGTGTATGTGCATGGCGTGTATGTGCATGGCGTGTGAGTGCATGGTGTGTGTGCATGGTGTGTGTGCATGGTGTGTATGTGCATGGTGTGTGAGCGCATGGTGTGTGTGCATGGTGTGTGTGCATGGTGTGTGTGTGCATGGTGTGTGTGTGCATGGTGTGTGTGTGCATGGTGTGTGCATGGTGTGTGTGCATGGTGTGTATGTGCATGGTGTGTGTGCATGGTGTGTATGTGCATGGTGTGTGTGCATGGTGTGTATGTGCATGGTGTGTATGTGCATGGTGTATGTGCATGGTGTGTGAGCGCATGGTGTGTATGTGCATGGTGTGTATGTGCATGGTGTATGTGCATGGTGTGTGAGCGCATGGTGTGTATGTGCATGGTGTGTATGTGCATGGTGTATGTGCATGGTGTGTGAGCGCATGGTGTGTATGTGTGTGGTGTGTGAGCATGGTGTGTGTATGTGTGGGTAGATATATGTGTGCGTGGGTGTATATGTTCATAAGTACATTAGAGTGTGTGTGTCTGTGGAGGTCCAAGGGCAATATCAGGAATCCTCTTCCACCCCTCTTCCATCTTCTTGCTATGAGCCTGGGTCTCTACTTAAACCCAGAGTAAGCCACTTGGGCTTAGTATAGTGAGTCAGCTTGCTCTGAGGATTCCCAGCCTCTGCCCTCCTGGGCTAGATTACAAGGGAACTGCCATACCTGCCTGGGATATTTACGTAGGATCTAGGGATCTGAACTCATGTCCCTTTGATTGCAAGGCGAAGACTTTATCTCCTGAGCCATCTCTGCAGCCCCATCCAGTGAGTAGGGGAAGGGGTCTTCTGTGTCCCAACAGGCAAAGGTCCAGGTTCCAGGAGCAGCACCTCTAGACAAGCCCCTGGAGATGGCGTTGTGGATAGGTGCTCAAGCTGCTAAGCCCAGGAGCTTGAAGCGCCTTTGTTCCTGCAGAGCGGAGGACAGTTGGCGGCCTGTGCGTCTCACCACAGACAGCACGCAGTACATGGTAGGTAGGCACAGAGGTCATATCTGCGTGGAGGAGGGGGGGAAGGGAGGAAGAAAAAAAGGAGAAAGGAAGGAAGAGAGGAAGGGAAGGGAGGGAGCGAGGAAGGAAGGAAGAATGGAAGGAAGGGAGGGAAGAAGGAAAAAGAAAGAAGGAAGGAAAGGAGGGAGGAAGAGAGGGAAGAAGAAGAAGAAAGAGAAAGAAGGAAAGAAGAAGGAAAAAAAAGGGGAGGGAGGGTGAGATAAAAGAAGGAGGGAGAGGGAGGACGAGTGGGTGCAGTCCCAGCGCAGGAGGGGGGCCATCTGCTCCTGTCCCTCCTCCTGTGGCTGCTTCCTCCTCAGAGGAGGAGGGATTTTTTTTTTTTTTGGCAAGGGACTTTGGAGGGGATGGATGACACTAGAGAAAAACTTTAAAAAATGGAGGCTCCATTTGCAAGTCTGGGGGTATCCGGCCACAGTTCTGAAGCTCCCCCTCCCCCATCTGAGCAGCTTTCCTGCAGCAAGAGGAACTCTAAGCCGAGAGTCCCAACCTTGAAGTTGGGCGGACTGGCAACTCTAAAGGTTCCGCTTGGGACCCTGTCTACAGAGCCCTGCCATTTTAGCAGAAGAGCGTGCCCAGAGTCAGGGCGCAGATGGCATGGTGGGGACTGGGGGGAGCCTGGCGCCCTAGGCCACACGGAGAGAGCGGGTGGTGCCTGGAGGCCAGCTCCCCACATGTCGTCACCTGCCCAGGCTCCTAACCACCCAGGGAAGGTGTTCTCTGCCAGCCCCTGTGTGTGACGAGCGTGTGGTCAGATGCACCCCGCCCGGCCTGGGGCGGGTCTCCGCCAACATCCTGGCAGTTTTGCCTCTCCAGGCAGGAAGTGGTCTGAGGTGCGACTGCAGGTGACAGGGGCATGGCCCCTCTGAGCTGGGAAGGGGGATCTGTGTCTTTCTTGAGCTCTGTTCATCTTCTGTTTCCTTCCAAGGCTGCCTGGCAAACAGGTAAAAGCACAGAGAAGGACAGGGCTGGTGGGGGACGTCTTAAGGGAGGTCCCGTTCTGTAGTCAGATTCAGCTGACGGTCACGGGGCAGAATCAGGGCACAGCTTTCCACCTGAGGAGGGGAGAACTTGGTCTCCCAGATGTTGAAAGTTTCAGGACCCAATGGAGCGACCTCCAGTGGAGGAGACAGAGGCCTGGGTGGGCGCTATGGCCGCCAGGGGTCCCCGCTGTGAGCGGAAGCTGTCTCCCTAGTCTAGAAACAACTGGCTTTTATCCGCCAGGTAGCTGGGAGGTGGTCCCTGGCATTCCCAATGAGCCAGGACCCGGCCACCCATCCTCAAGGAGGCCAAGTAAAGAGACAGGCGGAGAAAGTGGTCCCCTGGGGAAAAAGAAGGGGGTACTAGCAACTCACAAAGTCTGTCTTCAGAGTCCCGACATGAGGCTTAGATTTTGATAGAGGCACAGAGCTAGGTGAACTAAGCAGCCCTGGTCAAGGTGTGGTCCACTGGGATCTACCATTGTTTTAGCTCCAGTCTGTCCTGCCTAAGGTAATCTCTTTCCAGGCTCCTCCCCTCATCTCCCCTCTCCTTCCCTCCCCTCCCCTCCTCTCCTTCCTCTCTCCTTCTTTCATTCCCCTCCCCTCCTCTTCCTCCTCTCCCTTCCCCTCCCTTCCCTCCCCTCCCCTCCTCTCCTTCCCTTCTCTCTGCCATTCCCCTCCCCCTCCCCTCCCTCCTCCCCTCCCCTGCTCTCCTCTTCCCTATTATGAGATGTCCAGAGAGATTCCAGGTCTGGAGTCTGTATTTCGATCATGTGATTGCTAGGAAAGGATGCAGGGGCTGGGGATATGACTCAGACACCAGCCTTTGCCCCGCAAGCAGGAAGACCTGAGTTCAGATCCTCAGATCCCACAGAAAGATGCTGAGCGGATATGACTATGGCCTGCAATGCTGGCCCTGGGACGGCAGAGCCTGGGAAACCCCAGAGCAAGGTAATAAGGAAGTGGAACGATCCAGGATGATTCCTGATGTTACGCTTGGGCTTCCACGGGGACATACCCGAGTACCCTCTCTCTCACACCACACAGAGAAAGAAAGAGAGAAGGGCGTGTCTCTTTAGAATATCTCTATTCCCGCCAGAATGTTTCCAGAGGGGGGTCAAGCTTGCTCAGAAAGTGTCTGGAGGACAGGTGACCACCTAGGGCCCCTTGGAGAAGCCCCCCCAACAACAGGACAGGAATGAGTACTAGGGAAATGTTAAGAGCAGCGATCCCTAAACATTTCAACATTGGGTTACCAGGAAGGGAGTCAAGTCCCAGGGCCTTTAAACCTGTGTGTGTGTGTGTGGTGTGTGTGTGTGTGGTGTGTGCGTGTGCGTGGTGTGTGTGTGCGCATGCGTGCGTTTCATGACGTAAACGCTCTGCCTACTATGAACATTGACAAACATGTAAGCTCAGGAATGAGGGTTTTTTTCATGTAAATATCATTTCTGGTATTTGGTACACCCCAAGATTTGTGAATCCCGGCCATAGAGACCCCTCCTGTGAACTCATCATGGGGCTTTGGAGCCTACATTCCAGCTACGAACTCGGGCCTTCCTTCTACATCTGCTGGGTGACTTTAGGTTTTAGAGCTAGATCCCTCCCATTTGTGTCTTACATGGGGTGACGGCTCCGCACGTGGCTTACAGGGCTCGCGCGGGCTGTAGTCTCGCCTCTGTGGTAACCATGGCGATGCTCATCATGTCAGAGCTTGCTTTCCTTGCTAATATTGATGTGAAACTCACCTGTACATACTAGGGACCACCAGACCAGTCTCTGGGCGCCTCGTTAGCCATGCCAGGTCATGACCAGGTGTGACCCTGACACTAGCTCTGATCCTCATGGGACATGGAAGGGTAGGCGCGACACCCGGAAGGGCTGGCTGGGTGTCCCCCAGGAGAGCTGAGGAGCTGGTCCGATTTCAGTTTCCTTGGAGCCTTTAGAAATAATTGAAGTGCCAGTTTGGGTTCACGGGCTGGTCACGGCTCCCATTCCTCCCTAACTTCCCAAGGAACGTCCATGAATTATACAGTGTGGGAGCAGCCGGAGCTAAGAAAGGCGGCATCGCAAGCCGGCTAATAAGGACGCCCAGCTATTCTTGGAAGACATTTGCAAGTCAAAACTGCAGGCTGGCGCTTGGTGCTCTGATGGGCCCGCAGATTCTGAGCATTTTAGCTGGGTCAGCCCGTTTCGTGTCTGTCCGCAAGGCGTGTGGAGGGGTGTGGAACTTTGTTGGGCTCTGTGTTAATTGCAACTTTTGGATGATAGCACACATGGTCAAATGTGCCTGCCTTCCCCCGCCCACCCCTGGCATGTCAACACGTCGCCTGTGGACTGAGATTGTGTGGACAGATGTCCCGGGGCTGTGGGAGGAAGCATGTTTCCGCCAGCGTGCTCTTGGGCTGAGTGAGAGGGAGGAGGGCTTCTCAATCAGGTTTCTCAAGGTTTCACGTGGAGTCCACCTGCCAGTCTCCCGAACGTGCCGGTCCTGCGCAGAGGCTTAGCTGAGGGAAAGAACTGGAGGCGAAGGTTGCCAGGGACCAAAAATAGCAATGAACATGGATTGTGTGTGTGCTGCGCATGTGTGTGCGTGCGTGTGTGCGTGCATGCATGTGTGTGTGTGATGTGTCTGAGTGATGCTTGTGTGTGATTGCATATGTGGGATGTGTGTATGATGCCTGTATGTTATGTATTTGTATATGTGTATGTTTGGGGGTATATGTACATATGTATATGTTTATGTCTATATGTGTATGGTGCATGTGTATGGGGGTATGCATCTATGTGTTTGTGTGTGTAGATGTATGTGTGTGTATGTGTACTTGCATGAGTATATATATATGATTCTATGTATATGTATGGATGGCATGTCTCTGTGGGCATGTGTATGTATGCATGTATGCATGTATGTGTACATGTATGTGCAGCTTATGTATGTGCATATAAATGGAGACTACATCATTGGCTTGACTGTTGTTCCTTTACATGTTGTTCTCTTTTTTTTTTCTTACTTATTTATTGTTGTGGTGTGTGTGTGTGTGTCTGTCTGTCTGTCTGTCTGTCAGAGGGCACTTTGTGTCCCTGCAGAAGACAAAGGGTGACCCTGGATTGCTTCTACCGTTTTGCTTCACTCTGGGATTTCCCAGACTTGGCTGACCCGGACAGGAAGTGCAGGCCACAGCCATTTCCACCTGGTGCTTTTACATGGGACCTAGGATTCAAACTCAGGACCTTCTGCTTTTTTTTTTAATTTTTAATTATTATTTATTATGTATTCAATTGTGCATATATGTATGTGTGTGTGTGTGATGTATGAGTGTGTAGAACCACGGTGTGAATTCGGGAACCACCATGGACGCCTCCATCTCCTGTTTACTCTGCCCGGGATTCACAGGCTCCGCCCTACCAGGACCAGAAACGCAGGCGCTCTGCCTCCGCCCGGCGTCTATACATGGGGTCTAGGATCCGAACTCAGGACCCTCCGCCTGCAAGCAGAGGCTTAACCCCTGAGCCACCTCTCCAGCCCCCAGGACCTTCTGTTTTTGAGGCAGAGTTTAACCTCTTCTCTTCAGTTGCCTTCTTGTTTTTGAGACAACTCTCTCACTGACCTGGTATTCGTCAAGCAGACTAGACCAGTTAGAGGT